>JAJKFI010000008.1:30898889-30909131 GCA_029204185.1 Lerista edwardsae
GTGTGTGTGTGTGTGTGTGTGTGTGTGTGTGTGTGTGTGTGTGTGTGTGTGTGTGTGTGTGTGTTGGGGTGGAGATCTTTTTTTAATGAAAAATATAGCACATCAGATAATATTGCTTTTCATCAGTACTGGAATCTATAGCCTTACATATGAAGTGCATTGTCATGTTTTAGATCTTTACTGTAGCTGTGAGGAATTAAACTCTGGAGGGATTTCAATATAATAACTGCCTAATGTCTTCCTTTATCGATATCTTCGCTTTTAATAATATTCTCCTTGTCTTTCAGTGTCTTCTTCTTCTAAAAAAAAAAAAGAGGATTTACATCTGTTCTGGATTTCATTGGGCTGAGCGTGTTAAACTCCTAGCAGTCTTTCAGTTTGCAATGCTGCATGCCCATTAGTTGCTCTCTCTTCCAATTAGCCGTTCTGTTATGGAAGTTCAATACAGTTTGGTTAGCTAATTGGTAGCACTGTCCACTGAGCCATGCCAGAGCCTCCTGGCATAGATTCCACAGTGCGACTTTGTAGTTTAAATAAGAAACTGTGAATGTATCTATGTATGTATGTATGAGACATGCTAATTTCCAAAGTTCCATCACGGTCTGGTATGATTAGAAGACAGAACAAAGGGAGGAACAGGCAAATGAATGATCTGGGGCCAGAATCCAGGGGAAGGTTTAGGGTTCATGCCTTCATTGCACCCATTTCACTCCCAAATTCAGTCCCAGTGAATCCAAAGTATGCATTTTCCAAAAGTACAAAGCCTGCCCTCCAGCTCAAACCTGGCCCCAACTGATAGTGCACGCAGACACCTGTGAAATCTCAATGTCTCCACACAAAGAGACATAGTGGTAGAGATTAGCAGTGTTAAGCCAGCGCTACCTGCTCTCTGGCTGCTACAAAAGTGCTTCAAGCAGTGAACAAAGTAGCACACTGCCCAAGCACCAGCAGAAAGGGTGTAGCCTTCCTGCACACATCAGCAGATTGCTGGCCATCTGCTGGCGTAGGTATGCCAGTGGGTGAGGTGGGAGGGCAGAACAGGGGCAGGGAGGGGAAGGAATGTTGTGGTAGTGAGTTCCATAGATTACTGGCACCAGGGCTTTCATGGTGGACAAAAAATGGAGCAGCAATCCCTTCTTAGCCAACTTGAAAAATTCTGGAAATATACAGAAAAATAGCAAATGTCCCAATCCTAGTGGCCACCAGAAGGAATATTCTGGCGGCATTGGGCACTTTCCGGCTATTGCAAAAAGTGACACACCAAAGCATGCAGCCTGGCTACTACCACAAGCAGCAATTGGCTAGCTCTGTGCACTTGCAGCCGCTGGATGCCTGCTGGCACATAAACGTCAGGGTGGGCGGACCGGGGAGGTGATGAGAGTAGGAAGGAGGCCTGTGTTTTGGAGGTATGTTTCCAGAATTTTTCAAGTTGGCTGAGAAAGGATTGCTGCTCCTTTAAAAAAAAAAAACAAAACCGTGAAAGCCCACTAAAACAAAACCAATTGGCAGGATTGATTCGTAACTTACAAAAGTGTTTCTTCCTATATAGTATACGTAATCTGTGAAACTCACTGCCACAACATGTGGTGAGGATCATTACCTTGAATAGTTGACAAATTCATGGAACATTGTTCTATCAATGGCTTTTGTATGGCTGCTCATGGGCTTCCTAGAAGCATCTGATTGACCGTTGCAGAAAACAGGATGCTGGGCTATACTAGATGAACACATAGTCCAATCCATTAGGATTCTTCTTTTGCTCTTATGTCTGTCTTTACAAAGGGTCTTCTTTCTGAAAGACTGCAAGACCAATAACATTGCTGCCCCTTCAAGCCAGTATTCTTTAACGGAACATGCTTCAGACGGAAGGGTAATTTGAGTAATTTATGGGCTGAAACAGGGTTGCACCGAGATACTTGTCAGGCTGTTTAAAGCTGCTAAACTGGTAAAGGTGGGGATGCCAAGGTAAATAAGAAGGGTACATAAAGAGGTTCCAATAAGCTAACTGAGCCCAATAAATTGTTTGCCGCAAACGCTTGAGTGCCCCCCTCTCAGTCTTTGGTATACTGCGATGGTGTAAATATCTTGCTCTGTAACACAATGTCTTTAAAAGAAGGCTTGCTCTCCCCACCCCCCCATTCTTGTCTTATGAATATTTATACACTGCATTCAAGCTTCTGCGTTCTTGATTAAATGCCACTATTCCCTCTGTGCTCCGGGAGCTGGTGTAGTCCTATTGAAAGAACCGGGTAATGGAAAAGACCCCCACAGCATTATTAATTACCCTGGCTGTCATCTCGATGGTGCATAGGAGGACAAGACAGATGGCAAGACAAACAGCAGTAATAAGGGACTGGTATGGCGGAGCACCTCATACTACCTCCAGGAGGGGTGCCGATACATCACCGTTTGCATGTGGCAATAAAGGACGGCTGACATTGGCCTCGCAAGAATTATGGGGTCATGAGGTATTGGGGGTGGGTGAGCTTAAATTGCTAAGGCTCTATATGCAGGAAGAACTGCAAGAGGGAAGCAGGCATGCCAGAAAACCTCTCTAAGCTCAGACTTGGAAAATAACTGGGAGAGTGTGAAAGGTCTCTTCTAGGGTCAAGCGTGGAACAGTTTGTTGCTCTCTTCCAGTGGTGTCATCTAAATGATTTAAGAACAGGTACTCACTTTTGATTGGCACGTGTCGGGACCCGCCCACCGGAAGTGACGTCATAAGCCAGAAGTGATGTCGTGGCAGGAAGTTACATGAAAAAAGCCCTTTTTGAGGCCTCAGGTGATTTTAAACTGACCCAACAGTGGCAACAGTATTCCACAGCACCCCCAGAACATGTTAAGGAGGCCTGGCATCATGTGAAAACCCCAGAGCAACTCATTTTTCAGTGGCAAGGAAAGGAAAGGCTCCGCTCGCTGCCTGCCTGCCTGCCTGGCTCTGAGAACATGCAGGCAACTCAAACATGCAGGAAATTCAAACGTTGCAGAGGGCGGAGTCGACGAGTGGGCGGGCAAATGGGCAGGGCCAGCTGTAATCCTAGAAACCGGTACTCGCGTACCCCCGCGTACCCCCTGCATGACATCACTGCTCTCTTCTTACCTGCTGACCTGCCAGCCTGGGCCTAGCCCAAGGTCTTCTGACCTCTGAGGCTACAAGTCAATGCTGCCCCCCTTAATCCAAAATTTTCCAGTCTTGGCCCCTCCATTGTTCTGGCTTAACACTCCCCCGCCCCATTTCCTCTTTCTACCTCTGTCTTTCTTTTCCAACCCAAGGAATGGAAAATGGAGGAGGAACAGAGAAGGCAGATACACCGACAGAAATGGGCACGCACACGCACGCACACACACACGCACACACACGCACACACCTTGCTGCATGAAGCAATGCCTTCAGCTGGCCTCATGGATGACCCAGACCTGCCTGCTGGCTCTTCATATCCTGAAACTAAGCCTTTTACTTAGAGAAGCTTAGGTGAGGAAACAGCAGCAGCAAATGGGTGTGGAGGAGGTGTGTCCTTTCCTTCCTCCTGTTGCTCTGGTGCTCAGTGTGTCAGGAGTAAAGCAGTGGCGTAGGGAGGTTCCTAACCCTTTCCTGACCTGCCATGCTGGTTCTTCAGCCCATCAGGAAGAAAGGAATGCTGGGCCTTGTGAGCTGAAGTCTTTGCAAAGGACCCGGCAAAAGAGGAGCAGAAAGTTTTAGAGTAATTGGTTGAAAACCAAAAAAACCCAGAATGCATCAGTTGGAAAGAGTAGCAGTGAAATAATTATTTCTTGATGCTGTCACCAACACATCTTCTGACAGAGGACCCACAGAAGATGAGAGGGAAGGATAATAAATATTTAAGTGTGAATTCAAATCAAAGTTCTTTCCCTAAAATCTTTGGACTCCGTACTGAGCAGATGTGTTTGAAACCAATAAATCAGAAAGGGTCTTTTAAATTTTCTTTTTTGGATTATACCACCAAATACACCTTGTGCTTGCTATTAATCATACCTTCTGCTCCTTAAGGGATTAGGGTTTATTTTTTTAACAAAAATCTGTGAAAAACAAATTCTAGTGAAACCCTTCATTTCTGTTTTTCTGCATGTTCTATGTTCATGAAAGTACTTCAACTTCTTGGGAAAACTTTCAAATCTGTGTAAGTATTACATGAGGACATAACTTTACCTGGTCAGACCAATGTGTGGTTTGGCCTACTGTCCATAATGGCAAGCAATAGATACCAAGAGAAATCAAATGTGTAATTCATATTATTATGGCTATCAAGTGATGAGGTATTCTTTCCTCTTTTGTTAAACACTCACAATGTTTCTTCTCCAATGAATGCCACTGGAAAAAGATGTTTCTTCATTGACTTTTGATAGCTACTGGGTGTGACTGCCAGTCAGAGCAGAGGCGAAGTCTAATTATCTGCATTTCTGTGGACAGTTAGAGAACTTTCTGGAACCTGGAATGCAGCTAGAAAAGAAATCTGCATTCTGTAGCTCACTGGAAAGAAAAAGGAGCCACTCTCTTTTCTATCATCTGCTTTGGTCCGCAGAATGGTACTTGTTGGGGAATACTTTTGTAGTCCATTGCGCCGGATTGCCTTCAGGTTAAAATAATCTTGTTTCCTTCACCACATCTCCACAATCTGCTTTCAGGGGTGTCACTAGGGTGGTGTGGGGTGTGTGGACTGCCCGAGGTGACACCCATTGAGGAGATGACACTATGTGACAAGTCCCCTGTGCAACCCAGGATCAGCAGTCTGGTTCCTTGTGTCTTCCTGGAGCAGCCAAAGACAGCCAAGGCCAAGCAAGGCTGAGAGGTGTCACCCTTGTTTCGCCTAGTTCGTCTTTGGCTGCTCTAAGCTACTTCCTGTGAATGAAGCATGCAGAAGGGACTCAGCTGAGTTGCTCCTTCATTCTGCTTCATGACATCACCACCAATTACTTTCGCACCCCTGCACTCGGTGGGGTGACCCCACAAGTCACCATGCTGGGGACAAGATTAGGACCAATGAATGGGATATCTGGCCCCCAACCACAGATTTCCACCATTCAATGTGTCAGGAGTTGGACTCCTCTATTGATTCCAATTATTTGCACTAAAATGGCTTCCTGCAATGGCTGCAGTGCCAGGCAAAATACCTGTATTCACAAATACCTGTATTCACAAAATACTGGGAAAGCAATGCAGAAGCAGCTTCAACACCCTCCCCATCCAGAAACAAAACATTGTGAAAGAAGAATGAAGAAACAGACGCACAATTGTAGTGTATGCCCACAAAGTGAGATATTCCGAACAATTAATTCTAAGCACTGTATTTCATAGCAGTACACAATAAAAGTGGAGAGTGCTCAGGAATGCTGAGCACTTGGGAAAAAAACCAAGTGAGACTTGAAGACATCTCTTCTCAAAGGTTTGCGCAGCTCTTCTAAAGCAGGCAGCTGTAACCTGTAAGGGGGAAAGCAATTAAGGGAGAATTCCCTTGAGATAGGATTTTGAGATCTGGGTAATGATTCTGGTTTCCAAAGCCAGTGCTAATTAAACGATTATTTACTATTCAGTGCTGTGCAACTGATAGCAGCATCACCAGAAGTGATAACCTGAACATGAAAACACATATTCCAGCCCCAAATAATTCTCTGGCCTCTCTAAAGAGGCAGACCTGCCTTTGGGATATGTGCCATTCAAGTTGTTGTACTCAGCAGCCAATGGTGGGTCATTGATAGTTCTTCTTGTACAGATACCATCATGATTATATAGCTATTGCTGAATTTTCTCCTGGTGTTGGGCTGGTACTCCACTATTGAGTCCGTAGAGTATCATAGATCTCCAGCCCAGTATGGCACCCCTGAAACCAGAGCACTATGGAAATATGAAGATAAGAGAAGATAGCAGAGGCAGCTGGGGGAGATGTGTGTGAAAGAGATTGGCCACAGATCTAGAAACTGTGGGTCTAAATAAAGACCAGAAGAAGGTGGAAGCCCAACAGTGGCAGCAGAGAGCCTTCAGCTCAGTAAAGGGCTGGGTGTGGGCTAACAAGCTGAATTTGTTGCTGCTGCTCATGAAAACAGGAATGCTTTGCTGCTATGGATTCTGGGTGGGCGTTGTGTGTGTATCGACAGGAGGTTAGTTAGGATTGGGTGTAAGTCTCATTGAATTAAATGAAGCTCACATGCATAGGATTGAACTGAAAGACTACAAAACCCATGAAGCAGTGCAGGCTGTAATTTTCATAAAGTTCATAAGAACATAAGAAGGGCCTTGCTGGATCAGGCCAAAGGACCATCTGGTCCAGCTACCTGTATCTCACAGTGGCCCACCAGATGCCTCAAGGAGCACATGAGACAAAAAGATACCTGTATCCGGTTGCCACTCCCTTGCACCTGGCATTCTGAGGTAGCTTGTTTCTAAAACCAAGAGGTTGCACATATCCATTATGGCTTGTAACTATATTGACTTTTCTTCTAGAAATCTGTACAATCCCCTTTTAAAAGCATCCAGGCCAGATGCCATCACCACATCCTGTGGCAATGAGTTCCACAGGTTAATTATCATCTGGGTAAAAACTTTTTTTATCTGTTCTAACTTCCCAACGCTCAATTTTAGTGGTACTCCAGATGTGGCCTTATCATCCATTTGTACAATGGCATAATAATATTGGCCATTTGATTCTCAATCCCCTTTTTAATTATCCTGACCATGGAATTGGCCTTCTTCACTGCTGCAGCACATTGGGACGACACTTCCATTGAGCTGTCCTCCAGCACTCCAAGATCTCCCTCCTGAGTTGTCACAGACAGCTCACAACCCATTAGCCTATGATTTTGATTTTTTGCCCCAATGTGCATCACTTTACACTTGTCTACATTGTCTACATTGAAACGCATCTGCCATGCATATGTGAAAACAGTTTAAGGAAGGGGGTAATAGCTCAGTAGTGGATCACATGCTTGACATGCCAAATACTCTAGGAGAAATCTCCTTGACATTTCCAAATAAAGCTTCAGGTGATGGGAAAGAGCTCGGATGGAGAGCTGCTGCCAGTCAGAATTTGCGGTCTTCTATTGTGCTACATTAAACAATGGTTTGGTTCTACAGAAATCAGGTTCATATGTTCACCCAGTCCAAGACACAAACAAAACATGCCAAAACGTTAATAGGCAGATTTTTTTTTATTTTTTTTTTGTAGAAAGCCACTGCTTGGGGCTTGAAAAACAGAACTGAAAATGGACTGCCAACTGTGCATTGCACACAGCCATGTGGTTTGTGTTAATAGTTTGCAGAGCACAGTGAGCAACTATGTACTAATAATTCTACACTCCAGGTTTTGTTCCCCACACTCTTAAGTTGTTGTTGTTTTAACCTAGAAAGCTGCAAATCATTTGAAGAATCTCCAGTGTGTTTCTTGACAGGCATGTAATGGTTTCTAAACTATTTCTTCTAAGTCCTGCCCTTTTGCCTTGAGATCTACCAACAAGACAGGATCACAGCACCGCACACCCTATTTATTGCAATTATTTTACAACACACCTTCCAAAGTCTGAGCAAATGGAAATAAATGAAGACACAGTGAGCTGCAAGGATACGTTGCTCACGCCTTATCCATCTTCCCAGCTCCATCTTCAGGTGGGCCGAGAGATGAGGTGTGATTCAACAATCAAGAAGATGAAAAAACATCAAAGCATCTTAAGCAAAACAAATTACGTTATTAGCTCGCACCCTGTATGGCGGATCCAAACAGAGAACAAAGACGAGGATCTGAAATAATGAAGTAATGGTTATATATGCTTGACATGTACGATCTGATTCCTATTAGATATTGGATGAGACAGAAAATTCCACAGGGATTTGCAAGCTTCTGCTCTCTGAAAGTCCATTAAAGAACTGAAAAATACAAGCCAGATACTGCAAGCATAATGGTATATGTATGTGGGGAGTGGGGTTCGTCTATGGGAGGGGGGATCAGAAGGCTCCATCTGCAGACCCCCAGAGCACAGGCTATTTGAGCTCTGTAAAAGAGTTCTCTGGGGAGAAGCAGGGTGGATGCAGACATGCTCTCCCTCCCCTATGAGGCTCATTGGCCCCCCTCTCTCACTATCTTCTGGAAGGTCAAACACTATATCCTTTTTTGCCAAGTGTGTGGCATAGCTAGGGGTGGGTTGTTGTTTTTTTTGGTTGAATACCGCTTTTTGGGTGTTAACCTCCATTTGGCAGTTAAAATATCTGAACAGAAACACAAAACACTGCATTTTGGTGTTTAAGCTATTTTCCAGAAATTAAAATAGACTACTTTTCCAATTAGAAATAATTCCGTGGCTGAATCTGCGGACACCATATCACCCGTATCATCTACCTAGCACACTTTTGAAGTATTTGAAATTAATAAAAATGAGAATTTGGATTGAGAATGTGGAATAAAAACTCATAACACTGCAATTTGCTATTTAAATCAAGAAATATTGGGAAAAAATATCACCAGAAACACGCACCCTCGTAGGCATGAGATAAGCCTCCAGTTGTTTCTTCATTTGCAGTCTTCCTGCCATATCCCCTCCTGGCTGCTGTGTTGTTTTAACGCATTGCTGTTTATGCTGGCTGTGAACATGGCTGCTTTAGAGACAGCCAAGTCCTTGTAGTCGGGTCTAGGGCTGGGGTTGAGGCTCATGAGGGGAAGTGTTTCGGGCAGCCCAATCCTAAGTAAGGCCGACGTAACAGGGCTGTATCCTAAAGCCCATTAGGAGGCGGCAGCAACAACGTGCAGGAGAAGGGGAGGTTTTCCTCTTGCACCTGTGTACGCCCCAGTCGCTCCTATGGGCCTGCTCGGATCTGCGCCTGCTGTTTTGCAGGTGCAGAGGAACATGGACAGGAGTGGCCCGAATCGGGGCCGCCCTGGCCAGGGACGGGGTTTAGGATTTGGCACTATGGCTGTCCTGAGTCACCGCCCCCATTGCCGCCGACTGTGCCGCCCAGTTACGCCCCCAGCAGGCCTCTGGAACGCCCTCATGGAGGCCCTGCGCCGACCGAGCACCGCCGATGCTCGACTGGTGCAAGGCCGGCACTGCTGATGGTCGTGGCGGCACCTGAGCGTCGGCACTGATGCTTGTGCCAGCCCAGCGCCATAGCGCCGATGCAGATGTGCTTGACGACATGTTTGTGACAACGTTCGGCCAGCGCTATGCTCCGGCGCAACAGGGGTATAGGATAAGATGGCTCTTGGTGGTTCTTCCGTTCCTACCGGTTACTCCTCTTTTCATTTACTGTGCTCCTACCAGTGCAACCACCGATTGGTGGCAAAAGGAAGAGAGTGCAGTAGCGTCACCAGAGCGGGCAACATAATAAGTACTGCAGGTGCAGCAATGTGCCATGAAAGCAGTCTCTCCCATTCGCCATTGGAGTCATTCTGGGCAGTGACAGCAACATGAAGGTGCTTGCCATTGGCGAGTGTCTGCACATTGCCATAGCTGCCTGGAATGGCTCCAACGATGAGTGGGAGGGTCTGCTTACAAGGCACATTGCCGCACCTGCAGTACTTACTGTGTTTCCCCCTTTGTCTATGCTACTGAGAGAGTGCACCTATTATTTGAAGGGGAGCTCTGCCTCTTCCTCCTGTTGTATCTATCTCCCAGCTTCAGTATGAAGCTTCAGCCTCACCAGGGTTGCTAGCTGTGTCAGGTGAGAACAGCAGCTCCATCCTGGAATCCTGCAGGGTACTCCTGGCCCTATTTGGCAGTCTTTGCCAAGCATGTTGTGGGAGCCAGAGGCCAGGCTGGCAGTACCCCGCTGTAGTTCCCGCTAAATGTTAAGAGAGCGGCCCTGTTGCCCCAAACATGAGTGAATGCAAGATCTCATCAGAGTGAGATCACCATTCCCACTGCAGGCAAAGTGTACAGGAACAATGAGTAGGGCAAAAAATCTATAATGCCAGCAGGAAGGGAGAACTGTCCAGCTGTAGCCCCTCTGAGTTGACTTCTTGTCACAGGCATCATTTCGTCGACTTCTGCCATGTTGGGACTGAAAAATAGGCTTGGGTTCCTTTAAGCTAATCATTCCACAAAAAACTGCTTTTGTAAAACAGTGATTAGTTTAGAACAACCTGCCCCATTTCCAGGGATGTCTGTTTCCATGGTAGCGAGAGCCGCAGCTGGCAGCCTAGTTATCAGAAGAACTCTAATAAATTTCAGAGGCAGACTTCTGGAAATTACTTTTCGTTGCCTTTCATTTCTGTGTGTATGTTTGTCTGTCCGTAGGTCTCC
>JAJKFI010000008.1:30929131-30958032 GCA_029204185.1 Lerista edwardsae
CTCTGTTTCCTGGCCCTCAACCAATTCTGGATCCATAAGAGGACCTGTCACTCACTCACTCTCACTCTCACTCTCACTGTCACTGTCACTGAGAGAGAGCTTCTTAGGTGACATGCTGGAGGGCCTGGACCTCACCTGGTGCCATAGAGACACCAATTGTGACATCAGGAAGGCCTCCCTGGGCCCTCCAGCACAGCCCTGTCTCTGGTCACCACCCGTCCAACTTCAGAGAGTGGGAGATTTGGTGAAGGGCCTTTGATGCATATGACAGGCAGGCTCATGTGTGTGGAGGGGAGGAGGTTCTTCAGATTCCTGCAACCCAAGTTGGCATTTTGGGCACCATCACTCTGAGCTGTATTCTGAAACAGCCTGCCTTTAGGCTACTCCTACACTTGGAGATACCATTGTGGGAAGTATGCACTCTCCCTCTTGAGAATAGGCTACAGGCTATTCTTGTGTTTCAGGGATGGTGTTCCCATGGTGAATTTTCCATTTCAGACCTTGAAAAACAAAGCTGCACTGTGTGAACCAGGGTCATTGTCTGGCAAAAGCAGAGTTCGGCTGAGTTCTTCAACTGAATGTGGATGCTTTTATTATTCATGAAACAGGGGAATACCACCACCACCACCACCCCAACACACACACACAGAGAGAGAGAGAGAGAGAGAGAGAGAGAGAGAGATTTAAGTGTTCGGCATTCAACAAAAAAGAGGCTGCTCCCTATCTCGAACCTATTTCTGTCCTCCCAAGGTTATATTGATAAAATTATGTTAAAAGGGTTTTTTTAAAAAGGCATTAATTTGCAAAGAAAGCACAGTGATGCAGAGAAGGCGGAAACAGATTGACACAAATCCTCCATACATATACATGTTTGTGTGCGTGTGCACAAGCACATAGTTTTCAATGAGTGGGCCTCTGAGAAACCAAAGTGGAGGATTCTGTTTGCGCCCCCCACTGCTCAAGTGGTCCGCTTCTGACTCTACTCGCCAAAGATGCCACTTTCCCTGTACCTTTCATTTGCCTCTGCATAGACCGCTTGGGCAGCCAGATGGCCAGATTTTATTTGGAGACCTCTGGCTGAAGATCCCCTAGCACATGGCCTTTCAATAATGAGAGGATGAGTCATCCAACATGTTTGCACAATGCATCTAAGCCATAAGGTCCAGCTCCAGAGCCTGACAATTTCAATTATTTTCTATTCCCTAGACATAACCCACATATCTGCCATATGTGAAGTCTATGGCAAAAGAAGGTCTGGCCACACACTTCTACGGTGTCTCTGCGCTTTCTTTTTCCCAACTACTAATGTTTGAATCCTTGTTGGCACCAAATCAAACAACCCCCTCCCATGCAGCAGCCTAAGACGTTCTATGCCACCAGGCACCCAAGATCTCTTGCTCCCCTTCTCTTTCCTTGCCTCCTTGTTCTCCCCTGCCCCCCCCCCCAAAAAAACTGGGCAAACCACAGCTAGCAGCCCATTGCGTGTCCCTTGACTTCTATGTAAACTTTCCCTTGGGAAAGTGCTCGGAGCTTCCTTCTTTTCCTTGCAAAGTTGTAAAGTAAAATAACACTGAAAAGCCATAAAGTCAAGGGAAGTGGTTACCAGTGTGGTGTCACAGTGTAGCTGAGAGTAGGGAGAGGAATGGTAATCCCCCTTCTGGCTGACAGGCCGAAGTGCAGCTGTTGGCTCAGAAGGGATGAGCCAGGGTTCCAGTCTGTCTTATCCTGCTTAAAGAGGTTTCTCTAATTTTTTTTAGAGAGCGCATGGTTATTAAGCCAACTGCAGACAATAACATACACAGAGAATGCAAAGGTGAGATCATTGCCAAAATGCATAGCCACTTTTGAAGGTAAGTGTTCTGGGCAAGCTAAGCCAGCGTGTGGAAGGGTGAAAGAATCTGCAAAAATGAAGATTTTGTACATGCTTAAAACCTTGTCTGCTTTAAAAGTCTTCAAGGAAAAAGGTTTTTATTTTATTTTGGTCTGTAGTTGATTTGAATTGCAATAGATGCGGTCTCAAATGCCACTGAGCTGCTTGTATGAAGGGCATGCAAATATAGCCAATAACTATGCAAATTGTTGTTTGTTGTATGTGATTAAATATGCAAATTAGACATTTTGCCTAGACGCATGATGATGTGTTTCAAGCATGGTCCTTCCTGCTGGAAGAGTTACTCATCCTTCCATTAAACTGATGGATTGTTTTGATTTCTTGTTAAATGGCCTTGATGGACCAGGCTTGTGAATCAGCCCAACTGGAACATAAAGCATCCATGAACTTTCACCTTGGTCACTGAGGATAAGATTGAATCTGGCAGGGAGAGATGCATGCAATTGGACAATTGGGTGCAATTCGTCTACGCTAATAATAGCACAGATTTATAGTAGTCCCTGGGCAGTAATCTGTTCACAGTTAGCCAGATATCACCATCTCCCATGCATAATTCAAGGGAATGAATAAGATTATTTTAGATTTCCTATGGGTAATATTTAAATCTCTGTTTAATATTGCTAGACTCTCATCTCTACAAGCAGCTAGTTTCTAAGATGAAAGCTAGCACAGCATTTGGTTTGTGATCAACCAATCAAAGTTCAATAGCTGTATTTCCACTGTGGATTTCCCCTCCCCTTATATTATTCTAAAATGACTTGAAAACCCTCATCACATTCTAAGTTTGGAATGAAAGGCTCCTTGTCAGCCATGGCATAGGGCAGCATATGCAGACAAGTGGTTCTCCTGCAAAAATAAAAGTCACAGGTGAACTTTGGAATCTTTACTGTATGTACTTACACAGGAGGAGGGCAGGAGGTTTAGTCGAGAGGGTTATAGCCTCCATTTGCCTGAAGTTAAGATCTGAAGGTTGCCCGTTCAAGATCACCGGAAGCTTCCATGAGCGGCAGACCTTGAGAATTGCGACTGATAAGAGCTGAGCTGTCTCCAGCTGCCTGTGAGAGAGGAGTTGTGCTGGGCCAGCTGTTTCTTTGGTGGGAGCAGAGAAACTGTCTATCAGTCTGCAGGAAGGCAATCGTGTGGCCAGAAAGAAGGACTAGACCACAAAAGTTCCATCTGTATGTTGTTGTAGTTCTTGAAAGACAGAACTTCTTTGTAGTTTGTAAAAACCCCATGAAGGGGGTTTAGAGAAATAAAGCCTGCCTATGTAAACTGCCTTGAATTAAAGTCAGAGGAGCAATCTAATGACCAAAGAAAGGCGGTATGTAAATACTATCATTATTATTATTATTTTAAGTAAAGCATTTGGGCAGGCGGCAGCCCAATCCTGAGCCTGGCAGCAGAACTGAAATGGTTTACCTGGCCTTGCTGGGATACCACTGCCACCAGCACACACACATTGTTGGGTGTGGAGGAAGAATAATATTTGGCTTCAAAATGGAAGTGGAACACTGGTGCAGGGCACATCATAGCACATGCCATTGTGGTATGGACGGAGTAGGGGAGGCGGATTGGAGGTATATATAGCTATTTGCTACAGTAACAGGGATGGGCAGAGGATCAGAAAATCACAGGGCTAAACATTTCCTACCAAAACTGTGACTGTGATCCTAATATGGATCAGCTGTCTTGTTTGGGAGTAAGTTCCATTGAATTTAGTGGACATTCATTGAATTCACTTCAGTCTGAGTACATGTGCATCAAATTGGCTGTGCAGCCCACTTAACCAAGTTCTGAATTCCATTCATCAGAACCAGCTGCTGTTTGGACTTGGGAGTTTGCAAAGCTGAGACATTCTTCAGCAGCGTCAGACAGACTGCACTGCTCTTCTTCAGTTAATATCACAACTCAAAAGAGTCACATTCTAAAAATAGGGATGGCTTCTGTAACCAAATGCATTTGCATGTATTCAATCAAGAAGCCCTAATTAAGGTAACACATTCAGTTGAATGCATAATAGCATAACAGCCATGAATAATGTTGCTCACTTGCCATGATAGATGGGCAGAAGAGGCGCATTGTAGAAACTTAATATTCTGCATGCAAAAAGACACCATCACATCTTTTGCGACTTCACAAAGACGGAGAAAATAATAAAGCATGTATAGATGCATTAATAACAGGAAAAGCTTGCAGGCTGCTACTGCAGCAAAAATTAGATACCATGGGAGCTGCAGGGCTGCCACCAAGAAGGAACCTTCCCAATTGCATGGAACTAAAAACAGCATCAGCATGTGACAGAACATTGTCACTTTCTGGATATTTCCACCCTCACAAGGGGCAGCCAATCCAGGCACATGCAGGGGGAATCCTGACACACAGTAATGTCACCTCCCACATTTTGTCTGACTACACAGCCTGCAGTATGAGGTGATAGAATGGACACACTAGTCTCCAGAATGTACTGTAAGTAGGAACCATTTTTGATTGTCCCCTGTGATCCTAATTTTCTACAGTTCAAAAATTCTCTACTAATTCTCCACTCTACAGCACAGTAGACCAAGGGATCCACTAAAGGGAACCAGGGAACATCCACTAAAAGTGAGTGTGGGGAGAGTTAGAATAGATAAAAGGAAATACTTTTTTACCCAGGGGGTGATTAATCTGTGGAACTCCTTGCCACATGAAGTGGTGATGGCATCTGAGCTAGGTGCCTTTAAAAGGGGATTGGACGGATTTCTGGAGGAAAAGTCCATTGTGGGCTGTAAGCCATGATGGGTGGTGCAACCTCATTACATTGGTAGTAGGCTACTTCAGAATGCCTTGTACAAGGGAGTGGCAACAGGATGCAGGCATCTTGTTGTCTCGTGTGCTCCCTGAGGCATCTGGTAGGCCACTGTGAGATACAGGAAGCTGGACTAGATGAGCCTTTGGCCTGATCCAACAGGGCTCTTCTTATGTTCTCATCACTTTTATATTTCCCCAGGTGAAGTAGTCAAAAATGGTCTGCCTCACCCATAGCTTGGCATGGTACAGTCTGTTCCACCACTTCAGCCTTCAACCACTTAATGCCTAGATCTGGTCTTTTGCTGTTACAGGGAAGAGAAGAGGTGGCGGACAAGGAGATGCACGATTCCTGTTTAGCCAGAGCAGCTCATCTCATGGAAGGTCTAGCATTGCCCTGAGGACTTGCTTGCACCTTAAGAACATAAGAAGAGCCCTGCTGGATCAGGCCAAAGGCCCATCTAGTCCAGCTTCCTGTATCTCACAGCGGCCCACCAGGTGCCCCAGGGAGGCATGAAACAACAAGATCCTGTTGCATCCTGTTGCCACTCCCTTGCACCCGGTACTAGTAGCCCACCACCGTTGTAAGGAGGTTGCACAATCCATCATTGCCTATAGCCCACGATGGACCTTTCCTCCAGAAATCTGTCCAATCCCCTCTTAAAGGCATCAAGACCAGATGCCATCACCACCTCCTGTGGCAAGGAGTTCCACAGATTAACTACCCGGTGGGTAAAAAAGTACTTCCTTTTATCTGTTTTAACTCTCCCAACCCTCCGTTTTAGTGGATGCCCCCTGGTTCTGGTGTTTTGAGAGAGGGAAAAGAACATCCCTCTATCGACTTTATCCCTTCCATGCATAATTTTGTATGTCTCAATCATGTCCCCCCTCAGGCGCCTTTTTTCTAGACTGAAGAGCCCCAAACGCTGCAGTCTTTCTTCATAAGGGAGGTGCCCCAGCCCCGTAATCATTTTAGTTGCTCTCTTCTGCACCTTTTCCAACTCCACTATGTCCTTTTTGAGATGCGGCGACCAGAACTGGACACAGTATTCCAGGTGTGGCCTTACCATCGATTTGTACAATGGCATGATAATATTGGCTGTTTTCTTCTCAACCCCTTTTTTAATGACCCCAAGCATGGAATTGGCCTTCTTAATTGCTGCCGCACACTGGGTCGATACCTTCATTGAATTGTCCACCAGCACCCCGAGATCTCTCTCCTGAGTTGTCACAGACAGCTCAGAACCCATTAGCCTATAGGTAAAGTTTTGGTTTTTTGCCCCAACGTGCATCACTTTACATTTGTCTATGTTGTAACGCATCTGCCATTTGGCTGCCCATTCCCCCAACTTGGAGAGATCCTTCTGGAGCTCTTCAGAATCCTTTCTGGTTTTTACTACCCGGAAAAGTTTTGTGTCATCCGCAAACTTGGCCACCTCACTGCTTATCCCTGTCTCCAGGTCATTTATGAATAAGTTGAAAAGCATGGGCCCCAAGACAGATCCCTGGGGCACTCCACTTTTCACCTCTCTCCATTCTGAAAATTGCCCATTGACCCCCACTCTCTGTTTCCTGGCCCTCAACCAATTCTGGATCCATAAGAGGACCTGCCCTCTTACTCCCTGACTGTGAAGTTTCTTCAGCAGTCTTTGGTGGGGGACCGTGTCAAATGCCTTCTGAAAATCCAGGTATATGATATCCACAGGTTCACCCACATCCACGTGCCTGTTGACCTTTTCAAAGAATTCCAAAAGGTTTGTGAGGCAAGACTTACCCTTATTTTTATGTCTGGGAAATACCCTTATTTTTATGTCTGGGAAATACTCATGGCCCAACACAGTAACTAGTCTTAATGGTGTCATTGCAATGTCTTCTCATCTTCGTTATCATTTATGGTGGGTTTATTCCTCCAGCCTCCATTCAGCAGATAGTGCATTTCATGCAACTGAAGGGCCTTGGATCCCCACCCCACTTTTCTTTCACAGTGGAACTTACAGTGGTCCAAGTGAAGGCTGGCCCATCTATGATACCGGCTGAAGCACTTGCAGATTGATGGGGGCACCCGTCTCTGCCTGTCACATGCTTCCACTGGTTCTGTCTGCCTCTTTTTCCTCTTCCAACCCAGGCAGTGGGAGGAGGGGAAGCTAGAAGATCACCAGGTTAAGGAAGGGCATCATTTGACATTTCAGGCACCAGAAGACCTTGGGCCAGCCAATACCCATCATAAGAACTAGGCCAATTTAGCATCTCCAATATGGTTGGATTACATGCCCTCCAATCTTGCCTTGGGCGTTATTAGAAAGCCACTCATTCATGTTGTCCCAGCATGCCCTTAATAATACTAACAATTCTTAATTTAGATAACTCTTCCTCTCATGCAGGTGTTCCAGGTTGCAAATGATGAACTAGAACAATATTATTTTAAGGGATCATACAAATACTCTGTATTCCCAACTGCTCTCCCAGCTCTGAGATGCGGCTGTTCTGCCAAAAACTCCCTGCCAGGCCTCCCCAAGGGCCCTGATGCCCACACTAGGCTAACTAGTTTCCCCTCCAGAGCAGACTTAGAGATAGGCAAGAGGGAGGGGATTTATTCACCTACTCGGCCACCTCTCTTCCAGCAGCTTTGCTTGGAATCACTGGATGGCCAGCCTCCTCCAGACTGCCCTCATCACTGGCTTAGCTCAAAATACCCTAATTTAGCATCAACAAACCCCACCAACAAACAATAGGCAGTCAGCTTGCCTAAGCCACAACTGCCACCTCCACTTGGTGGTTCCAGGGGCGTGGCAGCCATACAACAGTTACTCCCCACAATAACCTTACCTTATCCAGTCCTTTAACAGTCAGTCCATCCAACAGTCCTTCCTTCAGTCGGTCAGTCCACGGCCACTTTCCTTTCTACACCTGCCTGGTGCTGCACCTACCTGGTACTAACTTACTGCAGCTCCTGACTTCAACTTTATACTGAGGCAGGCCAATCGGTGTCTGTTGTTGGCTTTAATTCATCAGCCACACCCATCTGCACCTGTGCCAACCTCCCTTCATAGCCAGAGCCCTCATCAGCCTGCAGCTGTGTTCCTGCTGCAGGCAAAGACCTTGGGGGTTAACCCTGTAATCTCTGGCTTATTTGGACAAGGGACCACTGCTGATACCATTCCCTATCTCCTCGGGGTATCTCCTGCCTTTTCCAATACAGCTACTTACACAGCAATGCAAGAATCTGAATCTGGATCTTTGTGTGCTTCACCGCTGAGCTATGGACCTCCCCCAAATTTGCATGGTAATAGGCAAATTTATTCCATTTTCACAACAGTTACAAAGCAGATTGACCAATGCAATTTGCTTTAATGGATGGAAACCCCTATGTGGTATCCTTCCTTGGCTGGGACACATGGATCAATCGGTCAACAGGCAAAAGTAGTCAAACATTGACAAGATAGATAGCAATCAAATGATTACATAATTAGCCCTGGAGAAATTAGACATCTTTTCAGGTTCTGCCAAGTTTATGATGTACGAATGTGCTCTTCATATGCCTAATGGTGTCATAATTGTGAGAAGCCAAAGAGCTCATTATAGAAGTGAGGCAGCCTAAACCCAGACATCAAAACATTTCAATTGTTTTCCTACAGATTTACAATGGCTCCTTGAAGGTGTTAAACGAGCCCATTAAAATGCCAACATTTTTCTATAGCCCATGATTTCAGCCCTGTTTAGTTTGCAATCAGGCTGCAAACTATTATGTTGTGTTTTTTTCCCCCCTGGGAAGACATGAATGTAATCAGAGGAAATTATTTCACCTCTATCGTCTGCATTCTGTTTAGTATGTATTTCTGCAGTCCTCTTGCCCTTAGCAGGTTGTCCCAGCCTTCACATTGTCCTACAACTAAGCTTTTGATTAAATATGATCAGAAGTTCAGTGCTTAGAGTGCATTAAAAGTAAACTAGTAGCAGAGCATATTGGGTACATTAGGACAGACGTACACAGCATGCCTCTTCTAATAACTACTTTTGCTTATAATGCTCTGGAAAAACCCAGTACAGGTGGGACTCCGGTATCTGCTGTGGTTTGGTTCTGGGACTTCCCACTGGTACCAAAAAACGTGTTAAATAAAACACAAGTCAATCAGGCAGTCAATTAGCACTGCTATTTTTCAGCTCGCTCTGAGTAAAGTTACTCCTAGCCCTTGCTCACTGAAGGATGGAATGTGAAAATGATTAATCACTTCTGCATTCCATTGTTCAGCAAGCCAGAGTGAAGGGAGGGGGTCATTTTTCTCAGTGCAAGCTACAAGATAGCAGCTCTAATAGTCTCCCTAGAGAAGCAGTTTTTAGAACAGGGATTGGAAAGAGTTTTTTCCCCCTTCTCCAGGGATTGGCAGGGCCGTCCTTATCTGCAGTGGCCATCAGTATTGAGTCTAATCCGTGTATCAAAAATACGTGTATAAAAAGATTGTACTTGTACATAAAACTGGAGATCGGTAAAGCAGAAAAAGCCCAAATGTGGACTGTCTCTAGTTTCCAATCTATCTGGGCACAGGCTGCAGAGGAGAACATGGAAGCCATTCTCCCTGACTCCAAGAGTGGTCTAAACACACTTCACGGTGGCCCTTGTGCCGGTCAAACTTTCCTGGCCTAACTGAGCCAGCCTAACTCCAAGGTAGGATTGCACTCTAAAAGGCAGAACTAAGAGTTCTGAAGCAAAGCAGGGAAAGCAAAAAACCATCCAGGATGTTGAATCGATACGGCAGGAAGGCTCCCTTTGCTTGCTCATTCTTGGCCTCTCTAAGAAGACAAAGGAAGTCAAAGCATGTTTTAGCATCCTAAGTGGAAGCAGGATCAGAGCGTTAAGGTCAGGAATCATCAGCCAAGCAGGAACTGGAGGCTTCTTGCTCCTTTCAAATTTCTTTCTCTCTTACCCGCAAGAGGAGAGGGCAGGAAACATTTCCCACACTTCTACTGGCCTTCTGGCTATGGGGCATCATTATGAAGCCAAGACAGGGCAAGAAAGGAAGGGAAGAAAGAAAAAATTCACCCAGCAGGAGAGGGGAGTACAGCTGCTACCACTGGAAAGCAGGCAGATACTTGGTCCCTGTTAGCAGACTCCTCTCACATTCAATGAGAGAGGCTCATGTCTGTAGCCTCCTCATCAATGCCAAATCATGCATGTTTTTATTTTGAATTACATATTTGGGGGGCACCATAAATAGGGTTACTAATCAGAGGAAATTTGGGCAGATGCAGCTCATCCAAAGCAGGTTTCAAAAGCTGCACCTGCCCAAATTTCCTCTTCTATACAGTGGTTAAAAGTATAAGCACAGTGTCCCAGTTTGTATCTGGTAACCCTAACCACATAACCATAATCTTTTCAGTTCTCAGGGCCTCTAAAGGTCTTAATCTGGCCTGCATGTACCTGTACGCAGACAAGCAGTAGCTCTCCACACAGAGGTTTTTCTCATCACTATCAGACCACTCAACTGAACACGGAAAGCACCAAACCAGAGATTTTCACTGTGTGAAACAGAGAAACTAAATGTGCCCTACACCGGAGACAGGTTGCTTAGACTGAAGAGCATACTCAGGTGGGAGGGCTTTATAGGGTCTGGTGGACAGGAATTGGCCCTTGTGGTCGACTGACAGAATGCTCAATCAGCCTGGCACTGCAGCCTAGGAAGCGCCCTTGAAGCGCAGAGCTCAGCCAGCCTGGCTTGCCATCCCAGCAGTCAGCCAGTGGCACAGTAGGTAGCGCCCAACTGCTGGCACTATCATTTGTGGTCAGCCCTGGAATTCTAACACCAGAATGCAAGCCATACAATATTATTTGGCTCCCTCCTATCTGCTTTTTCCATTTGTTTTTCTTGGGCAAATCCTCTGCTGTGCAAATACAAATCCTCTACTGATGAGATGCTTTCACTCCTTTTCCGGGTCTCTGGGCTGGTGCCTCAAGGGCTGATGCCAATTATACCTCTGCCAGGTCTACTGTGTATTTTAACGGATTGATTTACCTAACAGATTAATGTGCCAAAAGGATGTTCCCGATGCAAACAATATCCACAAGGCAGGAATAAACATAATGTCATGAAATTAAAAGAAAATGAGTGTTCACAGCGATCCCTCCCACTGGAATTGTCATTTCCCCAGCAATTATCTGGAGCATAAATAAGTCTTTCAGCTGGCGTAGTTTAGGGAAAAGGTACGTCTTTGAAGTCTTTTAGCAACTTGTCATTCCTGGACACCAAGGCCTTGAAGACCGAAATCATAAAATAGACGGCTTACTAGAGCACCTGAGAATATGGGAGATACAGTTTGTGGGACAAGTTTCTTTGTTCAATGAAACCGATTTTTGTCATCCTTGTCAAGCACAATGGCCATACACCAGATAAAGCAGACCTAAAAGGAAGCAAAAGCGACAATGCAAAGTTAGCCAGGAATTCTGCTGAATAGAAATCTCCAAAGAGATGGGACTTGCAATACCCAGAGGTTGTTGTCCAATCTCTGATATCATATCATACCACTGTCCAGTAGTGGCATAGTTGGAAGTGGTTCCAATGCTAAGTATTGATGGTTTTTATGGTGATTTTTTCCCAAAATTTTCTTGATTAAAATAGCAAATTGCAGGGTTCTGTGTTTTTATTCTACATTCTCAGTCCAAGTTCTCATTTTTATTCATTTAAAATGCTTTAAAAGTGTACTAGGCAGGTGATATAGTGTCAGCAGATGCAGCCACAGTATTATTTCTAATTCATAGACTCATAGAGTTGGAAGGGACCAACAAGGACATCTAGTCTAAAGGCAGGGGCCTTTAGCAGGAAATCCTCCTAGAGCATCTCCAGCAGGTGCCTGTCAAGCTTCTGCTTGAAGGTTTCCAGTGAGGGAGAATCCACCACCTCCCTTGGCAGACTATTCCACTGTTGAACCACCCTCATTGTCAAGAAATTCTTCTTGATGTCCAGCCGGAATCTCCTCTCTTGCAGTTTGTACCCATTGGACCTAGTTCTACTGTCAAAGGCAGATGAGAACAGATTTGTCCCTTCTTCTTTATGACAGCCCTTCAGATATTTGGAGAATTCTATCATATCCTCTTTCCTCTTCTCCAAGCTAAACATATCCAGTTCCCTCAACCTTTCCTCATAGGACTTGTTTTCCAGCCCCCTGATCATCTTCGTTGCCCTTCTCTGAACCTGCTCCAGTTTGGCTGCATCTTTCTTGAACTGAGGGGCCCAGAATTGAATACAGTACTCCAGGTCAGGTCGCACCAATGCGGTGCATAGCGAAACCACAACTTCTTGCGACTTGGACGCTATGGTTCTATTAATGCAGGCTAAAATTGCATTAGCCTTCTTTGCAGCTGTATCACACTGCTGACTCATGTTCATCTTGTGATCCACTGCAACTCCAAGATCCCTCTCACATGTTGTGCTGCCAAGCCAGGTTTCTCCCATTCTATATCTGTGTCTTTGGCTATTTTTGCCCAAGTGCAGAACATTGCATTTTTCCCTGTTGAACTTCACCTTATTCTTTTCAGCCCAGTATTCCATTTTGTCAAGGTCTTCCTGAAGGCTTTTACTGTCTTCTATAGTGTTTGCTACTCCTCCCAGTTTTGTGTCAAATTTGATGAGGTCCCCTTGTATCCCTTCATCCAAGTCATTGATGAAGATGTTAAAGAGAACCAGGCCCAAGACAGAGCTCTGGGGCACTCCACTTGAAACTGTCTTTCAAAGCCATTGACAATCACTCTTTGTGTACAGTTATCCAACCAGTTGCGGATCCACCTAACAATGATTTCCTTTAGCCCATATTTTTCCAACTTGCAGATTAAGATGTCATGCGGAACCTTATCAAATGCTTTATTGAAGTCAAGATAAATCACATCCACATTGGAATTGGAAAACTAATTTATTTTAATTTCTTGAAAATACCTTAAATACCAAAATGCAGTGGTTTGTGGTTTTTATTCAGATATTTTTGCCGCCAAAAGGAGTTGTTTTGGGTAATTATGCAGTTTTTAACAACAAAACCACCCCTAGCAAATGCGCTGGGTGGCCACTCCCCCTCGCCACCAGAGCCATACTGGGGAGCAAGAGCAACATGGAGGAGACAGCATTGTTTAAAAAATGCTCTAGCTACGCTATTGCTGTCCTGGCACAATCGCAATCCATACAGGAAAGAGATGTCTTCAACTAGAGTAGAAGTTGCTTCCTTCAGGAAGGGTTTTGTGACTTGCCTGACACCACCATTATAATTCACACTGTAATCACAGCCTTTCTTCAAGGAGTTCAGGATGGTGCACATGGTTCTCATCTTCATGACCCAAAGTCCACCCAAACTGACTTATGATGACTGACCCAAAGTCCACCCAAGAAGCTTCCTGGGCAAGGGTGCATTTGAATCCATTTAATTCTGTCACATCTACAGGCTTTAGGGTGCAATCCTAACCTCGAGTTAGGCCGGCACAGTTAGGCCAGCAATGTTTGGCTGGCACAAGGGCCACCGTAAAGTGTGTTTGGACCATTAAAGGGTGTTTGGACCATTCTTGGAGTCAGGGAGGATGGCGCTGGCCTCTCTGACTCCAAAAGTGGTTCAGACATACTTTACGGTATGTTTATGGTATCCTTGTGCTGACCAAACTTTGCTGGCCTAACTATACTGGCCCAACTCCAGATTAGGATTGAACTCTTTAATTGTTGAAAAAAACAATACAGGGTGGAAAGGGAGACTGGGTTTTTTTTTTTCAAAAAGAACAAATCCAGTCTAGTGAATGTTCATGGACTGTGTTCTCTAAAGCCTTCAGTGCTCAGGGCAGAATGGCCCTCATATCTACACAGGCAAGAGAAATCCTAAAACAATGCACGCCTTCTGGTTCTTTGCTTCCCAAGCATCACTCTCAGATGGGCACATTCATTGTGTACCAATCAAATAAACGTGATCATAAGTAAATGCAAATTTTAATTATCATTTTCTTAAAAGGTGTAGCGGACTCTGCAGCCTTCCCCTCCCTAAATCCGCTTGTCAAGGGAAGAGAAATGACTGCCTATAGTTTGTAATTGAATTTTATGAAAGCAAATCATTCTTATATAAATGTTGCCTTCTCTTATCAGGGCTTAAGCTGCCATTTTTTAATGGATGCTGGAGGATTTTCTAATTTGGGTTTAATTGATTTACAGAGTTTGTTCCCTGCAGTGCAAATTGTTGTGGGCGGAACAGACTGTCGGTATTAGCAGGTGATTGATAAACAGGGTTAGAAGGATGTCTTTTCCAGAGCACATTATATAGTTCCAGCTGGGAAAAGAAAAGAAAAAAAAACCTTTTCCATGGCTTTTACTTCCCATCTCAGAAATCTCCTTGTAGCCCAAACAAGGCTGGCAGCAGAGGTTGGCTGGGCCAGGCACTGGCTTTGAGGTCAAGAGGTCACCTGCCCTATTCCTGAGGCTCCCTGTCACTCGTGTGCCATCAGACTTGGGAGCAAGTCCAATCAGTAAAAAGGAAGGCAGGCGAACCTCTGCAAGATTTGCCTGCATGCCCTTCCTCCCTCCCAGTTTGTCTCACACAGACAGGGTCCCGGGGAACGAGCGCCTGCAATCTGGCCAGGTTGCTGAGCCTCAAATTCTGATGGCTTTTCTTAGAAATGGGCAACTTTTAGAGCCCTCCCACTCTGCCCCCACCCAGTGAATTAACTTCTGTTAATTGGGTGGTTCTTCTGCGTGGGGCTACATTGCCAGCATCATTTTCAGAAGAAAGGATTCAGTGGGCAGTGGCATACCTAGAAGGGGATCACAGCACTATGTTCTGCAAGCAGCTGCCCCCCCCTCTTCGGCGCCATTCGGAGCCAATGTAGCCTCGGTTTTGCTCTAGCCACTGTGAATAGCTCTGACGAGGAGGGGGAGCGGCTGCTTGAAAAACTTAGTGCTGTGATCCCCCTCTAGGCATGCCTCTGCCTGTGGGTGCCAACTGGTCAGAGACGGGCCATCACATTTGGACCTGTAACAGAGCTCCACATGACATCCATTTTTGCTTCATCCTTCCACTTTTCCCCCATCAATTAAAATCATACCTTCAGTTTCTTCTGTTCTCTTAAAAACAAAATGTGTGTGTTTGTGTGTGAGAGTGTGTGTGTTTGTTTGGAACAGAATTACATTGAAGACAGAGTCCTAAAGTTGTTCCCCACTTTGAATATTTTCTTTTTTGCAGCCCCTGCCCTGCTGCTATTAAAAAAGAAAAAAAAAAGCACAGACCCATTAAGCAGCGTTGCGCATTCAGGGTAATGTGTAACTTGGCCCTCATGTTCCAGCTTTAACAGGCAAATCTCTCCTGTTCCTCCAACTCCTGGGCCCACTGCAGATCTCATTATACCATAAACTATAAAATGAATGTGACTCAGGAGAAATCAAATATATTTTCTCTGATATGCGTTCATTCTCTGTTCAGACCAAACTTCCTGGCAGCTCCAAGACAGGCCCCTTTTTTCTGTTGTCCTTGTGTTTGGAACCTTCCTGATGTTCCTCTTATGTGCTAGGCCAGTGATGGCGAACCTATGACATGGGTGTCAAAGCTGACACACCACAATGTTTGGGGTGACACCAACATTCACCAATGCCTGACAAACACGGAGTTTGTTTTACTCATTTTTTCATTTTTGTAATTATTTGATGTTTCTTTATATAATACATAGCACCATACATGATTAGACTGTACTTTTTGTTTAAATAAATGAATATAAAGAATTGTTTCTCTTTCATTTGGGAGGGGGGGGTGACACACCAGCAGAGTCAAGTTAAGCATTTTCCTAGGTTTTGAAACACTGAGCCCAAAAGGATCGCCATCACTGTGCTAGGCCCAGGGTGATTTTATGTAGCAGCTACTCAAAAAACAAACGACGAAACTGTAGGCTCTTTTAGCAGCAATGTGCTTGGCTTTAGGGCGCAATCCTATGCAGCGCCAGAATGGCAAGGCCAACTTGGCAGCGCCATATCTGATGCTGCATAGGAGAGGCTGGAGCCCCCCGCCCCCCACGGCAAGGGAGCATTTGCTCCCTTACCGTAGAGGAGGCTCCAGCCTCCCCTATGTGCTCCTCGGATCTGCGCCTGCTAAAGAGCGGGCGCAGCTCCAAGGAGACCGCACGGCCTGAATCGGGGCCTCGCAGACAAGTTTAGGAGGTGGCCATATGGCCACCTCCCAAGCCTGCCCACGTTCCGCCCAAGCCCCGCCCCTGTCTCCCTCCCTCCAATCCCCATGCCACCTCAGCACAGAGCCTCCCTTGCGCCGAATGGCTTCGGTCAGCACGAGAGAGGCTCAGCATGGGCACGGCAGGGCCGGCATTGCCTGCAGCGCCGGCCCTGTTGCTCGAGCACTGATGCAGGGGGGCTGCTAGGTGCCCCCACATTGGCCCTGAGGCCTTAGCGCCGCCGCAACGATGTTGCATCAGCGCTAAGCGCCAGATAGGATGGCACTGTTAATATCTATGGAGTCCACAGGCTTGATTTCCAATTGGCAACTGAGAGTGAGTTCAGCGGGTTGTGATTCTCCCCAGAAAGCTTCACAGTACCGGCACTAGACTAAAGTTAGGTGCGTTGGCAACACATTCCGGCAGCACGACTCTGATGGCACTTCCAGAGGCAGTGGTGATGCTTTTGCAAATTGTAAATTATATATTCAGCCTTAGGTTGCAATTCTATACACAGTTATGTAGGAGCCTAATCCTATTCCACGCCATGTAACAATATACACCTGAACCAAAAAAGGTGCCCACTGCATGCTCTTTGAGGTACGGGGGCAACCTGAAAGCAAATGGGACTAAGTAATTTTTTTTTAATCTCTAAGCCTACAGCTACCTATGGGCCACCTTGGACATATACCAGCCACTTATTGGCATATGTCAGAGGAGAGAAAAGGGATGGGGAGATTTTGGAAAAGAAGAGAAGATCCAGCATGCATGACTTCTGCTGGCTCCAGCCCCTGCCTGCCCTCACCCAGGGATCGCAGGATGATGTCCCCTCCTGGCCACTAACAACCTCAAGTGGCCCAGGAGGCATTACCTTAGCCCAACTGGTCCCAATAGTGTAGCCCAGTGCCAAGACTGGATTCAGCTAACTTCCATTCCCAGCACACGAGGCATACCATGGAGTAAAATATAATGATTTATTAAAACTACAGGTTACAGCATAGAGGTTAAAGAAAGCCTTTCCAAGCATTCAAAGATGGCCTTGCTGCAAAATAAGAAAAGCTATCTCCTACATCTCACTACGTCCTATCACTCACCTAACAGAGCTGTAACAGGTGTCTTGAGCAGCCAAGATGGTCTCTCCCTCTCAACTCCAAAACCTGTCTCTTTGTTTCCCCCCCCCCCCGCGTGCTTTCCAGCCCCCCTTTCCAGCCAGAGGCAAAACAACTCCTGGTATGGATAAGATGTCCTTGGAAGTTTTCCTATTACAGGCCTCTTATCTCACTCCTGGCCGGTTGAGCCAGATATAACAGTCTCCAGGGGAAAACTTTCTCACCGCCAGGGTCCAGAGAGGGGCTGGGGAAGACAGGCACTGGCCTCAAAATGGAGCTGAGCCGGGCCTGGTTCCCTGCTGTCACAACACCCTCCCTCTCCAACATGCCCCCCAGTTCCTCCCCAACCTACACTGTTACTCTCCTTCCCCATCCACAAAAAGCCCCCTATGGGGGCTGGCATGGCATTACCTTGACAGGATTGCTGTCAGCAAGCTATCTGAATAGGATTGTGCTACTGTGGATGTAGAAAAAAACCTTAGATTTTTTCTGTACTCTGAAGAGCATTTGGATTTATATCTAATTTCGTCAATTCTGTAAGGCTAATTTATTGATCTCCAAGGAGATCCGAAGGAGCTGATTCATGCTGCTTTATCATCTTCTAGCTCTCTGACTGGAGGCACTAGATAGGTATGCCTGCTGTCTCCTTACCTTTTAGCCTTTACTTGGAGACACTGAAATAAGAGAAAGTGTCAATATTAAAGGTCTGAGGCTGGGGACATAAGAACTTAACATTTATGTGCATGCAGATGATCTGGTTTTAATTAATATAGACCTGCAAGAATTTCTTGTTGAAACACTTAAAAGGATGGAGGATGATGGTAAATGTGCTGGATATAGACTTTGAGCCCAATCCTATCCAATAATAATTTTATTTTTCTTCTATACAGTAATGGGTGAGGGAAAACATTTTTACGAAAAGGAAAAGGGGGATGACACAAGGTATACACAGAAGGTTGTGGAGAGATTACATTGCCAAAGTAAAATCTATTTTAACTGCAATGAATTTCTTGAAACATTATTAATAATAAGCTATTCCAAGCCAAGCCTCATCTACTATTCAAAACAAGTATATAATCTATAATCTATATTAGTATTCTTAATCTTTCATTATCAATGTAGTCCAATCTTTATTTAGGGCCAAAGACTTTCAGTAAAAAATAATTAAATCATATCTTAGCTATTTCTGATCCTCATTGGTCCCTTTCTTCTCTCGTATTTTAACTACGTCTTCTCATAATATCTTCTCTCCCAATAGTAAAACAGAAGCAAATAAAAAAAAAGACTACTTTTGCTATTAAGATAATAAGAACTATAAGCCAGGGAGGAACTACTACTATCTTTTGCTTAAATATTCAGTGTAACATCCCTGTACAATTCTAAACTGCAACCTTATATACAAATAACCTTCTCCTTAAATTCTAATATCTTATAAATTCATTTTAATCTAAACATCCAGATTGGCTTAAACTAAGGTAGTCTTTAAATATCGCTTTTTACAACTCTTAACTTTATATCTGGTATAAAGACATCCCCCACAGCACAAAGTCATTCTGAATTTCTTCTATCTATCATCAACAGCTAGCCTGAGCTAAGGGCAGTCCCATATCGCTTGTTATAAATCAACTTTATATATCTGTAATTAAGACATCCCCCCTCACCCAGACCATTCTAACTATCCTGTTTATATATTCTTAATTTCATATTCCGACACCAACATTGGTCTTATCTCTGTTGCAGTTCATATTCTCTTTCTATAGGGTGTACACATATTTCTAAACAAACATGGTTAATAAGCAATAGATTAGCTTTAAACTAAAAGCACTATTTAGCACTAACATGCATTCCATCTGCCAATCTGCACCCCAAATCTCCCATCATACTTTCTTGCAATATACAATAAAGCCCAATTTAAAATTTACTAAAATCTTCTTTCTCCAAACAATTATCCAGTTTCCAAATTATTTATAATTTCAAGGGTCAGAGTTCTAATTGGTTTGTCGTAAATCTTAAGTTCTTCAAAGCGAAAACAGTGTTTTCAAGATAAGCACACCATTCATCTTCCTCTGTCTGTCAGCAAACTTCTTCTTACGCCATTAAGTCCTACGCCATTAAGTCCGAGAGAGGGAACGCCCAATTGCCTTGTCTTCTCTTTAGATAGACGCCATCTTAGTGCCTCATGACAATTATTTAAAAGTTAGTCTCTCACCAACTTAACCAAATAATATCATCGCTAGGCAATTAATAAGTTCCCCACTCTCACCCACCAGTGGTAAAAACAGCACAAAGTCTGTCAGTTCCAATCCTCAGCGTATAATTTCTGTTCTCTTCCATAAATCCAGCTGACAGCTTAAATCTTCCGCTGGTTCGGTTATCTCTCCTGCTTGCTTATCTTGCATTCTTATAAAAAATTTCATTAACAATAAAGGACCAAAACGTCATGTTATAACTTTAATCTCCATGTATTTTTTCCCTTCTTTCCTTCTTTTATTCTTTTTAGGGGAATCAAATCACATACAGTTTCTTCCTTTTGTTTTAAAAAGAGCAAGAAAGTATAAGTCCAGATAATTTCATAACAGATTCCATAATTTTATCTTGCAAGGCACTTTTGAACGCTTTTTGCTCTCCAGCTGTGGGTTTTCAAAAAATTACTTTCATTTTCTTTATCTGCCCCGGTGGCCATCTTTTGTCGCCGTGAGCAGATCCATTCACTCAGTCCATTAATTATATGTCTTAATTAGCAAATTCTTGTCCTCCTCCAGCCCATCCTTTCTCTGCTTAAGAGATTACAGAGGTTTGACTTACAAGTCCAGCTGAAAACCTTCAGACTCCATTCCAGATCTTATCCTTGAAGCCGTCAAACACTTGCCTGCGTCCGTTGTAGACACAGGATCCTATTCGCCCTTCTGCTGTCGGGCTCCAGTTCACTCCAGGAATTGGCCACTTCCCGGAGCATTCTGGCAACTGCCCTTGCCCTGAGGTCATTCTCCTATGACCCCAGGCTGGTTGCCCCCGGCTGGGGGGTCCAGAGATAAGGCGAAAGACTGACTGCTCCATTCCCCGAGGGAACAGAACAGTCTTCCATGTTCGACCAGGCTCCTCCCTCCGACTTTGAGCCCAATCCTATCTTCCACCTCCCACTGATGCAGTTGTTCCAAAAAGGTGCATGCTGTATCCAGGTGGGGAGCAAATCAGGAGGCTTTGGAGGGGAAAGGGGAACTATCCCTTTGTAAGCCTCCTACTCTGCAGTGTGTCTCCTTGGACCTGTGCCAGCTCTGCAGCTGGTGCAAGTCCAAAGAGAATAAAGGGGTGGAAAGGCTTGGAAAAGAGGGGATACAATCTGACATGCTCCATTTCCACCAGATCTATCTGTAAAAAGCATGGTCTGACTCCATTTTGGAGAGAAAGAGCCGAAGCTAAAGTATCAGCTGGTGGTAAACAGCTCAGTTAGAAAGGCATTTCCTATTTGCCTTGCTGGGTCAGAGACACTCCAATCAGGAAGGTTCCTTCCATCCAGCTGAATGTAACAAGGACATTGCTAGCAAGAAGATTCCGCACAGCTGAGACCCATCACTTAGCTTAAGTGGTTGGGCTTGTGACCTTTTGTGACCTTTTTGTGACCTCAGAACATTCCATCACTCAGTCAGGAGGTTTCCAACCTTTCTCCTTATTGGATGATTGTTCTCGAGGGACCTAAAGATACCTAGTTTTGGGGGTAGCAATCATCAGGTCTTTAGACCATCTTCTCCAGGCTTCATCCAATATTTTCAGCATAGGCCTGCTGCCTGGTTGGATTTAGAAGGTGAACTAACTAGGTGTTAGGGCTTAGTCAAGTGTAGGAGAATTGCTTTTTCTTACTTCTGTTGGTTCTTTTATGCCTTTGCAAGAGAAATAACTTTCCAAGAGAGATAACTATAGTTCTAAGCTTGTTTTATTTGAGTACTTGCAACTGTTGCTAGTCTAAATTCAGCCTGCTATTATTTTGGGGTGAATTTTATAGCTTTGGGCTTGGTCTCTGTAGTCAGGGTCAGTCTTGCCTGTGAAGCTATTAAAAGCCAAGAGACTATACAGAGATGCCTTGGTATCTACTGATGCAGTATCCACCGTTTCAGGTACCCATGGATATTTGGGCACCTATTAAAAAGATAGAACAACAAATATTTTTTAACCTTGTTGCAGCAATGCCACTGAGCAATGCCCTATCTTTAAAAAGGCACCCCCAGTATCCACAGTTTCAGGTATCCACGGGAGGGTCCAGAACGGAACTCCAGTGGATACCGGGCATGCCTGCACAGTCCTCTTGGAGGCTGTTTACTCTTAGCTGTGATCCCAAGGTGGTGGCAGAGGATGTGTGCCTTGTTAAGTTAAAAGTCACTTAAGGACACACTCAGTTGCATTCACTTGTAATATTCATCACACTTAGGGGCCATGAGCTGGTTACAGGGCGTATATGAGCCTGTGAATTACATTATTCCCTTTCACCCTTCCCTGTCTCACTGCTGCGTTACAGTACCTGCTCAAGCGGGTGCAGCAGGAACCAGTGAGGGCAGTGTTGTGCTGCTGCTGCTGCTGCTTGTTGCAGCAGCATGCACAAAATGGCTGCCAATGGAGAGCTCTGCTAGTTGTCTGTGGCCATTTTTGACAGTGAAAATCCTTTCCACCGTCTCAACATGCTCTGGCTGGGAACCCAATCCTTGACTGGATTGGGCTGTTAATTGTCATTCAAGGACAGAAATAATACACATTTTATTTTCCTCAGGTTGAAACAGAAAATATGGCAAGAAACTAGTTGACCTGGATTTATGTGACAAGTGAGATAATTAGAAGTGTTTTTGGAAAAAAAGAATTGGGCACAGGCATAACTATGTTTGTCAGCAGCTTATCAGAAGATCTTGCGTTGTAGAATAAGACCAGAAAATACTTATACAGGAGGTGGTGATGGCATCTGGTTTAGAATTGAATAGGAATTGAATATAATCTGGATTTTTTTTTGTAATGCTGCAGTCCTAAACACATTTACTTGTGAGTAAGTTCCATTGAACAAAATGGGACTTATTCTCAGGAAACATGTAGAAAATTGCCACTGCAAATTTCTTTGAAATTTTTTACAAAGTTCTGGTAATAAAAACATTCTGGTATTTGTTATTCTGTATACTCTCAAAAATGTATCCCAATGGCAAATCTGGAATGGAAATGGAACTATGGACAAATGAAAGCATATGCCTTTTTCACATTGCTTGGGATGTAAAAATAAAGATTCTTGAAACAAATATTAATTTTGACTTCAAAAATTTGGAATGTAGATCTTGGGCTTAATCTAGCTACTTTTTTATTATTAATGTAGGTTAATAGGGTAAGGTCCCTTATCTAAAGAGACTTCAATATTTCACATTATTGTGTAGCTAGAATCATAATTACAAAGTATTGAAAAGTTATGACTTTCCCAAAGCCTAGAGAATGGTTAATTAAGTTGTGCGATATGGTGATAATGAACAAATTTATGTGGCATGTAAGAGTTAATAACTTGTCAATAATTAATTGTTACAAGGTGAAACAGGAGGACTTCAGAGTTCGTTGGAATGTAAAGCCACTATTAAATTCTGAAAATTCCTGCTATTATGATTTTGCCAGCCTTTTATAAGCATTGGGTGGCTTAACAACTATAAACCGCTATTGGGCAGGCACTCATACCTCATTGCATGCCACTGCAATGTTGTGTTACATGGAATCCAGGAAGACTCGGGCTCAAAGACCTGCCTGGTCACCCCTCCAAAATAGTTTTTTTAAAAATGGGAATATTCTGCACAGCTTTCCAGTCTTGGCAAGACCTGCGGACAGGTTGAGAGGATGCAGATCTGGTGAGCTGTGTAGGAGAGAAGAAAAGGAGAGGCAGGAAATAGGGCCAATCCAGGATCCAGATAGTAGTATAGTCAGAGGCCAGTCTTTCAGGATCTAGGCAGACAGGGAACAGATAACTTGTTGTAAGGAAAGATCAGGCTCAGCTGCGCCCTTTTCTACTTCTTGGGCGTGACTCTCCCTCTCAGGCTCCACCCATTTCCAGAGGAGTGAACAGCTTTATGAAAGGGGCAGTCCTCCAATGGGGAGCCTACTACCAATCCACTCTCTATAATTACTCTCTATAAGTACACTGCCTACATCCATGAGCATGCTGAGCTAAACATAATGCACTTGCGGGGAGGGGGGGCATGCCAATCCCTCAACAAAATGTGGCTTGAATGCTGTAGGCACTGGTGCTCTGAGCTCAGAAGTCTCAGGCTTAGGAGGTTCCTAACTGCTGAGTCAGTCTCTGTGTCAGGGCTTGGGCCCCTGCTGTCTTCAGTCTGTGTCACAGGCCCCTACTGCCTATGGCTGGAAGCCAAAGTCATGTGTGTCAGTAGGGGTACCAGATAAACGGGATTATTGCCTATAATTCAATAAAAGGCCTATACCCAGACATGTCATGTAGCAGGTATGTGGGGGTACGTGAGTACCCGTTCCTGGGATTAGGGCTGGCCCCGCCCATTCGCCCGCCCAGTCGTTGACTCCATCGGCGCTCCGCTCCGCCCCCTGCAATGTTTGAATTGCCTGCACATTTGAGTTGCCTGCATGTTTTCAGAGCCAGGCAGGCAGGCAGGCAGCGGAGCAAGGGAGACCGATGGCAGCAGCAGCGTGAGCAGGTAGGCTGCCTGGAGCTCCCTCCCGAGGAGGCGCGGCGGTTCCTGGGGGGGAATCAGTAGCCCGTGTGGCGGCCCCAGGGAAGGCCCGGGACTTCCAGGCCTACTCCCGGGCTGCCACGAGGCCTACCAAGGAGGCACGGCAGTTCCTGGGTTCCGGCTATGACCTCACTTCCGGTGGGCGGGCCCCGACACAAGTGCCAATCAAAAGTGAGTACCTGTTGCTAAATAGATGCAATTACTGCCTATACCTTTAACCATTGTATAGAAGAGGGAATTTGGGCAGGTGCAGCTCATCACGAAAGAGTTTGAAAAGCTTCACCTGCCAAAATTCCATTTTCTATACAAAGATTAAAGGTATAGGCACTCTGTCCCTGTTTGTATCTGGTAACCCTATGCATGTGTGCCTGGTCACTAGATTAATTTGTGAAACAATACAATGGAAAAAAGCAAATCCTTTTTTCACAAAACTCCCAAACCCAGAAATAATTCTTTCTGAATCATCCACAGTTTCCAAACCCCAAGTTGCTTATTAAGCCAGAGGTTTGAATGCAGCCACCAGATAATTATTTTTGACTTGCTTTCAATAATTTAGCAAGGGGACCACTTGTGCATGCTGCAATTTCTTTATTCTGGCAATAAAGACATCACCTGCTTTCTTCAACTATTTACAACTTGTCTTAAAGGATAATGACATCATTAGAGGGGAATAGGTCTGCACATGTCACTGAGAGAGCCTGAGTCACAAAGATAATTAATCTCTGGGATTTGGGAAATACATCACAGGAGACAATGCACTCACAAATCCGAAGGGAAAGCTTTGGATATTTCCAGCCAATAGCTTCAGCTGCAATCCTATCACACTTACCTGGGACTAAGACTCACTGACTATAATGGAACTTACTCCTGAGTAGACATGTATGGGATTGGGCTAATGCATCTAAGATTGGGCCAATTGGGATAATCCACCTAAGGACAAATGCAGCCCATACAAGTTCAACAATTTCTATAGGGTGCAACAGAGACCTGGTTCTGTTTTGTACAGAACCTCACCAAGGCATTCCAGGACGGAGGACCATCCAAAGCTTGAAAGAGGAGTGGATGGAATATAGCAGATCTTGTGTCCTGCTTGCATGTGTGCTCCCATGCACATGTCAAAGGTGATCCCTTTAAGGATTGTTCTGCCTGTGAACACTGCCTGTGCTTGAAGGGTAATCCCCTAATAATTCTGTTAACATTGGACTCCAGCAAGACCACTACACATATTTTCCTAACTTGACATGGGGTACCTGCTGTGTTAAGACACTGTTGGCTGCTGCTCAAAACGTGTCTGAGTCCCTGGCTGTATCTGTAGTTCAGATCTTTCAACCCAGCGTGAAGGAGATCTACCAACAAAAATGTCAAGCTCCTGAAATTGCATCCAGTGCAGTGTACTAATTAGTTATAATATTGAAATAGATGTGGGGAGACCTGGGTTTAAATCTCCACTCTGCAATGAAGCTCACAAGTTGACTTTCAGCCAATCACTGTCTCTTAGATGGGCAGCCTAATTCTCTCTTGGGGTTAAGGCAGCAGATCTCATCCACCACTGCCCTGAGGCCAATCAAGCATTGCAAGAGGCATACTTGAGCAAACAAGTCCACCCATGTGCTGAAGCTGGTAAGATGGTGGCAAGGGAGGGTAGTGGGCAGTATAGGGAGGATCAGGACAGGGTGTGGGGTGAGCAGGGCAGTTTGAAGGCAGGAGGGGATGGATCCTGGCAGCAGTCACACACACCAGCATCTTGCTTTTCCCAGCCACCCTCAGGCGCTTCAGATTCACCCCAGCTAAATAGCTGGCATGGAGACCCATTAGGAGCCAGTCAGCTTACAGAGATGTAAGTAAAAAGTGTTCAGTTGCTTCCCCCACCACAGTATGCAGCAAGTGCTCCATTGGCACCAGAGGCGGATCTAAGGGGGGGCAAATCTGTAAGTTTTGCAAGAAGCTTTACCTTGCAGTGGAAAACACTCCTCTCCTGCACTGTTCTAGCCAATCCTCACAGGGAACAGTGGAGTTAGGCCGGCACAGTTATCTTGGCATTGCTTACTGGCTACAGCAGCAAGGGAGAGGAGGGATTTACATGACAGGGTAAGGCTTCTTGCAAAACTTACAGATTTGGCCCCCCCTTAGATCCGCCTCTGATTGGCACCTCTGCATGGTGTAGGCTGGTGGGGGATAGATTGGGACACCATCTCACAAAGCTAGGATCAAACATTTGGGAAGAAACCTGTATGCCACCCTGAGCTCATGGGAACATAGAAAAGTAACTGAAGACACAGGCAGGCCATCTGTCCCAATATCTGTGGCAGGTCTCAGGCATACCACTTCACATACCCCTACTGCGTGAGATGCAGGGGACAGAACTGGGAATAAAGAATGACCTGCCCCTGCATTTCAGAGATCTACCTGCTCTAGTGTGGGGGGGAAATGTTTGCACCCAGTCCTACATTGCTGAGAAGATTTACAAGATTTGCACCAACCCTTTGATTACATCTGATTAGACTAATTAAAGGTCTGCAAAACAATCAGGTATAGTTTATTTACTACAGTTGCAAAGGGTTTATTATGATCATTACAACAAATTAAATCATTAAGACATTAAAGTCTGAAATGTATGAAACATGAATGGGTGAATGGGTCCTGGCTTGTTTGTTTGTTTTAAGAAAATAAAATGTAGGATCTGAGCTAGAATGCAACAGGATAATTGCAGAAGACATGGGGATGATATCGAGAAGCTTATATCACACATGTATGACACATACAGAGTGCAATCCTAACCTGGAGTTAGGCCGGCACAGTTAAGCCAGCAATGTTTCGCTGGTGCAAGGGACACCTTAAAGTATGTTTGGACCACTCTCTGAGTCAGAGAGGCCAGCACACAGATGTGTGCCATCCTCCCTGACTCTGAGAGTGGTCCAAACCCGCTGGCTTAACTCCAGATTAGGATTGCGCTCTCACTCATATATTGAATGTGAGTCCATTCCTACCAGGCTGCCTCCCACAAAAGCACACAGAGAAGTGCCCAGAATCATGTTGAGTACACACACCTGTTTCCAGAAAGTGAAGCTGTCATTAAGTACATTCATACGTCAAGGTATAAAACCGGGATAAATGTTGACTGCCTAAGCATGTTACCAAACAATGCAAGATCCCTAAACTGGGGCAGGCCTAGCATGGCTGAGAAATGGAGGAGAAGTTGCTCTATCCCATGTCTACAGGTGTGCTGCTTTTTTGCTTTCATTTTTTCCACATACAGGTGGGGCCTTTTTATATGCGAGGGTTCCGTTCCAGTGCAATAAGGAAAACTATCATTAGCATTTTACATGGTTCCAGAATACAAGATCAAATGCCTTTAACTCTCTTAAGACCTATCTCACTGAGCTTTGCCAGAAAAGGTGCTCCTCTGAAGGCATTCAAGGCTTTGAAATCACAAATAATTGACCTCCTAGATGTTTGCATTTTCTGAACTCATTTCTAAGATCTTTTTTATTTTAATCACTATGTTCTCTTCTTATGTTCTTATCACTTTTTTTTGCAGTATGTACTGTATGTGCAGTATATATTTAACATGCTGTTTGTGTTGCCTTTCTAATTTGTTTAGCAATAATTGGGTCTATCATTTCTCCATGAACCAAAAAGTACATTGAGTAACTTAATTAAGAATATGTAATGCTCCCTTTTTATTCACAGGTTTATGGAGCACAAGGGAACTAACTACAGTGTGGAATCAATGGTCTTCTTATATCTTTTTGGAGATATATTGTTCTGGTTGATTATACCACGAAAATGAAAACAAGATGCAGAATGCGTCCTTCAAACAAGTGTTCCTTTTGCATCTTCCAAACAGGATGCACTGCAAAAAATGATGTCTGTTGCTTTGCAGGCAGCTTTCTGCGGGTTTGGGGGGACAAAGTCCTGCAGCGGATCCCTCCTCCCATGATGCCTTTGCTTTCCCACTGATGACACAGTGGGGACGCTGTTCCTGGAACTGGAAGGTCAGGCATTGACATGGAGGTAGAATCACTGGAGTCCGCATCTCTGTCGGATTAATAGGAACGAAGTGAAGCCAGGGGGCGGGCTTAGCGGCCATGTTTTGGAACTCAAAACAATGCTGATTCCAAGCATTTCAGATTGGTTTGCGCGTACTGTTTAGGACTGAATAGTTTACTCCTGAAATAAAAACTTACGAAAATAAAAATGTGTGATCATGTAGAAACATCATTGGTAACCTTATTATGAGTTAATATGCAATTACAAGGTTTAATTCCGCGTAATTATATTACTGAACTTCAGTTTGTGATGCAGGGATAATGTTAACATGGAAAATAAGTATTTTCTGGATTTTCATTTGTGAAATGTGCAAGTGTTTTTCTTTCCTAAAATATGGTAATTTAAAGAGGGTTGCATACTTTAGACCATAATATTTTCCGGTAACAATGAATCACAATGATTTTAATTACTTGTGCAAAGTAATCCCATTTTTCCGACAGCGATTAGCACACCCATATGCAGAACATGCAGGCATGCTTGAAGACGTTGAGATTCACTTTTACACATGTGCAGGGAGATTTTTATTTGTGAGTTCGCGGTACTCCTTGTCCTTGGCGGGAAAGTTCTGAGTCAGCCATATTGTGTGACCTGCAAGCTTCAAGAAAATGACGTCATGCAGACTCCAGTGATTCTACCTCCATGGGCACTGACAAGCCAGGTGGACCCTCTGATGGATGTGAGCCCTCAGCCAGGGTCCCCCTGGCCAATCCCTGGTGCCACACCTGCTTGAAAATGAATACAAAACAAATGATTGTCCCATGCTTTTTGCCTGTGACAAAAACACAGAGTTCGCAGCAGTAGCCTCTCTCCTCTCCCTTGCCACCATAGCAAGGCAGGCATTGCTTTCCCAATGAGGATTGGCCTCAACCGCGAGGGAGAATTGCGATTTACACATCAAGGTTAGGCTCCTATTTAAAAAGTTAGTGTTTCGCCCCCCTGTAGGGATGCTACTGGTTGTGATGGGATGCCTCCTCAACTGATTGGGAATCGGGAATTGGGGAGGGTTTGAGTCCCTGCCATGACATTCATCACCTGGAATGAAGCTTTCTGCTAGGAGAGGGACTGGGACGTGTTACGAGGGAAAGCTCAACAAGATATTGGGATGCAATGGTGCACTGGGCAATATTGCTGCCACTAGTAGCAGACCGGATTCCTTGACGAGCTGAATGACTGTGCCTTAGAGCAGCTAG
>JAJKFI010000008.1:30963032-31043919 GCA_029204185.1 Lerista edwardsae
TCTCCAAGCCCCCAACTCTGCTATTATTCACACAAATACACAACAGGAAGCTGGACTAGATGGGCCTTTGGCCTGATCCAGCAGGGCTCTTCTTATGTTCTTATGTTAGTAGTGAGGATTCAGAGGCCAGCCTGTTTGACCAGAAGCGTCATCTGATGAATGTAGCAAGTCCCCATCCTGGCTGACCCTCAACTTCATCCCCGGTACATTGGTGCGACATCCTTCATGGAGCCAGCTGACAATGTTTTGTGAGCCAGTTTATCTGCCCCATTGGAACTGGCTGGGTAGAAACACTTTCAGGGTGCAATCCAAACCTGGGGCTAGGCTGGCACAGTTAGGCCAGTAAAGTTTGGCTGGCACAAGGGATACCTTAAAATATGTTCGGACCCCTCTTGGAGTCAGAGAGGCCAGCCCACAGACATGCGCCATCCTCCCTGACTCAGAGAGTGGTCCCAACACACTTTATAGTGGCCCTTGTGCTGTAGGCCACAGTTGCTGGCCTAACTATGCCAGCCTAACTCCAGGTTAGGATTGCGCCCTCACTCTTGGCATTACTTCCTGCATTCATTGCCCATGCAAATACTGTGAGGGCCATATCAGAAAAATTCATCCTCCCTTCCTGAAACAGCCTTTCAGAAAGAACATAAAAGCAATAGCACCTGACTGTAGGATCCCTTTGAAAAAGCTCAGCCCTAGCCAAACTTGGGCAGCTTTCACTTTGCATGTAAATAAGGCTTAAGATGTGCAACTCTGTGCATAATCTTTTGTGACATTAACAATAAGCCCCAGCTTGAATGTTAAACGATCATCATAGTTATGTATGCAGTGATGAATATCCTCCATAGCCAACTGTCAGAATTATTCTAGCTAGCCTGGAAAGCTGCTACTGCAAACTCTTTAAATTATGAATACATTCCTTGCGCAAAAACTGTCCTTCATGCCCTGTTTGCCCTTTATGGTTTTATAACCTTTGGCAGTGCTAACAATAAATAGATAAAAGCATTCTCTTATGATGCTCAGCCCTCTGAATTATGCATATCCACAGAACGGATATATTTCAGGGCTTTGTAAACAGTATCCAAACAAGTTTTGAGCATGTGTGCGTTCAAACAGCCTGATCCTTCAAGCCTCTTTTCAAGACCCGGCTCTTAGGCAAACTCTTTCCTGCACCATCTTCCTTGGGCCTTATATGACTTCAGGATTTAATCCTGGAACCTGCTTTCAAAGGCAGTCACAAGAGGGACAAGAGCAGTGTAGTCATGCACCCGGTTCTTACCGGTTCCCGAGAACCTGTTTCTAAATGAGCTGGCCCCGCCCACGGCAGCTGGCCCGCCAGTGCTGTCATGCAGCTGGATCGGCGTTCCGGTTGTTACAATTAGTGGACTCCGCCCACTTAACTCATTGCTGGCTCCTTGTTTTTTTTGCTTCGGGTTTTTTTTTGCTCTGTTTTTTTTTTGCTTTGCACTTCGTGTTGGTGTGTGTTTTTTTTGCTTTGCACTTCGTGGGTTTTTTGTGTGTGGCTCCGTTTGTTAATTGGACCAGAAAACAGGGCCATTTCCCGCCCATTTGAATTTGAATTTCAATTGCAAGCAGAGGCAAATCTAAGGGAGGGCAAAGCTCTTAAGTTTTGAAAGAAGCCTTACCTTGCAGTGGAATCACTCCTCTCCTGCACCATTTTAGCCAATCCTCACAGGGAAAAGCAACATCTTGGCGTTGCTTACTGGCTACAGCAGCAAGGGAGAGGAGCAGTGGTGACATGGAGGGGAAAGGCACCGGAACGTGCATTCCAGAACCTAACCTTAGGGCTGGCTCCGCCCACTCATCGCTGGCTTTGTTTTTTGTTGTTGTTTGCTCCGTCCCCCAGCCTCTCTGTTAAGTGCTCCTAGAAATGCAGACCTCCCTCTCCCCCTTGCAGGATTGCCCCCCAGCCTCGCCTTTAAGTGCTCCTAGAAATGCCTTTCCTTACAGACTTCCCTTGCAGGATCATTGTGCATGAAGAGATTTTGTGTGAGCACAGAGCTTAGCATTGCTGCACTTCCTTGTAGCCTGCAATTCACTATATCGATCTTTGTGGAAGTTGATTTTCCCTGTGTTTGGAACTGTGGTGAGTTCTCTAGAAAAGTGTAAAGAGAGAGTGTACACAGAGTTGTTGTTCTTTGTGGGTGTCATGAAATTGTGGTCTTATGTGAACCTGGTTAGTTGGGAGAGAACTACTCAAGTGTAAATGGCTCAGGTGGGGGTGATTAGTTCATTGATATAAAGTTAAAAGCCTCAGGGAACAGACCCCTTTGGCTGCTCTCAGGGAAGGTTAGCCTCACTATGTGCTGTGGAAGCTGGTTGTAGTCAGTCAGTAAGGTAAAAATCCTATAGGATTTTTTGTTGTTGTTTTTGTCCTTTGAGTTCCTCTCAGTTAAGTTATAAACAAAGGGGTTGATTATTGTCATTTTAATATTCAGGTTTTATGGTACAGAGCCTCTGTAGTTTATTTATAACTCTTAATATATGTCAATAAAATTGGGTTTTTTACTTCTGTTATTTGGCTTTCGTTTAAGAGGGATTTTTGCCCAGGAGCTCCCTTTGTTGTGTTGAGCCTGGGCTGGTGGCAGCAGCAGCTACACCTGAGGAGGGGAGTTACACCCCCCCCCCCTCAATAGGTTAACTAGATTTCCTCCCACAAGGTTTGTTGCTTTTATTGCTGGAATCTTAAATGATGTGGGTACTACTTTAAAGCAACATTATTTGACATAGTGAAGCACGAGATTTCTCCTGTCTCTCTTGAGAAGCAAGAAATTTCTTGTGAATATGAGACATAGTCTGTGACCATTCATAGGTCTACTAAAATGACATGCAGCATCCTGTTGGTCTGGATGGCATAAAATGAAGCTTGAACTGGGGATACTGTGGACTAGTAACTTGCAAAGTGGATCACTATATGATGTAAATCCAAGTAGGAATCATAGTTCAGTATGATGGTTTCTGTGAATTAAGCTGTTGTTAAAGGCTGGTTTTCCCTCCTGCCAACTCTAAAGTTTGCACAGCGTTGATTACCCAGCGCAGTTATTTACAGGTGATAATTATTATTAATTGGGCATGATCCAGTGTAATTTAAGTGCTTTTACATTGCATTGATTTTGAGTAGTCAAACATGTGCTTAACTCTCCCTCCAGTTGAAATCCCTAAGACATAAAGACTGATCTAAACTGTTTACTCAGAAGTCAGCCCCATTATTTTCAGTTGGATCTTCCAAAAAGACAGGCTTATACTTGCAGACTTATGCATATATTGCTGAATGGCTTACTCTTTAGAAAGTGTGTTTAGAATTTCAGCCTTGAGAACTATTGGCTGAATTCTGCCCATAATTGTAAAGATTATCCTATTTTCCTGTGTCATTGCATTCCTCCTACCTCCAAATCACTGACAGTATGATGGGTTTAGAAGACCTTGTGTACATTCTGAGAACTCTTTAGAGTATGGTCAGGCACACACAGCCCAAAAGAATGAGATTGGGAAGAGCTGACATCCCCCTTCTCAGGCCTTCTTAACATGCTCTGAGAGTGATCTGGAATAGTTTGGGAATTGTTGGGTCTGCTTGATGACATCACTTCCTGCCATGACATCACTTCCGGTGGGCGGACCCCAACAAGTGCCAATCAAAAGTGAGTTCCTGTTCCTAAATCATTTGAATGACACCACTGCTTATGATGTCACTTCCGGTGGGCGGACCCCAACAAGTGCCAATCAAACGTGAGAACCTGTTTCTAAATCATTTGAATGACACCACTGGACAAGAGGCACTGAACATGAGGAGACCGCTTTGTTTCACCAGTAGGTCATCAGTAGTGCTAGGAGAGGGACTGGGCGTGACCCCCTTTGATTCGGTTCAATTCAGAACTGGGCTCAACAAATCAAGCAGTCTTCCTTCAAAGTCAGAAAATAGTTGGGATTTTTTCTTAAGCTCCCTTCCAAAACTGGAAGTGAAATTCCAAAATTGGAATTAGTAAAGTCCAAAATTTCCTAAGCTCCTATTCATGGGCAGCAGAATGGGATTCTGATGCCCTTCTAGGCTCTTTGACACCCCTCTTGTCCTGTCCGGCCACTCTCTGCCATGTTCCTTGGAATCCTAGCACCTTGAGTGCTGTTACAGCAGGGTCCCAGGTGGTAGGGATACTGGGAAATGGTGTTTTCTTGAGCAGATAATATGTGATACAGTACCTGAGGAAACTACATGGCACAGGGCTTTTTGCACCCAGAGAAATGAGAAACGAGTCAAGTCCAGAGCACAGCTGTGAGCTCATTTTACAAGCAGACTGACCAGCATTTCAGATGGATCTACCACGGATGTGCCAAAGTCACATGGAAGAGATGGGAAAAAAGTAAGCAAGCACGCACACACTAAAGAGAGTCAGTACTCTTTTCTTAGTCACTGGCCCTGAGACTTGTTGGGTCTGAGTCAGTGACATTCATGACTTAACACAAGTCATGAAAAACCAGCATTTTTGTGACTCGAGTCAAGTCACAACAAATTGAGTACCGATCCTTCTGATTTACTAATCCTTTAGCATCCCTAGAAACATTTCTGAAAAGTATTGTCCCCATTTTTACATTTGATTTCCATACATTTGATAAATGTGCACCTGATTGCTAGCAGCTGAATGTGTGAAGAGACTGCACTGAATGGTATACTACCAAGGCAATATGAGGCAATGTGAAAGCTCCATCCACAGCGCCATATCTGTGGTGAGCCATTCACACATACACTTTATGTTTTGGTCATCATGTCATGAACACAAATTGTGAGAGCTATGGTGGTGCTTACATACTTCTTGAGAATACCATCTCATTAACGGACACTCAACAAGGTGAATATACACATAAATATGTAAATCAAGGCTCTTCAAATGGTGGGTTGTGACCTACGATGGAGAGCTAACAAGGGTCATTTCCCCTTAATTGGAGTGGACCACAAAATTCCTGCCCGGTGGTGCCACAGCCATCACGACACTGCAGTCATTTAAGGGCATTTGCCCTACCTGGGGGTGTGACGGGGTGTCCGAAAGGGTTGGGAAGACCCACTACCACCTCCGTGGGCCTCCCTGATGCTTTAAATAGCTCTGTGGCAAAACAAAACAGGAAGTAAACTCTAATCTTACCATGGAGCTATTTTAAGCATCAGGAGACCTGCGGAGGTGGCAGCGGGCTTCCCCAAGCCTTTTGTACACTCCCTCGACCCCCCTCCCAGATAGGGCATATGCCCCTAAATGCCTGTGGTGCTGCGATTGCTGCGGCACTGCCGGGTCCCCCCCCCACTTTGCAAGCACTTATAGCAAGACCGCTGACATAAATAATTCCACCTTGTTGAATATCTGTGCCAGAGATGTTATGCTCAAGAAACCTATAAGCATTACCATAGCTCTCAAAAATGTTCTGGCAGGAACCAGAGTGACAAGTCTTCAAAAGAATTTGCCACTGTCCTGTTTTTCTTCTGTTCATCTTACCTGTTCCTTTTGGGAGCACAGGAAGGAAGAGTGGAGACCGGTAAAAAGGGGTATGTCATCCAGGTCTGTTGACTCTTCCTCCAGCCTAGCAATGCCTTCTGTTGTGGGGGTGGGCAGGGCAAGAGGAAGAGTTGGCTAAGTATCCATCTACAGGAATTTGCATCAACTGGGATTTTTCTTTGGTAGTTCTTGTCCTTGCTTTCATAGCAATGGGGCAGAATCAACAAATACTACTCCCAATTTTCTTGGACAAAGAACTAAATTCATCCTCCATGCATCCATCCTGGTTTGCCAGAAGTCTAGAATGGAATTTGCAGTCTAAAGGTTTCCACTCTGGCCCACCCAACTCTGGAATGAATTCCACCATCTAGTCCAGCAACACACAAATGGCCCAGGCCACAAAAGTTTCTCGTCAGATGCCTTTGAGGATCCAAGCCTTGTCCACTCTTGGCTGCCATCTTGCATGCTCTGAGGCTTCAGTAGGGCTAGGGGCCAATGGCAATACTGCTCCCCTAGCCATGCTCGAGGCCTCCAGTTATTTTCAGTGTTGTCCCAGAATGGAGTTGCAAACCCTGTACTGCGCTGCCATGAGGCTCATGGGGTGGGCTTGGGCCATTAGCTATCCCACAGCCAAACTATCTCTCAGGGTTATTGTGAATATAAAATGGAGGGAGGAGAGACTCTTGTATGTGACATTGACCTCCTTAGAGGAACAATGGGATCAAATGCATTGGACCAATAAATAAAATAAATCCTTGGGTTTAAATGTGTTGTCCCGCAGGTCGAAGAACTTCTGTGCATGCAAGGAGTAGGTTGCCAACTTTAGGTGATTCTGCCATGATACTGCCGTCCACTGATCTGGGAGGTTCCCAAACTTTCTAAGAATACCAGGGATGCAGAGAAATGGGGGTGCAGGAAATGCCTGTACACTGAATAGATCTCTGTCCCATTCATGGAAAGGAAGGTATGATACAAGTCTCAGATAACTGTAGTGTAAAATCTGCTATTTCCAACTGCCTCTGCAGTGAGCGTGGTAGACCTCGAACCAAAGGCAACAGATTGCAGAGGGCAGTTACAGTTTTGTAGTGTCTCCTTTGAGCACAAGACATGTTGAGCACAACTGCTCTCTTTGCAGTTAAATCACAGGCTACTGTACAACAAAGACAGCTGACAGCAGGGGGAGTGGTGCCCTCAGCCATGTGCAGTGGTGGTAGTGGGTGGCCTAGCAGAAGAATAAGGTATCCAAAGGGTGCCCTTGTTTACATCTGTTCATACTGCAGGGCAGCTTGAACCATACATAACCCAAATTCATTCACTCAGAATGTTTAGCAACTAGTTGTGAATGTGTCAGCGCAATCCTATATCCCCCTTAGCGCCGGTGCTGCGCTCTTGCGCTGGCCGAACGCTGTCGCGAACGTGCCGTAAAGTGCGTCCGCGTCAGTGCTATGGTGCTCGGCCAACGCCAGCGCCAGCCCTCGGGTGCCAGCGCAACCCTCAGCAGCACCGGCCATGTGCCAGTCAAGCACCACCTTTGCTCAGTCGGCGCAGGGCCTCCGCGAGCGTAACTGGGCCTCCGCAGCAGGCAGAGATGGCGGTTATGATGTGGTTGTGATGCAGGATGGCCGTAGTGCCATATCCTAACGCCGGTTCCTGGCCATGGCGGCCCCGATTCGGGCCGCTCCCGTGCACGTTCCTCTGCGCCTGCTATTTTGCTGGCGCAGATCCGAGCAAGCCCCTAGGGGTGACTGGGGTTTATGTGGGTGCAAGGGGAAAACCTCCCCTCGTCCTGCACGTTGCTGCTGCTGCCTCCTAATAGGCCTTGGGATATGGCCCTGCTATGGCCCTTACTAGGCTAGCATAAGGTAGGATTACGCTCTGTGTGTGTATGTGGGGGGGGGGTAATTTCATTTGAAAAATCCCTCTTTCTTTGTCTATGGTTTTCTTGCTGCTTTTCTCCAACATATTCTGTGATAAGGGAGATGTCATGGTGGATAGAATGGTTTGCTTGAAAATGCAACCACTTTTGTCTAATTGGGACAATTTGTTTTTAAAAATGCCCATCATCTGAGCTAGAATACTTTCTGAGCATTGTTTCTCCCTGATTGTTTACCCTGTGAGTTTCATAACGACAAATAATGGTGGCAGAATAATAACCTAATGATATTTAATTGGAATCTGAGTACATGGAATTCTCTCCCTCCCTCCCCCCCTCTCTCTCTGTGTAATTTAGAAAAATATGGTTCTGTAGCTCTTAATCTCTGACAGTCAATAGTGCAGTAAATATTTTGAAACGTTGCCCTGGTTCTTCTAATTGCATTTTTGTAAAGGAGTTTGGAAAAAATACTACTCCACTCACCTTCAAGGATTTGATTAGTTTTTACACTTTGATTCCAGGTTTCATCTGTGATTATCTTTTTCTTTCCTCATTGCTTTTTCATGCCTCTGTATAGGAGTAGTTTTTCCCCCCAGAAGAATGATTTCCACAGCATTACTTCTGCACAGCCTCTCATTTTCTACTTTCAAATTCCAAAGCTACTGCTAGAGCTGACCTTCCGAAAGCTACAGTGGAATCATATACATATAGTACATTAAACGGCTTGTTATTTTTTTCTGAGATCATCGCTTGATATGTATAAAGAGTTCCAGGGGGATACTGCTCAAAAACCATTGATAATTCATCATACAATGAATATTTAAGGCTGCGCCATGTCTTTGAGTACCAGTTCTTTAGTACTAGTCCACTGGGGTGGTGATGCATGAACTGGCTCTATAATATACATAATTTGGGCAACAGTGCAAATAAATTGGATTCCAACATTTTTTTCTAGTTTCTTCTCCGAGAATTAGTTTTGAGCTCTCCTCAGAATGCTTGAATATTTGGACTGTTAATATAATTGGACAGATTTTGATAGCTGGCATATAATGGTCTTGCCATTTAATACTTGATTTTGAGTGAAATTAGCCATGCAAATGGCAACCAGTGCAGCATGTGCTTTGCCAGGATTCCAGGCCTTCGTGCTGTCTCAAAAGCCCATAAAGAGCTTGATAACAGTTGATAACTTATGAAATTTCACATTTTACTGTCTTCTTGCCAGCAGTCTTCTTGGCAAGATCGAAACAATCAAGAACTGCAATCCTATGTGCACACACCTAGAGTGCAATCCTAATCTGGAATTCGGCCGGCATAGTTAGGCCAGAAAAGTTTGGCTGGCACAAGGGACACCATAAAGCGCGCTTGGAGCACTCTCGGAGTCAGAGAGGCCAGCACACAGACGTGCACCATCCTCCCTGACTCCGAGAGTGGTCCAAACGCGCTTTATGATGGCCCTTGTGCCTGCCAAACTTTGCTGGCCTAACTTGCGCCAGCCTAACTCCAGGTTAGGATTGCGCCCCTAATGAAAGCAAGCCCCACTGACTACAATGAGCCTCTGTTCTAAGTAAACATTTATAGATAAAGGTTTTTTGTTGTTAATAACACATAAAAAACACAAAACACTGCATTTTGGTGTTTAAGATATCCAAATAAATATATATGTATATATATATTTGGGGTTTACTTCCAGAAATTTAAAATAGATTACTTTTCCAATTAAAAAAAAAAAGGCTGCTTCTCCTTACGCTATATTACCTTTCCTTACCCCTCCTATATCCTTTCCTTACCCCTGCTAACTGGGCAAGAGGCATTTTTTCCAAGTGGGGTTCCTCTTATATTTAGCAGGGGGAGAGTAATTGTCCCTCTTCACCCTGGTGCAGTGCCTTTTTTTAGTGGCTGTTGCTGGGGGTGTTCTGCATTGTTTTTAGATTGTGAGCCCTTTGGGGACAGGGAGCCATTTAACTTTATTATTATTTGCCTGTAAACCTCTTTGGAAACTTCATGTTGAAAAGTGGTATATAAATACTTTTTATGATGAAGATTGTGAGCCCTTTTAGGACAGGGAGCCATATAACTTTATTATTTGCCTGTAAACCGCTTTGTGAACCTTGTGTTGAAAAGTGGTATATAAATACTGCTGATTGATTGATATTACCTACATAGTAGACTGGTGGGCCTGTGGTATCTGTGGATTCAGGACCCACAGATTTTAGAATCTGTGGGTTCTGAACCCGTGGGAGAGGGTCCCTCCTGCAAGGTTTTCTGAGGCCTGCAGGGCTCAAGGGTTTTTTGAGGCCCACAGAATGCCTTATAAAGGCATAAAAATTACACTTCTAGTTTTCTTCAAAAACTGGAAGTGGCATTTTTTTGCCCAAAATGGGCATTTTGAAGCCCGCAAAGGCTGCAGGCGGTCACAATGCAGCCTCTGCGGGCCTCAGAAAACCCTCTGGAACCAACCAGAGCATAGTAGTTGGGTTCAGAGAATGGGGTTGGCCCAAAGTGACAGGTTTGAATACCTAGGGATTTCGGTATTCATGGTACTCCTGGAACAGAACCTGTGTGGAAGGCCTACTGTACTTTTAAAGCATTTAAAATTAATACAAATGAGAACTTAGAATAAAAACATATACCACTTCCTGCCTTCATCACTTTTTTTCAATTCACAAAATCTGCAAAAAAATAAAACCAATTTTCAAACACCTCTGTTTATAGGACTGCACTATAAAGTGCTCACATTTCAAATTCTGAGTAAAAATATGTTCAAAGTGCTAATTTAAATTTTAAATGGAGCAGATGATGAACAGTTATTTAAGAGACTATATACCTCTTTTCCTGCTAGGTACCAAAAGTGCTGAAGAATAGAAACTTATAACAATTTCATAAAGCAATTTAAGTTCAGAATTGAAATAGCCCAATTGTTCCAATCTAACAGCAACAGCAAACACGTTTTGCCAAGCCAATGGAACGAGTCATTTTCCAAGTCAATGGAAATGTTTTTCCCCAGCAAAACCAATTGTGTCAGCAGGGGTGGCATCAGATGTCAGCCATGTTGGGAGCTGGACAAAAGCCTGTATGCATCAGAGGGCCCACCGGTGGGCTAGCTAGGCCCACTCCTGAACCCTCAGCACTTGTGGCAATAGCAATCTCCAATATGTCATAAAGGGTGGCTAGTGGGCACCATGACAGTCCAGTTCATGGCCAGCACAATGTCAGAATTTATGGTTTCTTGCAATTTGTTTTTTCTGAACCAAACTGGGAAGTAAATAATTGGTAAATAAATACATACCTAAAAAGAGCAAAAGATAGTGTGTGTGTTTTTATAAAATATGCATATACTACACCTGTGGAAGGTTCATGCAAGGTTCCGTTAGCAATGGCATGGAATCAGAGGGTTCAAAAATTTGAAATGATGGTTCTGAATGTACTCGGGGGCCCAATCCTATCCAAGTTTTTGGTGCCAATGCAGCTGCAATGCAGCCCTGCAGCAAGTGAACAAATGTTCCCTTACCTTGAGGAGGCTTCCATAACTTCCCCACCACCACAGAATGCAGCACACACCCCACTGGAACAGCTACATCAGGGCTGGAAAATTGGATAGGATCTGGCTCTCAGAATAATCATTTTTTGATGAAATTGAGACTTGTAGTTTTCACTGTTTGGAGTATAATAATACTCCAGTAACCCAGCAGCCTAGACTTGTAATTGCAAGAAATTATACTTCTGAGTGTGCTCGGAAGCTGAGTTAGGCTGGCATAAGATAAGCCGGCAAAGTTTGGCCAGCACAAGGGACTCCATAAACTATGTTTGGACCACTCTCGAAGTCAGAGAGGCCAGCACACAGACATGAGCCATCCTCCCTGACTTAGCTGAGTTTATGCCGGCCTAACTCCAGTTTAGGATTGCGCTCTCAGTAACTGGTCAGAAAGCTTGCCAATCAGTCTGGTGGTGAGCTGGAATCCCTCCCACTAGCAATTATCACAATAGTAAAGGAAGAACATTTAATGGGAAGTGTAAAAATCTCTATTTTTGCTAGCATTCCTTCTGAGTACTTGATAAGCCCCTTGGTGCTTTTCAAGTGTTTTTAAACAAATACTAGCAAAACCAGAGATTGTCTGTGAGCTAGGATGGTGTTGATTTGCTCATTCCTAGACTGAACTAATGTTGTATAAGAACCCTCAAACTAACCTTTTGTTTTTAATCAAATTTATAATTCTCCTGTGGGTGGGTGGGTGGGTGGGTGGGTACAGTAGGTAAAATTTGTATTGGCCATACATGGAATTTCACCATACATGGAATTTTACTCCGGCCCAAAAGCTCTCACATATACCTTAAACTAATAAGTAACAATACAACAAAATATACCATCACATTAACAAGACCCCACTAACTCTAAATGTATCCAAATCAGAACATCAACATACACTCAATACCACATATAATCAATACCACACAATCAGCTATTCAGTAACCCAATAGCACGAGGAAAAAAACTGTTCTTGTGCCTGGTTGTTCTAATATCCAATGTCCTATAACGACACCCAGAAGGAAGAAGTTCAAAACAGATTACGGGCAGGGTGAGAGCGATCTGCAACAATCCTCTCTGCTCTCTTCCTCATCCGAGCAATTAAATATATAAATCATCCATAGAGGGCAAGCCGGCTTCTCTTATTCTTTCTGCGGTTTTGACTGTCCTTTGGAGTCTATTCTTATCCTGTTTAGTCACTGAACCAGCCCAGACCATTATAGAGTTAGAAAGAACAGATTCAATGATTCCTCTATAAAACTGAATCGACAGCTCTGGAGGCAGGTTAAATTTCTTAAGTTGGCGCAAAAAATACATCCTCTGCAGTGCTTTCTTAATATTGGAACTGAGGTTAACTGACCATTTCAAGTCATAGGAGATTATAGAACCCAGAAATTTGAAGGACTCCACCACTGATACCATACTACCAAATATGGTCAGTGGAGATAAAGTAGAGGAGCGCCTTCTAAAATCTATTACCACCTCCACTGTTTTTAATGTATTCAGTTCCAGATTGTTACGTCCACACCACAGGGCAAGCTGTTCAACCTTCCTTTCTTATGCAGGTTCATCGCCATCATGAATAAGACTGATGATTGTTGTATCATCTGCAATAATAGTATTGCTATTAGTTCTGTGTATACATTCTACAGCGATGCTGGATTTTAATATTAGGCAAAAAAGCATTTCAATTCCACTACTATCACCTTATAAAAAGCATGCATAATTAACGAAATGCTCTAACAGTGGCAATTCTGTATTTTTTTATGGAGAATGTACACAACAGGGAGCCAATGACTCTTGGCTACCTCTACACAGAGCTGGCAGATCATAAGAGGATTTTGCATCACTTTCAGGTGCTGGGTTTAGAAACGTCTCCCATGTTAATCGTATTCATAATTCAGCCTTTCCTTTCATCTGTCATTACCCTTTCTTTGTCCTCCACTTGTTTGCTGCTCCAGCTGCCCATCTCCCCTGGCATCTCTTGAGGATAAGTGCTAAAATAATTTTCTAAGGCACATGTGTAGTTATTTGAATTTTTACTAACAAACTTAATACATTTCTGCACTTTAAAACCTTCCCAGGGAAAAATTAGCAACATTATTATTGCTGAATTTTCTTTGCAGAGAAAATGAAGAGTCTTGGAGACTGGAAATAATTTTCGGGTCCCCAGAGCTGTTTCTCAAAAACAGGATGCCCTCATGAACATTGTGCATAGTTGCCTCGAGGCTTTTCCAAGGGCCCCTATGCATGCAACTTCTTCTCCCCCTTTTGCATTTGCTGTGGACTATGCCTTGAATGGCTCTATAAATCTCCCAGAATGAGAAAGGAATGAGGTGGTACCATCAGCTGAACCATCCTAGGTTTTTATAACCCAGTCCGATTCTCAAGTTATGATAATGGAATTCACATTTTGTGGTCATGTGAATGTATTCCCTGTGCTCGACCATAACATTTACTAGGTGGCCTTGGAACAGTTGCTCTCCTTGTCACACTTACCTACCTCACAGGTAGGATGTGCATCATCATTTGTTTAATGGAATGCAACAATATGCTAAATAATCTGTTGACTATAGCAATGGCGTGCTCAGCCCATGCTCTGCCCTGGGACTGAGTTGATGCTTGGCACCCCCTGCGCCAGCTCCCTGCCCCTTCACCACCCACTGACAAACACCCCTCCATGCCAGGCTCCATTTCAGAGGCATACAAGGGCAAGGGAGGTGGGCAGGCCAACAACGCTTGCCTCTTCAAGAGCTGAGCTGCCTCGTCACCGCCCTCCTCCTACTTGAGCAGCATGCCCCACAAAATGGCTTGTTTCCTCGGGCAGCGCAATCCAAGCGCCCCCATCACGCCAAAGCTACATCATGGCGTCGGCACAAAGACAGTAGCATTGACGTGGGGCACCAAATGGCACCTCTGTATCGGCACTAATGAAGGGGTCACAGGGGCATATACTATATGCTTTAATAAAACTAATATATTAAAGAAAGATGTTTAAGAATCAATCTACTCACCACCACCCCCATGGCTTGTCATGAGGCTGGAAATTTACAGACAGCTTGTAGCCTGGGAAATGAGGACCTAACACTACGTTCCCAAAAAGGAGAAGTTCCAGGATGAGTTGTACTCAGGAAACAGACACCAGACATAAAGCAATGCAATGGGGGGATTTCCAGCTGATGTTTGCATTTAATAAGCTAAAACCTGCAAGACTCATGTGATTGAAAGACACATGTATTAGGAACTTACTGATTATACAATGTACCATGCTAATGTTAATTTGCTGTTGTAAGGGGAAAGTCATAAGAAGTTGCAAAGATGTGCGCAATGATGTAATAAAATGCGAAAGACCCAGAAAAAGGGAAAACTCCTTTTTGCCTATAAAATCAGAAGGCAAAATTTGTGCCTGACATTTTGGAGACAGGAGATCTCAGTCAGAGCACCCAGCGCTGAATAAACGCTACTTGGTATTCTTGCAAGAATCTGGAGTCTGCTGTTTCATTTCTTGGGTAAAAAACACAGCGCAGGGTAAAACAGGTGGCTACCACTACAGCAACAGGACTGGTGCTGCAGGCAGCACTGGTCCCAGTGCGCCCGCGCTGTGCCATGTTGGGACGGGGGAGTGAGTAGGGGGAGGGCGGTCGTGGGTGGGAGAAGGGTGGGCTGTGGGCAGACCGGCAGGTGTGCCGGTCCAGGAGGGGGCGACCATGAGGCCGAATCCTAATCCTGCCTGGGAGGCCGCATGGCCCTGATTTGAGACTCGAAGTCTCCTTGGACCTGCTCCTGCTGTTTAGCAGGTGCAGATTCAAGTAGCGCAAAAGGGAGGCTGGTGCCTCCCCTACAGTAAGGGCACGAATGTGCCCTTGCCACAGGGAGGCTCCAGCCTCCCTAATACTGTGCTGGATATGGTGCAGGCCCATCGTCCTTGCCATTCCAGCACAGTATAGGGTTGTGCTCTAAATTAGATAGCTGGATTAGGACCCCTGGGTTGTAAGAAGTAGGGGGTAACCCTACCCCATTATGATTCCAATCCAGATTGGCCTCCCCAGAATTGCCACTTTGCACCAATGGGAATTTTTCTATGACAAAGAGCAACTGTGGGGGGGGGGGGTAGGATCTGGATCAGGGCTATAAAAGTTCCTATTTCTGTAGTCCTGATTCTTGGGAGACCAATCCAGCCACTGTTAGTTGAAAAGAAGCAAGCGCATCAGCATTAAGCATGTGTATAGGATTGTGCCCTAGGTCGTGCCCTGAATTGTGCACAGCAGAAGATTTCAGTTCTGAAAGGTGTCGAGAAAAATGATAGAAGCTTTGTAAGTAAAATTAAAAAATTTTTAGTAGAACACACTGCATAAAATATTCCCTGCATCCCATCCTTTGCTTCCAAATGTGTGTAGCGCTCAAGACAAATTGAGCTTGTCATACAGGTATCTGTCTTTTTTTGCTGGGAGATAAGACAAAAGTTTTACATTATTTAATAAAGGCATAACCATGTTTTAAAAAATGACAGTAATTTGGAAATTAAAAAACAAATTGGATGTTTCCTTTATCACACTGTTATATTTGCCAGCTGATGAAGGAAAGTCAAGTACCTGCTCAAGCAGAGGAAGGCTTTGCCATTAATGTTTGATCTATTCAAGAGCTAATTGGGTGGTGGTCTATCATTCATGACATAGGTTTTTTTTTTCATGGCTTTGTGTTAATACAGTGTTCCTTCTCTTCACAACGTCTTTGAAAATCTTGGCATATGTATCATTATATTTATGTGGCAATGCTCTGCACATTGTTCAACATGAAGGAATGAAACAAACTGTTTTTGCTTGTTTTGTTCTACCAGTAGCATTCTGAGAAAGTCAGTGGTGTAGCTAGGTCATTTGACACTTGGGGCCCATAAATTTTTGAACCCCCCCCCCATATGACAAAATTATTTATTTATTTGTTTATGTATTTATAGTCTTCACATTTTATACATCCTTCCTCCAAGGAAGTACTGCTCCTGCATCTAGAGGATCAATGCAGCCATCATACATAAGTTTACATAAAATAGTTGCATTGGTTTTGGTCATAATGTTTGATAGGATGAAGTTATCACAAACTGGGTATTTCATTGAATTCCTTATGAAATTCCACATTGAATGGTATATAACATGATTGTATTATTCTTAAAAACTGCAATTTTAATAAACCACAATTTTTATGTAAGAAATTATTTTTTTGGTTTTTAGTTTTTTGGCCGTAATTTTTGATAGAATAAAGATATTACAGTGCAGCTTAGGACTGGGCTGCCTGGCACAGAAGCATCCACAAGGTAAGGGAACTTATCTCGGGGCTGCATTAAAGCTGCATCAATACTGGAAAGTTGAATAGAATCAGGATCAGATCTTACAGAACCAGTGCCTCAGTATTGACTCAAATATTCCACAGGATTCATCTCCAAATTTCAGATGGGCAAAGATCCCTGAGAAGCCTTACAGAAACGTGTTCGTTGTCCCGTGAAAATTCTTTGAGATTCCCCTTGTGTTGCATTTTTGAATGACACAGGTGTGGAGCAGGGCTGTGAGAAGTCAGAATGGGGTGTTGGAGGCAGGGATGGGCAGGCCTATGGGCCGACAGGCCTGGAGAGGGGGGGGTGCCAGAATTCGGCACTTGGGCTGGATCCTAATCCCTTGCCCTGGCCCAGTCTGGGCTGATCAGATTTGTGCCACTGAGTAGCCCCATCAGGCCACTGCACATTATTTGGGTGAAGGGGACTAGATTCCCCTTGCCCTGTGTTGCAGTCAGTCCCAACCCCAGGCTGGATATGGGGCAGGCTTGTCAGCCTGCCTATTCCAACTCAAGGTTAGGATCGCACTCTCAAAGGTAAACAAACACATAATGCATACTCCAACATGGAGCAGAGAAAAACCTATGCCTGACAAGGCCATAGCAGTACATGCTGGAGCTGCCAGGTTCAATCCCTGATCCTGCATCCCCAAGACACCACAGTTACTCGAAAGGGATGCTTGTTTTCAGGTCCCACATTGTTCAAGTTGTTTTAAGCCTGTCATGTCATTTCTTCAAATAAGAAAAGCCGGGGGACGCCTGGTGTGTCTGTCAATGGGAATTTAACTTTTCATCATTGCATGAAAAAGCCTCATAGACTTTCTCCAAATCCATTTTCAAGCACTCCCTTAATGTTGTCTCTAATTGAGAGAATTGTCATAATAAAAGCACAATCCTAAAGCATTTAAATTAGATTTACTATAAGAATTAAAATACAGGGCACTTACTGTGATGAAATATAAGATAAAATGGGTAAATCTGCTGGAAGTAACGCTTAATGCCTGCTTTCTCCTAAACAGGTTGTTTCCAAGAAATGTGCTCAAGTGAACTAGATGGAGAATTATAATGGCAAATGACCAACATTCAAACTGAATCTGAAGATTCTACTGCTGGGCCGTTCAATGAGTACAGCAGTGTGCCCTGGCACATTGGTGTGCCGCAAATAATCTGCTGGTGTGCAGCAGGAGTTTTAGGGGGGATCATTTATAATTGCAATACTGAGGGCTCGACTCAGAGTGCCATGGTGATGCACGAAAATTCGTCCCTGATGTTGTAGTGAATGACAAAGGCAACAAAGAGACACAGGAATAATGGAAGCTGTCTCCTACTGTCAGGACATTCGTCCATCTAGCTCATTGCCATTGCCATTGGCTGGCAGGGCAAGTTTTTCCTAGCCCTGCCTGATAACGCCACCAGGGACTGAACTGGGACCTTTATTCAACCAGTTCAATTAGGGATCATATGCTCATACTCATCACATGGCCTAACTGAATGGGAAAGAAAAATCACATGTGAAACTGCAGTTCTATGTGGGGATCAGCTTGAAGAGAATTTGCAATATCCATTGACTTAAATGCTTCATACTTCATGTAGGTCCACACATGTAGGTACCTACTTCATGTAGGTACACAAGCGATAGTGTCATGAAAAAGAGAAATCTAGGTCTGTCTCCATTTTGGATGTTGTAACATAAAATAGCTAATTAGAAATAGCTAATTAGGAAGATAGCTAATAGCTATATTTGCCAATATAGCTATTAGCTATATTAAAATAGCTAATTAGGAAGAGTAAGGAATGTGTTATCTTCTTCCCAGTGGCCAAGGGAACTAGGTAACCTATCAGAGAGTGAAGCGCCTTGGGGGCTCAAGGTCATTTCATTAGGGAAGATTCCTTGCGGCTGTGTGATACTGGTTGGGAAGGGGCTGGAGAAGTGTCTGAAAGTAGCCTACTTGCCTCAGCCATTCTGAAACCGAACACTCTGTGTTCTGGTTGGCTATAGCAGGCGCCATTACCGTAGTGGAATAAAAAGGGCCCTCAGAGAAGAGGGGTGGTCGCTTGGGCATTCTCCACGGATCTTGGCCTCAGTCAGCTCAAACCTTCATCATGAGCACTTGGCCTCACAGGTAGCCTAGCGAGCTGGACACTTTCTCTACTGGGTAAAGCAATCGGGTGAAAGGTAGGATTGTGTTGTTAGGAAGCTAGCTTTGTTATTTTTAGAACTGGTGTTTCTGTCGGTATTCTCATGTATCTTGTGCTTTAAAGTCTGTCTGTGAAACCTTTATTCTTTATAAACCAAACTATCTTTTTGCAGACTTGTATTGGTTTTGAGTACTGGGAACAGGACTCAGCCATCTGACTTAGCTGCTGGGTCTAGCTATCAAAGTAAAGTCCAGAGCCTTGAGATCGGGGTCCCTGGAGTTGCCCAGGAATTGCAAGGGCTCGTGCACAGTAAGCCCGCAAAGTCTCAGAGTCCCTGAGGCACTGGCGTAATTCAGGGTGGTGACAGTCCTATCAGATTTGGTTTAATTGGTTCTGTGCCTTGCGGTCTCAAGGTACATTGTGCCCAGTAGTGTCATCTTACCAGTACACTGGGCGTGTCATCTAGGTGATCGGCAGCACGCTCACTGCGTTCCGTTGTGTAACGGCGAAAGCCCGCCTGCCGTGGACGGGCTTTCGCTGTTACGCAACAGAACGCAGCGAGCGTGCTGCCAATCACCCGGATGACCCACCCAGTGTACCGGTAAGATGACACTACTGATTGTGCCCTCCTTGAGATTGCAAGGAATGGAGAAACCTTTTTCCAGAACTGTGGGGGAAGCACTTAAGCTGAGATTTGCATTCCTTAAGTGCTTGGCCTGCATAAGAACCTAAACTGGGCACGTGGAGTGGCTCCTGGACCACTGGGAGTTGGTAGTGGAACCTGGCGTGGAAGTTGGGGATTGGGCACCTGGGCGGGGGCCCAATCCTTACTTTGCCTACCACAGGTAGCCTTGTCAAGAATAATTGCAAGCAAATTATTTATCCTGTCTCTCGAACAGCAAGCCAAAATGTGGTTATGAAAGACAAGCCATCCATCATAGGAAACACCTTACTGCTTGTAACAAAGTCATTCATTATGAACAGATTTACTATGGCAAAGGTGTTTTCGGTCCAAACAGCAGTGAACAAAATTGAGGGATTGCCCAGTGAATGTGGACAAATGGTCAAATAAGCTACACAATCTCCCTCCACTGGCACTGATGCAGCTGGCCTGACAGTACACATGTTGCATGGGGGGCAATCAGGAGACCTGCCAGAGGTAAGGATTGTTATCCTCAACCTTACACCAGCGATGTAGCTGATGGTTTAGTCCAGCGCACTTACCATATCAAATCAAAAGAATTCAAACGAAAGCCCTCTCAACTGGATTCGACAGTACTAGGTGTGCATATTGCCGGGAAAAAACCCCGGGAAACTCCGAGTACCAGAAGTGGGCCATTTACAAGATGCCATTCTGAGAATGGGCCAAAATGCATTGAAAAGTCCTATACGTAAACTGCGCCAGTCCCAAGCTCGGACACAGTCCAACCACAGGTATGACTGCAGTTTTTCTCAGAGCTGGGTGTGCACATTGCAGGAAAGGCAGTCCGGGAACTTTGGAGTACCCGGGGTGGGCCATTTCCACCAGGTCCCAATCTGTAAATGGGCCAAAATGCATGCAAAATCCTAAAACCTCAGACTGGAACCTGGTGGAAATGGCCCACCCCGGGTACTCCAAAGTTCCCGGACTGTCTTTCCTGCAATGTGCACACCCAGCTCTGAGAAAAACTGCAGTCATACCTGTGGTTGGACTGTGTCCGAGCTTGGGACTGGCGCAGTTTACGTATAGGACTTTTCAATGCATTTTGGCCCATTCTCAGAATGGCATCTTGTAAATGGCCCACTTCTGGTACTCGGAGTTTCCCGGGGTTTCATCCTGGCAATATGCACACCTAGTACTGTCGAATCCAGTTGAGAGGGCTTTCGTTTGAATTCTTTTGATTTGATATGGTAAGTGCGCTGGTAAGGAACTGGACTAGTTAAGTCTGTGGAGGAAAGGTGGCAGAACATACAAAAATAGGGGTAGGATCTGGCTTTTGCTTTCATGCACATTCCACTAGCAGCCCCAATTCAATTGGTTTGGTCTGACAGTGATTTTTTTTTAAGTGTTTGCATGGACATGATACATCCCCCCACCTGGGGGGGGGGCATGTAATGGAACAGTCCAAATATCAACCACCTCATAATGTGTAGGTGGAGACTAACAGTGAGAGGAGTGGCTGTGCTATGCCTGAGCAGCGCACACTGGTTGCCTTCTGTTGTGCCAGCAAATCTCTTCAGATTGAATAGAGCTGTTAAAACAGGAGGAAACAATGATCACGATGAATTATGCATACTCTAGAATATGTCAGCAGGCTACATTTGTCACCCAGGCTGAGCGCATAGAATTGCTTCCTATTGTTCTAGGCAGGGTTGCTTAGCAATCCCTTGTCACATGCCCAGATAAATGCACTGCACATTGAACGTGGTATTTGCTTCTGTGCAGTATTTGGACATTTGATTGATTGTGCAGGGGACCCAAGTCTGGCAGATAAAAGAAAAGACAGGGTGATCCCTAGTGTAGCAATGTAGCTTCTGTGAAGATGACAGGTTATGTGCCAAGACACAGTTGCAGGAGTTCTGCGATGCTTTATTTTGGCTGCTGTCTATGAAGCATCGCAGGGGTGTGCAAATTCACTTGTGAGGTGAGTCTGTGGCGATAAAAATTAACTAGCAGAACTAATAAACATCATTACATTTACAACAAAGTAAATGTTATGTTTGGCTTGTTTTACAACTCTGATTAGTAAGGCTTTGTTAACCCAACTGGTAGTAAAACCAAACCTGATGGCAACATCCAGAGTCAATAATGGCATTAAGTGCAGAATTAAAGAATCAATTTAGGACAATTTAAAGTGTCAAAAAGCAAAGAGATGGAAAACTGAGCTGTTCCTGCCATGGCACGAGAGTCTGAATATTATGATGGGCGCAATCCTAACCAACTTTCCAGCACCAGAGTAAGGACAATGCAGCTCCAAGGTAAGGGAACAAACACTCCTTTACCTTGAGGAGGCCACTGTGACTATTACTCCACTGCAGAATGCAGCACATGCCCCATTGGCACAGCTATGTCAGTGCTGGAAAGTTGGTTAGGATTGCGCCCGATGAGTGATATTTATTTACAGAAAATATTTATATCTTGCCTTTCCTTTGCCAGAGCAAACGCACATCCCCTTCTCCCAAGGCACTTCTGGCAGCTGCCTGGGTGCGCGGGATGCAGCTGTAGCCATTTTGATGCCACTGCTCCTATAGGAGTCGGGCAGTTCAGGATTGAGCTGTTAGACAGAATGACAAGGAAAAGGTCATCCTATGAGTTCATAGAACAAGTAAGATTTGAACCACAGATTTTAAAATTTCCAATGGTCTCCTAGTAATTCTGGCACAGCAGCTCACATTTTCTACCCTCCCCCATACTAAGTGTGCACTTCATAGTCTAAATTAAATATTACCACATTCAGGGCACAATCCTATAAAGGGCATCTGGCCGATGCAAAGTCCTTGTGTCAGCCCAACGTCACTAGCACAAAGGTGGGGGGTGCCCTGCGTCAGCACTAGTGACGTTGGGCCGACACTAGCAGCAGTGTCGGCCCAACAGTGCCTGGTAGAGATGGGCTGGCCCGGGGAGAGGGGTGGATATGGGATGCGGCCAGTAGGCCACATCTAAGCCTTCGTCCCCAGGCCATGTGGCCCTAATTCGGGCCACATGGCTTCCTCAGCTCCAAGGAAACCAATTGGGAGGCTGGAGCCTCCCCTGGGGCATGGGTGCAAATGTGCCCTTGCCCCAAGGAGGCTTCCCAGTGCACTGAAGCTGTGCTGGATTTGGCACAGGCATCCACTGCAGTTCAGGATTGCACTCTTACGTGCTTTTTCAAGGTCAGTAGGCAGAGGTTACTCCTCAACACTTGAAAAGTCTTGATTTCATTTATTGCCTCTAATTCTCTGCCTTCAATGCCTTCTCCCCGGGGCAAGGGCACATTCGCGCCATTTTTAAACTGGTGTGAAATGCCTTAGAAACATGAAGGTTGATTCTTCCTGGTGGAAATGTGGGCACATGGATTGCTGTAGAACCCAGTGGTGCTTACTCCCCTATCTTTATTGCCTGGCATGGCCAGAGCCCTTCCAGTTTCCCCATCTAGCTCCCACTCTCAAACCCAAGTCAAACAAAGTCAAGTAACAACCTACAGTGCATGTAGCCCTTTACAACCGTGGAACACTGTTGCGCTGTCATAAAATGGCTTCCGGCAGTGCACATAATGGCCCAAACAGTGGCTGCGCCAGAGTCACGCAGCCAGCCACCTCTGCCAGAGCAGGTAACCTGGTGGAAAGCGTGGGGATTGGGCAGGGAGGGGGAGTGTCCCGGAAGGGGGCAGAATAAGACAGACTGGGGCAACAGCAGCTTGTGCCAGTATCCTCGTCTCATTCTACCCCCCGCCCCCCGGTCTGGTCTCCCTTACTCACCTCAGACCCGGGCTAGCAAAGTATCTGACGCAGATTCGAAGTGACCAATTGGGATAACAGAGGCTTGCACTCTGAGAATGAATATTCTCTTACCTGGGGGAGACCTGTGACTGTCCTCCCTGATGCATCCCTATTGGCATGGCTGCATCAGCGGAGGGGGGGGCACTCAGGATTGGGCAGTGAATCAAGTACATTTGACTAGTCAAGTTAGTCAAGTACATTTCAATGCCGTTCAATGGAGCTTTGGGCTGAAGAAGAAAGACTGAATGGAGAAACAGGAGCACACCAACCTCCCATTTTATGTAGCAGCTGGGGTTGGTGCTGAAATGCCAGGAAAGTGGCATTTGAGGTTAATTTCAGTGTTCCTCTCAAGCAGACAGATCTGAGAATTTTCAGTTAAAATCAAATGAGTTTTAATTGGAACAGAAGTGGAACTGAAGAACACCCACTATGCCCCAGCTTTCCTTTCTCTGCTTCTCTCTCCTTCTCCGCCAGAGGCATACCTAGAGAGGGATCACAGTACTATGTTTTGCAAGCAGCCGCTCCCCGTCCTCTTTGGAGCCATTCCCAGTGGCAAGAGCAAGACGGAGGCTACTTTGGCTACCAATCAGCAAGCACCTGCACATTCCGTTGCTGCCTGGAATGGCTCCGATGGCAAGTGAGAGGGGCTGCTTAAATTGCAAAATGCAGTGCCTGCAATACTTATTGCACCACCCCCCTCTACTGCGGTAAGTCAACCCTGGACACTGTCAATTCAAGGTCAGGGGGCAATCCTACTTAATGGCTGGGACCCTGGGAAAGGATCCGCAGCAACCCCACCCTTTCTGCAGCCCTGTCTTCCACTAGGCAGCTATCAGAAATCATTCTCAGTTTTTTCTGTAATCCGTTACTCCAAGGTGATTTAAGAATAAAAATCTGGCTACAGCTGTTTGAATTATAGCTGTTCTGTCTTAACAGCATTTGATTGAATGTCTTTTCTGCTGCATATTATCAACCTTCCCAATTCCGTTGTTGAAAATTATGAGCTAGAATAACATTAACCTGGCAGCGGTGCATTAACATTCAGCTGACTGCAGTTTTACATACTGCTGATGATCATCATCATTTGGAGTGGGGAGGGGACAAGAGTTCCCCGTCGGCCTCATTCTACTATCAGTGCAGCCGAGAAGAGAAAAATTAAGCCAGTTGTATTCAGAGAAAGGTCAGCTAACCATGGAAGGTGGAAGGGTGGGTGCCACAGCCAGATCTGTGGCTGGCATCCTGCACCAAGGTATTGAATGTGATGGAGTGGTGGCCTATACCCAGTGGTGTCATTCAAATGATTTAGGAACAGGAACTCACTTTTGATTGGCACTTGTCGGGAACCCGGAACCAGCCACGGAGCCTGTTAGGATCCGGAATGCCCGTTCTGGTCCATTCCCCCTGAATGACATCACTGCCTTTAACCCTCTGAGTGCCGGCCAACCAAGAAGAAAAGCTCTTTGCAGAGGAATCGGGAGGGGGGAGGAGGGAGAGTGAAGTGGGCGGAGTCAGCCCTAATTTTAACAAGTGGAACTGAGTTCCCCCGCGTTCCCCCTGCGTGACATCACTGCCTATGCCTCCATGCTGCTTGAATCCCCCTCCTCCAAAATGTGTCACATCTGTGTGCATGAGAAGGGAAAATGAGCATGTGGGAGGTGGCAAGTGAGTGGGAAAGGTGAGTAAGTGGGAGAACAACCTCTCCCATTCCCTCTTCCCTTGACTTCCCCGAAGTGCAGTGCACGGTTTCCTGTTTCAAATACATAGAAGCAGTGCATGCAGCATGCATTGATTCTGTTAATTGGAACCAGAAGAGGTGCAGAGCAGGGAGTCTGCGCACTGCACTACTGGTAAGTAAAGAGAAGGGAAGCGGGTGGGCTCCAAATTGCCCCTCCTCTTCATTTGGCCTTTCATTTGCACAGGGTGAACAGGAAGATGAGATTTGGAACTGGAGACGGGTTTTTTTTCTTCCCCTGAAGTTGAGGCCATGATCCTCTTCCAACCTGCTCTCAGGAAGGCGGAAGAAAACCGGAGTGCCCAGTGAAGTGGTATGATGGAGAGAGTGGCAGACAGATGGTCTCGGGGCTCACCCATTCGCAGCCACCCTTCCAACTGTGCCGCTTCACATGACTATTTCAGATCACAACATGTAAAGACTGATGTAATACATTACTGTAATGTAGCCAATAAGTGTAAAAGGGCAGCTTTGTGGTTCAACCCAAAGGCCCATCTAATAACAACATAAGAAGAGCCCTGCTGGATCAGGCCAAAGACCCATCTAGTCCAGCCTCCTGTATCTCACAGTGACCCACCAGGTGCCTCAGGGAGCACATGAGACAACAAGATGTTTGCATCCTGTTGCCACTCCCTTGCACCTGGCATTCTGAAGTGGCCTACTACTAATGTAAGCACAACCCATCATGGCCTATAGCCCAGGATGGACATTTCCTCCAGAAATCTGTCCAATCCCCTTTTAAAGGCACCTGGGCCAGATGCCATCACCACCTCCAGTGGAAAGGAGTTCCACAGATTAAATTTTACCCACTGGGTAAAAAAGTATTTTCTTGTATTTGTTCTAACTCTCCCAACACTCAATGTTAGTGGCTGTCCCCTGGTTCTGGTGTTGTGAGAGAGGGAAAAGGGCATCCATCTATCAGACTCTATCCCTCCCATGCATAATTTTGTATGTCTCAATCATGTCCCACCTTAGGTGCCTTTTTTCTAGACTAAAGAGCCCCAAATGCTGCAGTCTTACTTCATAAGGGAAGTGCCCCAGCCCTGTATTCATTTTCGTTGCTCTCTTCTGCACCTTTTCCTGCTCCACTATGCACTTTTCGAGATGTGGTGACCAGAACTGTATGCAATACTCCAGATGTAGCCTTACCATTGATTTGTACAATGGCATAATAATATTGGCCATTTTATTCTCAACCCCTTTTTGAATTACCCCAAGCATGGAATAATCCCGCATCCTGTCTCCCAGCATGGTTTGTCAGATGTCTCTGTGAAGTTTGCAAACAGGGCTGAACATTCCCTGTAGTCTGTCCTCACATGCACTTGGGAGCAAGCTGATTGGCCGGGGGGTGGGGGGTGGGGTGGCGATCAGAGAGGTGGTGATGGGGATAGTCACACAAGAGTAGTTGTACTAGCTTTTCTGAACATGTATCTGCAGTAGCTAAACCTGCTTCGAGCGGGGGGGAGGAGTCAGCAGTTGTAGTTAAAAAGCTCCTTTTAAAACTGTTAAGGATCCAAGAGGACAATCCTAACCTGGATTTAGGCTGGCACAGTTAGGCCAGCACAAGTGACACTGTAAAGCATGTTTGGACCACTTTCTGAGTCAGGGAGGATGGCGCACGTCTGTGTGCTGGCCTCTCTGACTTCAAGTGGTCAAACATACTTTATGGTGTCCTTTGTGCTGGCATTTTACTGGCCTAACTGTGTCAGCCTAAATCCAGGTTAGGATTGTGCTATAAGACTGCTAAAACAAAGTACAAGCAGCACTGGACCTTTTCATCTTTTCATAGTATCTCCCCATCAGTATTTCCTATGGTGGTGGTGGGGGGAAACCTTCAGTTATCTCTGTCACAGCCCATTTTTTAAATATTGGTTAAGCCTTTGAACAAACAGGCCTGATAACAAAGGTCTACAGCTCTCTCACAGCAATGACCATATATAACAGAGATACAGATTTCTTTTTTGGTCCTTCATCCACTCTACATTCCTTGTACCTTCTCGGAACAAGCCCCGTTATCTCTTGCCGAGTACCAAGTGATCTCACACGTGAAGCATTTAAAATTACGAGCCCATAGATCTTGTTCTCAATTACCTTGGGACAGCTGCATTCTTCACACTCATTAACTAAAAGGTGGAAAGGGGAAAAAAAGCTCAGAAATGGAAGTGCATTAAATTCAGCAGGGGAGAAAGTGCTGCAATTTCGTTCAAGCAAGCAGTGCCATTGGTTTTCACTGCTTTGAAGCTCTTAGGGTTAAATGCTTATGCAGTTGGTAAAATCATTATTACTGATGAAAAATATGTGCTTTGATTTTTGGACTAGGCCAGGGGTCTCTAAACGTTTTAGCCAGAGGGCCGTATTAAATATTTGGCACATTGCCGAGGGTTGGAAAAATGAATAAGTTTAAATATAAAATTTTAATAATTAGAGACGTAATGAATGAATGGTCTTAAAGTTCCAGAATTCTTTAACGGACTTCCACTCCCCTACCCCACAAGTAGCTGACTTAAATATGCTGAAGTAAATATCTCACAGAAAAAGGAAACACCCAGAGCATGTTCTGTGGGCCCGGGGAGGGGTTTTCCTGACTCTCAGAAACCTGTCTATGGCCTTCAGTGGACCTAAAAATAGGGTTACCAGGTATTCTGGTTTGACCAGGATTGTCCCGGTTTACAAACACTATCCCGGTGTCCCGCCTGGTTTAGAATTCAGCCAGCTCAGAGAGAACAGTTCAAGCAGAACCGTGGGAAGACTCCACCAAGAGCAAGTTCTGCCCGCCCACAAAGCCTTAACTGCAGCCAATCAGAGGCGGATCTGCTATAGGATCTGCTTTTTTTTTTTTTTTTTTAAGATTGTGAGCCCTTTGGGACAGGGAGCCATTTAATTTTATTATTATTACTATTTGCCTATTATTATTATTATTATTATTATTACTAAACTGCTTTGTGAAGTTCGAGTTGAAAAGCGGTATATAAGTACCTGTTGATTGATTGATTGATTGATTGATAGGGCACCCATGGAGGTAGAAGTAACCTCCATGAGGGCACAGCACAGATGCTTGCTCAGGAGCAGAAGCCCCCCGCCCTCCCGCTGCGCAGCCTACATTTTTATTCATTTAGCGGGCTTGAGCGCCAATAGAGGGAGGATGGGGCATGCATGCGCACTGCAAGCCAGGCGCGAGCGTTTGTGCAGCCTCGTGAGCTGCACGCACCTTCAGCTGGGTCAGCAATGAGACAGCCAGTATTCGCTCCAAACTTGGCCACGTTGCTGCAAGTGTAGAAATCAGCAGCTTGAAGGCAGGACTCGGCAAGTATCTCTGCTGCTCCTCTCCCCCTCCCCCATTCCTCCTCTTCCTCCTCCTTCCCGCTAGTGTTTGTGCCCCCCTGCAGCTCCCCACCTCTCCTGCCGCCCTCTTTTCCCCTGCATGTGTGGCCAAGATCACCATGAGGAAAGGTGGGTCTCCTGGCAGTGGGGGGCACAGTGCCTGCAGCTCGACTTCATTGTAATCTCCCTCGCTATCTCCAAGCTCCACCCGTGCCTCCCAGCAGCAGCATCGAGGCCAGCAAGTTCTGCGTGCTCTTCAAGCAAACTGAACTTCGGCTCAAGTGCAGTTCCAACCAGTGCCTCCCGACCGCTGTGTCTCCCAGATCCAAGCAGGTGGCTAAAACCGTTTGAAGGCAAGGTGGGGTTGCTTGGCCATAGGGGTGGTCTATTTTTCCTCTTCCTTCTCCTCCGCGCTTGCTTTTGTGCCCTCCCCAGCGCTCCACTCCCCCTGCTAAGCCTTCTTTCTCCGTACTTCTGCTTTCTCTGTGCTTCCATCGCCCCATTCTCCAGCTCCTCTGGCTGCTGGTCCTCCAAAAGTTACAAGGAGTTGGCATTGCTGCCCTGCTACTGGCTCTCCGGCAGTCAGGTGCGGGGCGGGGGATAGACAAAGATCCAACCAGCTGCAAAAGATCCACTGTGCCTCCCCCTCCTGTACACACACCAGTTTCCTGGGATTACTGGATGAATGAGGGCTACTGCAGAGGGGTGGGGGTGCAGGTGGGGGTACTTCCTCCAGCCAGCATCGCTCCTTCACAATCCTGCAAGAAAGGAAATGAAGTCTGGACTCCGGAGTTCTCTCTCTCTCTCTCTCTCTCTCTCTCTCTCTCTCTCTCTGTATGTATGTGTGTGTGTGTGTGTGTCCCCTTTCACTTTCCGAACAGGATTTTCAGAGGCTGTGATCAGAAGGGTGTGATGGTGGAAGTCTACAGTTCTGTGCACCTCTCCAAGACTGGCTGTCTTACTCCTTTTTGGTATGTGGTGTTGATGCACTCTTGAAAACTACCTCCTGGTTCTCTCTGCAATCTTCCCTTGCTTGCTTTTGACTCCAATGCAAGAGGAGGATGGTAGTGTCCAATCTTGAACACAAATCCTATGCGTGTCTACTCTGAAGTAAGTTTCATTGAGTTCAATGGGGCTTACTCCTAGGTAAATATTTTTAGGATTGCAGCCTCAGTGCAGAAGGGAGTTGTGTGCCTGCTGCTGATAATAATGTTAACTGGTGTCTGCCTGCTACATTTTGCCTTTTGTACAGCTGATCTGTTCAGTATCTGCTGAACCTAGGCACCTGGGTATGAATTTTGCCCTTCAAAAAATTGGTGTGTGCGTGGTCATGGACACTGGGACATGTGGGGGAGGTAATATTGGGGGGATGGAAAGCTCCATATATAGAAATAACAACCTCAGATATGCAGACGATACCACTCTAATGGCAGAAAGTGAGGAAGAACCTTCTGATGAGGGTGAAAGAGGAAAGTGCCAAAATTGGCTTGAAGCTCAGCATTGAAAAAACTACGATCATGGCAACCACTCCCATCACTTCAGGGCAACTAGAAGGGGAAGAAATGGAAGCAGTGACAGACTTTATTTTCCTGGGCTCCAAGATCACCGCAGATGGCAATTGTAGCCATGAAATTAAAAGACATTTACTTCTTGGGTTTTACACTGTGACATGTTTTATTTTCTGACTCCAATGAATAGGGGACCAGGGTTCTGATTCATGTGTGGAAACGCTGCTGCCTGAAGCAGAGCTTTTGCCCTGCTTGCCTCTTCTTTTCATTCTTCTTATGTACTCTTTCACTGCCTTCGACCAGAGGTGTTTCTACAGGGAGGGCAAAGCTCTAAGTTTTGCAAGAAGCCTTACCCTTTCATGTAAATCCTTCCTCTCCCTTGCTGCTGTAGCCAATATAATAAGCAATGCCAAGATGTTGCTGTTCCCTGTGAGGATTGGCTAAAACGGTGCAGGAGAGGAGTGATTTCCACTGCAAGGTAAGGCTTCTTGCGAAACTTAGAGCTTTGCCCTCCCTGTAGAAACGCCACTGCCTTCGACAAAGCATAATGTGCATTTTAAGCACTAAAATGTGTTTGGTATGACTTGGGTCTGGGGGCAAACACACACCCCCTACAAACTAGCACCAAATTGCCCAACAGAGTGCAAGTTTCCCCATCGGGAGTGTTATACTCCGCCCTGTGCCTTGCCTGGTGATACTCTAATTGGTCCCAGTTTCAACTCTAAAAATTATGGTAAGACTACCTAAAAACATCACTGTCTTTGGGAAAACCAGGAAGAGACTATTTTTGGCCTTCCAGGGAGATTCTGAGGGCCCAGGAGGCTTTGTGCAGCCTCTTTGGCCCTTACAACACCCTCCACACACAACAAGAGCACAACTTGGAGGGTGCCCAAGCCTGCAAGGTCAGGAGGGCCAGAGGCTCATAGGGGACCAGAGGCGAGACCCCTGGACCAGGCAAAGGCACATGAGGAGGGAAAAGGATGGACAATTCTTTTCTCAAACTCACCTAGCACCATACCAACGTGAAAATGCAGTCTGGGTACACCATTTGGTGAGATGGCTGAGTTGACACCTTGCCTCTGGAGACCCTAGAAATTCTGAAATGGGCAATGTGCATCTGGCTCACCTGATTGAACGCTCTGTTCAAAAAATCCCTTCCACACAGAAAACTAGCATGTCCAGAAGAGGGGTCTAGCCTAGCCTTCTCCCTGACATGCTGCATTTTATCATGCAAGATAAATTATTCACTGTTACTCACTTCTTAATGGGGAAGTATTCAATCACGTGAGCCCCTGCATAGAGTCTTGAGGGCCCAGTCCTACCCAACGTTCAAGCACTGATGCAGCTGCAATGCACTCTGGAAGTTGGAAAACAAATGTTTCCTTTGAGAAGGCATCCAAGACTGCTGCGCCACAACAGGAGGTAGTACATGCCCTGTTGGCACCACTGCATCAGTGCTGGAAATTTGGATAGAATTGGGCCCTGAAGTGGTACAGTCCAGATACTACTTTGTTTATTTAAAAAAAAATATTTAAATCTCACCTTTCCCCTCTAAAGAAGGCAAATGGCTTTACTGCTAGGTATGTAGTTGACAGCACAATCCTTCGTATGTCTACTCAGATGTTAAATTCATTATGTTCAATGGAACTTAATTCCAGTGTGTTTAGGATAGCAACCTAAGGGCCCAATCCTAGCCAACATTCCAGCACCATTGCAGCCCCAAAGAACATAAGAAGAGCCCTGCTGGATCAGGCCAAAGGCCCATCTAGTCCAGCTTCCTAGTTGCGGCCCACCAGGTGCCCCAGGGAAGAAACGTTCTCTTACTTTGAGGAGGCCTCCATGCCCCATCATGCCCCTTTTCATTTGACATCTCTGCTGCCTTATGCTTCAGATACAGTATATGGGAGCCATGTGGCAGCTACTTAAATGTAAACAATGTGGTTCCTATAACCAAGTGGGCAGTCAGTCAGCTATATCCAACACATGGTTAAGTGTATGACCTACCACGCTATCCTGCTCCCCTGGATTTTGGAGTGGCACGGATGAATGGTTGGTAATTCTGTGCTGTCACACATAATACTGTTGTGAGCAAAGACTGACTTTGCAAACACAAAATGGAAAGAAGAGGCAGTATTCTGAGTCCCTGGCAGCTCATAGTTTCCTCTTGTTTGGCCTGCATTCTTATTTTTTTTTTAAAAAAAAAAAAACCCCTGCTTAAATAGCAGCTATGTAATCAAGATTGGGCTCATCATGTTTAGGGAAGAAATATTTGATTTCCTCCCTGCGCTACAGTTCTGGCAAAAATCACACTCCCAAAGGTGCCATCAGCCATGAGAAGGAGGCTTCCGTTTGGTCAAATTTATTTATTTAAGAGATTTATACCCCGTCTTTCCTCTGACAAGGGAGATGCCCAAGGTGGCTTACAATTATTGGAGAGGGGAAAAACAAAAAGTACAGTACATAAAAATAATAAAGCAATAAAATAAGCAATAAAAATATAAAGACAGGGTAAATAGAAATTGATTGGAGGTAGTTTCCATCCTGAAATTTTGAGCTCAATTGAGAATGTGACTTTTAATGAAACTGCGTTTGCATCATCATAGTGAAAAAGAGTTAAATTAATGCAAACAATCATGACTTGGTCCCAATCCAGATTTGACTCCCTTCTCCCTGGGCCACTACACTTGCTATTTGAGCTTCCCCCCCCCACACCCCTTTTTATTTTTAAGCCGGCATTTCACATAACATGCAGTTTGGCCCTGCAAATTCTTCCATACCAGAACAACAGAAATTCCAGCTTTGCCTTTAGGGCACCCTTGCTTGTTTTCCTCCCAGATTGTCAGCTTCCCTCATCCCTCTGTCTTGCTCTAGGGCCTTTCGGTCAGATTTCTCAGTTTGGATCCTACAATCAACTTTGAACGGACCCTTCTATACGGTACATTTGCCCCACCCTGACTCTTGGGGCTGCAGTCCTTTGCACACTTACCTGGGAGTAAGTCCAACTGATCACAATAGGACGTACTTCCTAGGACAGTGATGGCGAACGTATGACAGAGGTGACACACCACAACATTTGGGATGACACACCAGCATTCACCAATGCCTGACTATTATTGGATGTTTCTTTATATAATACATAGCACCACATATGATTGGACTGTATTTTTTATTAAATAGATGAATGTAAAGAATTGTTTTTCTTGGTTTTGAGAGAGGGATTGACACGCCAGCAGAGTTAAGCATTTTCCTAAGTTTTGACACGCCAAGCCCAGAAGGTTCGCCGTCACTGTCCTAGGACTTCCAAGTAGGCATGGATAGACTTTTACTGTTAATAATTCTGGACATTTATACAGCACTTTTTGAGCATTTATTATTTATTATTATGTATTTAATTTGTACCCTGTCTTTCTGCCCGAAGGCACCAAGGCGGCTTCCAACAATTAAAATACAATAAAATTGTGTGTAACATTAAAAACAATAAACAATTTAAAGTCCATCACTTGTGCTATTCTGACGTTGTCCATAGAACCACCCTGTAGTCAGTGTTATTGGGTTGACATTCTTGGCACAAGGTGCCTTTGCATCGTATCTCTTCTTACTTTTCAATTAGGTAAGGACGTGCATTCTTGTCTTCCAACATTCTGAATCAATGTGTGTCTCCCCTGTCCTTTGCAATCGATGCTCCCATCTGAGGCCGTAATATCCTGCCTGCTATATCAACGGTAATAAACAGTATCTTTTAGAAGGCGGTCCATCATAGATTCAGATGGAGGCAAGCTACTGGTTTCTATAATAGCATCAGGTTTCCTATCTTCTGTTTGACTTTGGAAGGCTCTGCTTGGTTAAATGAAGCTGAAGCTCAGATACTTCGGTCATCTCATGAGAGGACTCTTTAGAAAAGACCCTCATGCTGAGAAAGATGGAAGGCAAAAGGAGAAGGGGGTGGCAGAGGATGAGATGGTTAGATAGTGTCACCGAAGCAATGAGCATGAAGTTGGGTGAACTTGGGAAGCTAGTGGAAGACAGAGAGGCCTGGCGTGCTGTGGTCCATGGGGTCGCGAAGAGTCGGACATGACTTAGTGACTGAACAACAACACCACTTAGTTAAAACATCTTAGGATGTGTGCTTGCTTGGCCCATGGAGTCCAGCATCATTCACACTGTTGTCAACCAGATGCCTCTAGTCTAGGACAATGATTTTCACTGCACAATCCTATGCATGTCTCCATTGCATGTAAGTCCACTGTGTTCCAGAAGGTTTACTCCCAAGAAAGTCTATATAGTTTGTTAGTGACAGCCCAATGCTATGGTACCTGGCCCCCATAGGAACAACAGTACCAAAACAATCACGGCTCCATCCTGTGGGTGCCGCATCAGCTGCAGGAAGCACCTCGGGAGAAGGGAACATTTGTCCCTCACCCGTGTCGGGCCATATAGCCCAACACAGAGGATAGGATATGGTGGTAGAGGCCACTGCTGGTGCCACCTCTGCCCTGCCCAGTTCAGCCCTCCCCATGCCCTCCCTCTGCTCTGAAAGAGCTCCCCACCAGTGGCAGTGAGACTTACCACTGGCCGGCTTCACGCTGGATCCTCTTAGCGTTGGGTCCTGGTGCTGGTCCAGCACCAGTGGTAAGCCCTTACTGCCAGAGCTAGAAGTGCCTTACGGCACTTTTGCGACATGGGTGCCAGCGGTAAAGGCTTACCACCACTGCTGAGACACATCGGATTGGGCCTTGAGTTAGGTTGTATCCTGCTCTACTCCAAGCTGAACCCAAGAGAGACTTAAAGTGGTTTTTCTAAATATTAATTGTTCTATCCTTCAGGAGCTCACAGTTAAAAATCGTAATGGTTTGATGGATAAAACCTGACAAATGATGTGAAGGTGACATTGTAAAAATGAAAATCTATTTGAAGCAAAACAAAAGAACGAAGCACGCATGCCACACCATACAGCTCATACAAAAAAAGCCATTGAAATGGCATTGTATTCTTGTCAGCAAGCACTAGCTAAAGCTTATCAAGAACCTAATAGATGAGTCCTTCCGACTCAGGCTGAGGTTCCATCTAGCCCAGCTTGTTGTATCTCACAAATGACCCACCAGATGCCTCTCAGATCACATGATCTATTATTAGTTGAACAGGTGCTGAGGATTTGGGTGGCAGCTCAAGCTCAGTGCGATAGGGATAGGCCTGCTGCCCAAGGATTAGATCACTCTCAGGTCCCCAAATCCTCCTCCTCTCCAGCACCACCACCCACATTCATCACATTTGCACACTGCTCTTTCTCCTGAAACTCAGGGCAGCAAAGCCGGGGAAAGGGAAGGGAATGATCCCACTCATCTGAAATATTGCTAGTGATGCTATTCAGGTGCACAAGACTACAAACATTAATCGCACCAACCCCAGCTGAGGTCAGGCAGACTTGATGACATTGGCATAGCAAGGGAGGCTTTGAATCCTGGTGCCCCGTGCCTACTTATTAGGCTGCTCACAGCATTTCCTGCTGTCAGTGGTCCCTCCCCGTCCTTTGAAAGCAAGTCAAATGCAGGCACTTCAAGGGATGTGCCAACATGTGTGACCTAAGCCTGAGGCATCTTGATAGCAAGTGCATTGCAGGTAGTGCCTAGATCAAGGTACTCACCAAGACGAAGAAGAGTTGGCCTCCGAATCCATGAGAGTTTGATTAATATTTGTGGTTCTATGTACCCGGATAGCCTCACTAGCAATATTTGGACAGCATCAGAGGTAGAAATAGGAGACACAAGAAAACCCAATTGCTCTAATCGCTGAGCCAGAACACTGTGTTGTTCTTATCTTTAACAAATAAAGTTTTCTTGCACAGCATACTGAGCTTTTCATCAGCTCTCCAGCCTTTGCCAGCCTCTCTCCCCCACCTCCAAACTAGATCGCCTGGGCACCTTGCCAAACAGAATTTAGCAAGATGCTATCAAGCGGCTGTGGGGAGGGAAGCATACTGATGTGCGACTGGCCATTTTGTCAGATTTCCAATAGCTGAATTAACTTGCAGAGCAGAATGTGGCCATCCACAGTTTCTCACGAAGCCCTGCCAGAGCAGTATAAGAGTTGCTTCCTGTCATTCTGGCATTCACCTGGGCCACCCTTTGAAAATGAATGGATCTGTTCTGTTAATTATAACCAGCCAGCAGTTCACAAACTCAAAGTGACTCTTTTATCCCTTGGCTATCTGGGATAATCCAGGCACATCAAGATGAAAGCCTTGTTGTGTCATCCACGTCAACAGCTTTTAACTGCTGAATCCCAATTTGCATGTTTGGAGTGCCACACACAATAAGGAGTCTCGCTGTGCAGATCAAGAAATGCAAGTCAAGTCTTCCCAGACAGAATATTTCTTTTCTTCTTTCTCATGGGGTGTTCTCTAATGCTGACTGAGTTGGGCAGTTGGCAAGGCCTGGATTTTAATAATGACATTGTGATCGGTGGTGAAGACCACTATTGTCATAACTCAGCCTGTTAGTCTTTCCACCTCCTGAGAGCAGGAGCGATCAGTTAGAAGAAAGGTTCTACATTATAAGGTTATCACTAGGAATTCCACGCATATCTGTGCTTCCATTTTTCATGAATGAAAATTGCACTTGTGGATAAATGTCTCAAATCAACCTGCAGGTTTCCAAACAATTACATCAGTACCAAGGGGTGGTGGTGGTATCTACTGGAACAAAATCAAAGGGATGTTCAGCATACCCCACGCCTATCGATCCAGGCCCCCAAACACCCTTTTATGTCTATTGATGTCTCAGTTGAATTATATAGGGACTACACCCCTCAAAGTCCCTGGTGAGGCTGTGGAAACCTTTATATTTAATAAGCAATACATTTAATAAGATGTTATCAGACGATGAACTGTTGGAACACATAGTGATGTGTGGCTTCTTCTGATGGAGGGAGGTTGGCAAAAGGGATGTAAGGGTCCCTAGAGGCACTGTTACACACATGCACACACATTTTTGGGAGCATCACCTTGTTTGCATGGGTCAAAAAGATCTGTCCTACCTCGATAAAGGCAGCCTTTGCTAGCCAAAGTTCAAAGACACTTGCAAGGTCCAACTATACGTTTTCTGAGCAGAGAAAGGAAGAACTCTCTCTCTCTCTCTCTCTCTCTCTCTCTCTCTCTCTCTCTCTCTCTGTAGGTGCTTTGCATGGCTGGGAGAAACGTTTCTTGGAATCAATTTCTCTGAGAAATAAGCTAATTAATGTTTCATGGGGAAAGCTCATCTGAGCCAATCCATTGTGCACTGAAGTACTAAATTGTAGGAAGTGGATATTCATTCATTCATTCATTCATTCATTCATTCATTCTTCACGTTTATATACTGCCCTTCCTCCAAGCACTTCAGGGTGGTGTACGTGGTTCCTTCCCTTCTTCCTTCTCTTCTTTTGTCCTGACAACAACCCTGTGGGTTAACCTGACTGATAGCACAATCCTAACCTGGAGTTAGGCTAGCAGCACAGTTCGGCTGGCGCAAAGGACACTGTAAAGTATGTTCGAACAACTCTTGGAGTCAGAGAGGCCAAAACACGAACGTGTGCCAGTCCAGTTGCCTTAGCGCTGGCAGGGGGGTGCCACTTGTGCCTCCGCGTTGGTGCTAAGTGTGCAGTGCCGATGCAACCACGTTTCATCGACGCTGCATGCCCCGTTGGATTGCGCTGTCAGAGAGTGGTCCATATGCACTTTGCGGTGTCCCTTGTGCCGGCCAAACGTTGCTGACCTAACTGTGCCGGCCTAATTCCAGGTTAGGATTGCACTCTGAGAGCCCAAGATTCATGGCTCAGTGGAGATTTGAACCTGGCTCTTCCAATTCCCAAACCCCTACACCATTCTGGCTCTCAAAACTTTTGGGGGATCTATTCCTGCTCTGAAGTAGCTGAGAATGTAAAGAGAAGAACGTTCTGCGCAATTGGGGCCTTGGCTTTCTGACTTCAATGCATATCTGCAATATGCTGGCCTGCAGCCCTGGAGCTTCCACCAGCTTCCTTCTTGGCACTGCCAGATTCATAGCAGTTAATGCATCCACACTTCACTGAGCAAGTTTCTCCTCCACATGAATTAAGATGACAGCTTTTGGCCCCCAGAGTACCATTGTATTCATACAGTTTAGCTAATAAAGTACCAGTGAATCATAACTGTATTTTTTTAATCTGTCCTGTCATTTTACAGAGGTCTCTGACAGCATGGAGCAAGCAGCCTTTGTCTTCAGCTTCACTGCAGTTTTCTTTCTTTTCGAAGAACCCCGTTGGACCGAATAGACGCTTGCCATCAAATGCTTCCTGTTCTGCTTCACTGAAACGGAGTGAATGTAAATAATTGCTAACAAGAGCCATGGCAATGAAATCATGGGCCAGAATCCAAAAGGCCAGGCACACTGTGCTTAGGATTCACCAGTTCAGCAAGTTGCACACTTTCAAAACTACTCTTAAAGGTCAAGGGTCTTCCAGGGTGACATTTGACTAGGCACAATAGACCATGTCTCCAAGACAAGAGTAGCTGCCCACCCTAGCATGCCAGCCAAATTCTATGCATATCTACTAAGACATACTGTATATAGTCATGTATAAGTTGAGAAATTTATGCCTAAAAATTGACTAGAAAAACTTATATTTGACTGACTTATATTTGGGGGAATACAGTAAATACTTTAAAGTCACATGATAGGTGGATGGCCGAGCTGTTACGAGTACTACGCTTGTAAACCAGGGAACTGCAGAGCCTTCTGAGCATGCTCAGCCTTGAACATGCTCAGAAGCAGCTGAGTGAATGGCGTCCTATGGAAAGTGAAACTGAGCCACACTGTGTGTTTACGTGCGAGTAGGCAGCCGTGCGTTGGAGGGGGCAGGTCGAGAGAAATGGCAGGTCACTGCCAGAATGGTCCAGATCTGATGAATGTAGGCCCCAAAAACACTCGAGAAGGAAGTCCCTTCCTCTAAGCTGAGAAGTATTGAACCTTATAGAAAGTGAAACGGAGCTACAGGGTCGCGTTTACCTGTGAGTAAGCAAGTATTTACTGCAACACAGGAGCTGAATTCAGCAGGGCTCTTCAACCTCTACATGTGAGGATTGTGCATTCACATGCAAAAGGTAAATGGGCTGCATGGAAAACAGGCAGAAAGCTATTGGGCAGGCTCTTTTCAGGATGAGCTTTCAGACCATGTGCTGCTCCCTTTTGTTCCTGAGGGCTGTGCTGCTGAGGTACTGTGCAAACTATTGGGGGTGGGGAGAAACAGGCTTTTTTATTACTCCCAAGTATTATTCTCAGGCAGGTATGCTGCTCTTCTCTCAAAGCAAATAGGAGAATCTGAGGATGAGGAGGCAAAACCCCAGAGCCTTTGCCTGCCGCTAGTTCACAACTACAGCCAGTTGGGGATAACAAGGTCCCCAGGGATAAAAGGAGCTCCTGGGAGGAGCAGTGACGTAGGTGCAGAGAGGTGGAAAAGGGCTGTGAACGGACAGGGAGGGGAATATTTGAGGCTGTTGGGATTGCGGTTGGAACTAAGGTTGCTCTTGGAGACTTGGAAATTATTGTGTGTCTGCCATGCCCCAGGAGTCACCAACTGGAGGAGGAAGGAAGACCTTTGTGGCTGCGCAGGCAAGCTGAATGCATTTTGCCTTCTCATGGGTGGTGAGGTTTAGTGGTGCCTTGTGTAAAACTAAGGTGGTTTTGGATGATAGACAGGAAACTAATTAGTGAACATAAGATTGCAGAAAGATAATTTGGCACAACAGTTACCCGTGCAGAAGCCAGCTCAAGTCTGTAAAGGGCTCTGTAAGCAAGTAAACTGAGCTCAACAGGGTGACATGCATCCCTCTATTCCAGGCAGATATCCTTAATCAGTTCTAGCCTTGAACAGTTTTTGTGTGTGTCTTGTTTCATTATTCCAGCATGACTTCCTCTTCGCCTCTAATGACATCCCTTCTGTTTAATGACATCCCTTCTGGTCCCCATAGGCTGTCATTTTCAAAAGTGGGTCCCAGTGCTAAAAGGTTTGGGAACAACTGGTTTAATAGTTGCTTGTTACTTTGCTGTTTTATTTTGTTTCGTTTGCACTTTAATAAATAGGTAGACTATACAGTTCTTGAGTAACAATTACTGGTAAATCATTTGTCAGAATCTGGTGTTGGGAAAAATCAGACAAAATGATCTAATTCAAAGAATTGCAGATACCCCTAAGTTTTCCCCTGAACTTATCCACGGGGCATGGCAAATTCTATGATTTTTGGCTTAAAACGTACCCTCGACTTATCCATGAGATTGACTTATACTCAAGTATATACTGTAAATCCCTTTGAATTTAATGGGATTCATTCCCATATATATGTGTATAGGGTTGCAGCCTGTACCACAACATTTTACACATTTGCACAAGCCTCTTGCAAGCCCAGACACAGTCTTTTTTTTGCCAAAAGAAACAAAATGCCAACTAGCCAAAAGGTGTAGAATCAACATGGTGTTATGGTTGGCAGGTTGGATTAGCACCTGGAAGACCAGGGTCCAAATTCCCACACAGTCATGAAGAACTCGCATTCCAGCAGCGCAGGATGATTTGCAGCCTGGCAAAATGCAACACAGTGTCATGTGCTACCAGGCCACTCGCTCTCAAGGGGCGCCCACAGCCTCAGCCGGAGCACTCTCCAGAATACCCACCCCGACATCACCCCACACCTGGCCGGAACAGGAGCCGGAGAGAGGCAGCCAACGGGACCCCTGTGGCGAGAACAAGGGCGCCCCCCCCGTGCAAGCGCTCCTCTATTTGATGGACTGAACCACGAGCCTGGTGAAGGAACCAGGGCTCGTGCGGCAGCAGACCCTGACGGACTGAGGGATGTGGGGGGGGGGACAGCGCGTCAGAGCATGAATGTGAAGGCTCTCTAAATTAAGCCGTCTGTGCCAGCAGCCTACTGCCTCCAGCAGCTTCTTTTCCTGTCATCGCGAGGCCGCCCGAGAGCGGCGGACACGCACAGCCACCACAAGACCTCCCAGGGACCCCCAGGGGGGCACCATGGACGTACAGGTGTGCATAGACTTGCATTACCCAAAGAGCTGGTGCAGATCTGAAAAGACCCACAGGGCAACAAGGTGCTTGCCTGGCAGTAAAGAAACAACACACTTTGAGGAGGCATTCAGATCACATCACCCCCACCCCAGGATGCAGTGTGTGACTCTATGGCATGGCTGCATCAATGCAAATGGGGGGGGGGGGAGATCAGGAGCAACAATCCCTCATTCTAACCATCTCATCACCTAACCAGGAGAATAAAATGGGAGGAGGGAGGATATCTTGGAAGAAGAGTAGGACAGAAATGAAAGAAATGTCATTTGTATATTGCCTGCTTACTATACTGAATTGCAATGTGCAGCATGCCTGGTTCTCCCCATTTTGCACTCGCCACAACTGGCAAGGCAGGCTAGGCTGACTGAAAGCATACACCTGGCCGGCCCAGCCATGAAGTGATGTGATATGGCTTGCATCAAGGCACGTGGTGGAAGGGGTGGCAGTTTCGGCCTCACCCTAAGCCTGCTGCCATCTCCCTCCAACCCCACACAGAGGGAAGCTGCATTGATCCACCCCATTCACTATATGTAAGTGGGAATTGGATCATTCCCTTCCTTCCTTATGCTCCATCCCTCCCTTTGGAGCACCACCTGTAGGCTCTCTTCTCCAACAGCTTCTGTATAATATGAATGGGGGTGGAGCAGGATGGGAACCCAGGCTACACCATTCATTAATATCAAACAAGCATAAAGCATAAAGGCAGGGAAGACTGCAACTGACAGGTAAAGGGAAGGGGGACGGGCGCATCTGCTCATTCAGCCATGCACCTGACCTTTTCCACCACTACAGGTTGTGCATGCACAAAGGTGGCATTGGGGGGACTGAGGTGGTGTGGGGACACACTGCCTCCCATGCCAGGCAATCTTGGGCCAGCCTTGAACATACAGGTGTTACTATTGTACAAAATAGATAAATAAAAAGATGCTGCTTTGAATGGGAAGAGGCACTTCCCATTTTGTTCCTCATAAAGCTCCAATGGACCTCTCTTATTTACAAAAGAAATGGCCTGCAACACAAGTGACCCACAGGATCCAATGCTGGTTTGCTAGATCCATCATCCTATCCCATGAATAGGATTCGGCCAGAAGTCTGTTGAAGTGTATGGTCATATTGAACAAAAAGATTAATTTTGTTTTGAAACGAAGAAAATTTGCAGGGGAGAGGAATTGTGACAGTTTCGTAGCTAGTGAAAAGTATATGAGTTTTCCCTTTATTTTCCTGTTCTCTCATATGGTTTGACAATCACAACTTGCACCAAAGTGCTGTGAAGATCAGTCTCGAACCCAGATGTGGAGCTATCTCTCTGCTTCTGTGTGCACAGCTGGAAGGGGGGAAGGCAGCTAAGTTCTGAAAGCAAGTATGGTGAAAATAAACATAGGCAGAAAAAAATGAGATGTAAATGAGGCTTATGAAATTATGACACAATTCAACAGGCACTAAACCGCTTTTTATATGCTGTACGTGACATTTATGAGATCTGGAGACCTGAGATATGGGAACAGGGCAAGGTACAAATAGCTCCATGCAGTTCTAAAATAAGTACTGCTCAGAATAAATGGCAAAGATAGGAAATGTCTAGTGTGTAAATATAGGCACTTTCATTTCTAAATAAAAAAAGTTTTATATTCAGTAAAAGAAGGATAACCGATAAGAAGAATAATTTCTTCTGCTCTTTAAGAAATAATTAGTTCAGTCAAGAAGTGCTCAATCCATGAAGCTTCCTTCTACAAACAGACTACTGGTGTATTTAACCCAGTGTTTTCTAATTTGCACCTAATTTGCATTTAACTGCAAGGCTTTAAGGAGGGCAATGTATGGCCACACCGTATTTTTAAAAATAATTTAGAAAAGAATGGGTGGGATGGAGGACAAAAGAGAGTTTGTAAAAGCTTTTTGTGTAAAGCTTTTTATTTACAAACTTCCCTGTCATTGGTCAGATCACACGATTGTACAGCACCCTTGTTGCTTCCAGCCCAATCCTATGGTTCGTCCCCAACCCCATTGATATGATGATGCTGAAAGGGCATCTTGTGGGGGAGGCAATCGTATATGTCTTTTCTGGGTAAGGGACTATTAGTTCCCTTAGCCAGTGGTAAGCCTCCACAGTGATGACAGGTCTTCTTGGAGATAGCTGGTGCAGGTCTGCCATGGGAAGGGGTATGGGAAGGAGACTATAATTCAACAGCTGCCACTTCACTGATCCGGCCCCCATCATGGAGCCTATCTGCCCATCCCCTGTCCTATCGCCTCCCCATTCCACCCATCCCCCACCCCTTCATCTCCCCATGGCCACATCTCACCTCCCACCTCCCCATCCTGTTGGAGCTCTGGCAGCACATGGGACTGGCAGAGTGTCTTTCGCAACTGCCATAAAGCCCAGTAGGGTTGGTTGTTAGTGAAGAGTTCTAGGAGTCTTGGAAAAATAAAAAAAGAATCACCTTTTGCTTTACTTAGTTTGTGTAGATCATTGTGTAGGATAAAGTGGAGATACTCAGAGCACATTCTGCCTACGTACAGAATCTCCTCTGTATGTTCTGAACCAGAAAAGACTTTTTGAGAGGCATGACTTTTGGTTTGGAACACATTTCTGCATTATGAGCCAGGCAAATTCTTACTCTGAATGAGGAGATAATCAACATCACCAATATAATTTCCCCAGAAGACAGAAGTTGTATTTCCTGAATCTCAATGAAAAGGAATGGAAGAAATCATATTCAGACCCTCAGTTCCTGAAACAAGAAAAGGGGGTGGGATGAGAGCAGTGGTGTCATCCAAATGATTTAGGAACAAGTACTCACTTTTGATTGGCACTTGTCGGGGTCCGCCCACCGGAAGTGACGTCATAAGCTGGAAGTGATGTCATGGCAGGAAGTGATGTCATAGCCGGAAGTGATGTCATGACAGGAAGTGAGGTCATAGCCGGAAGTGAGGTCATGGTTGTGGCCATGGATGTGATCATATTTGTAATAACTTCAGCTTGTGGTTAGTGTGGATTTAACTTCTATTGCTTTGCTTTCTAGTGATGTGTATAGACATATTTGGCTTCAACTGTTCCCTGGTTAAATAGCAGGCTAGACTGTACTAGATTGGGAGCCCTTTTGGGACAGGGAGCCATTTCACTTGAATGTTAAATGCAAGGAGCCGGCAAGGAGCAGGAGGGGGAACAGGCAACCAAAAAAAGACCGTGTGGGGGCTGGGGCTGGGGGGAGGCTGCAGGAGGAACTGGGACCCTGGATCTGCGCGGCTGGAGGGAGCGGGAGCCCCAGGCAGCCTACCTTCTTACACTTGCTGCCTTATTCCTGGGTCTCCCTCGCTGCTGCTGCTGCTGCCGCCGCTGCTGCCGCCTCCGGTCCTCTCGCTCCGCTGCTGCCGCTGCTGCCGCCACCACCACGCTGCCTGCCTGCCTGCCTGCCTCCTCACAGAAAGTGCAGGCAACGGCTGCGGGCGTGCAGTACGCATGCGCAGCTGCTGAGCCAACCAGCCAACGGGGCCAGCTTCGAGTGGGCGGGGCCAGGAACTTCTAGGAACCGGTACTCGCGTAGTGGTGCGTAGTGCGTGCATGACATCACTTGATGAGAGGAATGTTACCTTGTTCACAGATCTAGACACTTTTAAAGCACTGGACATTTTTTGAAAATGGAAGTGCTTACCAAGCACGGCAATTTATTTAGGACTTGGAGCTGAAAAAAAAAATCACAGCAAAATTGTAGATATGGAAAATAGGCTAGAGTAAAAAAAAAATAGTACCCCAAAGAAGACATTAGGTAATTACAGTGGGGATGGGGAAAAGGCTGTGTTATTTATTCATGGAAACATTTATGGAATATTAGCAACTGCCGCCTGACTGGACACACAGCAGCAGGAGGCCCTGAAATCAGGAATTTAATACATTGAAAACAATGGGAAGCATAGCAGAGGCCTCAAAGTGTACAGCAAAAATGCATTTGGAGAAGTCCTCTGGGTGTGTAACAAAGATTCTGGAAGTAGCCTGGAACAAAGGCGTAATTGACCAAAAGAAGCAGGGCAGAACTGAATTTTCTAAGTGATACCAGTTTGATGGGCAGCCCAATCCCCACCTGCACGGGCACAGCTGGGCCAAACAGCCTGTGCTGTGTTCTACGCAGGCTAGGGGGCAGCTGGACGTAACCTCAGGCTAATGGAATATGTATCCCTTTACTCCCAGTAAAGCCTCAGATAGCCTTATGGGGCTTCTCAGATCTGTGCCAGCTGTTCGGCTGCCTGGCCTGGGAGCAGGGGTTAGGATATGGTGGCGGAGACTCTGCCTACATTGCCTCCTTTCGGGTGCGTTCTTCCCCTGTTCTGCCTGCTCCTGCCCAAAACCCTCCTCCCCAGTGGTGTCATTCAAATGATTTAGGAACAGGAACTCACTTTTGAGTTCAAATTCAAATGTTGAAAAAAAAACAAAAAAAAACCCGGAAGCAGCCACGGAGCCCGTTAGGATCCGGAACGCCGTTCTGGTCCGTTCCCCCTGAATGACATCACTGCTCCTCCCCCACCTCCAAACCGTCCTTCCGCAGCCCTCTCCCACCCGTTCCTCCTGTCACAAATGCACTGATGCTGGGCAGTGCAGGGTTTGGAACTGGGGCTGCTGAGCTGGCGAGGGCCTCCATGCCATCCTAGCTGGCTTTAAAGTAGCTGCTGCTGTGTCTTGTGGCACGTTTGTGACACTGCGGGTCAGCACAGGGATGGACACGCTGGCCCAAGCTTCAGTGGCTTGCCAGGTGAATCTTTCCCCTGTGCTACAGACAGCCATCATCACCATAGGTAGGAACAGATGATTTATCACTTCATCAAATATATATTAAAGGGTTTTGGATTGGGACATGCTAAAATATATTAAATAATAAAACCAACATATGTTTCTATGCAACCCTGAGGTTCTAAAATACATTATCATACAACGCTCACCAATCCTTGAAACTGGAAGAGCTACCATTTTCCAAGGTTAGTTGGAAGGTCTGTCAAAGGGAGAGCAGAGCATTTCTCAATTACATAATATTTTTTATCTTGTAAAATAATAAAGCATCCTCCATAAATAAAGCAAAACAACAAATTGCCCCAATTACCCCCCCCCCCCAGGTGAATAGTGCAGTGAATTGTTTTGGGGATTTGCTTGCAACCCCATTTCCATTTCCCTAATAAAACATGCATGCCTAACATTTTAATCTTCCTATTAAAATAATACAAAGAGTTTTCCCTAAAGCAGCCTGACCGAGAATATTAATTGCTAATACAACCAATGTAGTTCTTATCTCTTTGTAGTTAACTGAATATATTAATCGGAGCACAGACCCTTGCCCCAGCCACTGAAAACTCATTCAGCCAGAAGGTATAAGACAGCATTGCCTCGACATGATTTATGCACACTCTGGTGTCTTCCTAAAACTGTTTGGAGAAATGGAACAATTGGATTAGTAGATGCCAGTGCTGTTCCACTGCTTTTAACTATCATCAAATTTGCATGACCAATTATGACTAATCAGCTCATAAGCTAACATTAAAAAAATCAGCGAACAAATGAAATTATTTCAGTTCTAATTAATTTTTGAACATGTGATACTTAAGGAGGCGCTCTCTCGTACAGCAGTCTGAGAATCAAAAGGTGCTCTCCTGAGAATCCCCAGTCCATTCAAGGGTCTGTGTTGTGAGGAGTTATTTCATTATGCAGAAAGTGCTTCTCCTCCAGCTGTTTGCATCTATAGCAGAGTTTCGTTTCTGAACCCAGGGCCAAAAGGTCCATTGGAAATCTGAGTGACAGCTAATATGAATAATCACATATACGTGCAGAACTTTACCCCACATCTACACTTTTGCCATTGTTAGGGAAAAGGATCCATGAGAAGACAAGCTGAATGGAGTAGTGTGTAATGATTAGCACAGTGGTTCTTAAACCCACTTTTTAGAATGACAATCTGTCCAGGATCCACCAGAAGTGATGTCATGGCCACAAGTGCCATCATTGTGATGTCAGAACCTGCAGCTTTCCTGAGAGTGCAGCAATAAGTTGGGTTATTTCTCTGCTTTTTTCCAATAGCAAAGTGAATCAGAAAGAAACAAAAAAAGCCTATTAACAACCTTGACACAAGCAAACTAGCCGCACAGTTCTCCCCCTTTCCAGCATTCCTTCTTCTCATATTTTCAATATGGCTGCTCTAGGTGCTTTGCGACCCACCTGAAATTGGCTCAGTCATAACCCATTGGTGGGTCCTGACAAACAGTTTGGGAACCACTGGGTAGCACATACCCCTTCTTCCTCCCTGCTTTCCCCCTGCTGGATCAGCAACTGGAGAGAACCTTTATATTATCATTTTAATATGCTGCCACTACCCCAGGTTACAGAGAGCAAATGGGGGGGGGGCATTTGGGAAAAATCCCTCTCTTAGGAAAGAACTGAACCATGAGCAGTTTTGAGTTAATCTGAACTCAGATTAGACTCTTATGGTCCAATCCTATGGTCCTCAGCACTGGCGGTGCGATAATAATGCTGGTGCTGGAGTCGTAAAAGTACCATATAAATAAGGTACCATATAAGTACCATATATAATAAGGCACTCCCAGCACCAGCGGTAAGCCATTACAACCAGTGCTGAGCCCATGCTGGCCCAACATCGGGTCTCACCCCCTCTTCCAGTGGTGACATTTTTATCAAGCAAACTGAGCAAGGGAAATAAGTAGCCCCACCCTCCACAATGCCACTGGTGGGCCACTGTGAGATACAGGAAGCTGGCCGAGATGGGCCCTTGGCCTGATCCAGCAAGGCTTTTCTTAATGCCATTGCCTTGATCCAATTCTTCATTCCACTTCCAAGGGTTCTTTTTTAAATGCTGTAAATGGATCATGTACATAACAGACAGTTTGACCATGATGAAGGGGATCTACTATATTTGATTAGTTTAGCTGGGAGTGGATTATATAAAAGTACCTGTATCCATCAGTAAGTACTGTCTGTTCAATGAAGCTGCTTAAACTGTTCTTGTTAATTATGAATATCGGAACCCTCCATTAAATTATTAGTAATAAAAAAGACTGAATCTCCCCTTATACACATCTATATTGAATGTCTTCTTTATGCTCATTCATTCCCTTATCTACAGACTTTCCTACATGATAGGTTCATCAGACTCTAATTCTATTTTCCTAGTGGTCCTGATCATCATGTGGTGTTTTAACTGCTGCCCCACCAATATGAAAAGAATAACTGGCTGTTTTCCTTTCTGCCCCCTTTAAAAGCCTTTTCTTGTCCTCTTCTTTCTTGTCCTTTTCTTGTCCTCAGGGTCATCAGGTAACCCTGATGTCTAACTCCTTTCCTAACATGTCTCTCTTGCAGTCACCGCCCCAGTAGATTGGCAGCACATCAACACAATTACACAGTAGATTGAAATGCATCTGGGCTTCAGCTGACATTTCCCCTGTGTTGTTGCCTCCTCCACAATTTAGCACCACCAGTAAGTTTAACTACTGCTCAGCTTTATGGTACATTTGTGACACTTTGAGCTAGCAATAATACAGGCTTCAGGATTGGGCCCTAAATGAAAAACATTTTAAATAAAAACAAAATAAATAACAAAATGGAGTTTTTTTCCTTTGAACATCCCTTCCTGTTAATCAGCAACATATTTTATGTACCCTGAAACTTGAGAGTAATGTAAATTGATCCACTCAAGGAAGACAGATCGGTAGGGATTTCAAGGAAAGTTAAAAGAAAGTTAAGATGAGTGAAGTCAGATTTGTAGGGCCATTCCCCGTAACCCTGCCCAACCAACAAAGCCACAGTCCTTGGAAACCAGAATTTTTTATCTCATTCAACTTCATATGGATTTTCACCTTTTATTCACCCTGAAGTTATAAGTAGTTAGAAGGGTGAAAGTTTGCATACCAAAAGGCAGGAGAACTTTGGATCTCTGAAAGTACTCAATCATGTGGAAACTAGGTACCTAGATTCTTTAAACAAGTCATTCATTACCCATAATAGTGATAGATTTCAAACACATTCCTATAGGGTTAGGGATTTCCTTATAGATAAAAAAATATTCTAAATTAGGCTAGCAAAATTGTGTGATCTAAATAGCAAGCTATTATTTATTTTGGGTTTGAATATTGCAGCCCAAGAGCCCTGACATCAATCTTTTGTTCCCCAGGCTATTTAGCACCTGCATGAAACCACTCACAGTGCAATTCTATGCATGCTTACTCAGAAGTATCTCCCATTGTATCAAATGGGACTTACTCCCAGGAAAGTGCATATAACATTGTAGCCCCAGTGAGACGACCTGGAGATTCAGAGTGATGTATCCTCAATATGCAGGGGACACCCAATTCCACTTCTTTTTACCAGATTCAGCTGAGATTGTGGAGGTTCTAATTAGACACCTGGAGTCAAAATTGGACTGACTGAAGCCCAGTAAACTTTAGATCAGTGGTTCCCAAACTGTGGGTCGGAGCCCACCAGTGGCTCATGAGCCAATTTCAGGAGGGTTGCAAAGCAGCCGGAGAAGCCAAATTGAAATATGGGAAGATTTTATGTACCAAAACTTCACCTATAGGCTAATGGGTTCTGAGCTGTCTATGACAGCTCAAGAGATAGATCTTGGGGTGCTGGTGGACAATTCAATGAAGGTGTCGACCCAGTGTGCGGCAGCAATTAAGAAGGCCAATTCCATGCTTGGGGTCATTAAAAAAGGGGTTGAGAAGAAAACAGCCAATATTATCATGCCATTGTACAAATCGATGGTAAAGCCACACCTGGAATATTGTGTCCAGTTCTGGTCGCCGCATCTCAAAAAGGACATAACGGAGCTGGAAACGGTGCAGAAGAGAGCAACAAAAATGATTACGGGGCTGGGGCACCTCCCTTATGAAGAAAGACTGCAGCTTTTGGGGCTCTTCAGTCTAGAAAAAAGGCGCCTGAGGGGGGATATGATTGAGACATACAAAATTATGCATGGAAGGGATACAGTCGATAGAGGGATGTTCTTTTCCCTCTCTCAAAATACCAGAACCAGGGGGCATCTGCTAAAACTGAGGGTTGGGAGAGTTAAAACAGATAAAAGTAAGTATTTTTTTACCCAGCGGGTAGTTAATCTGTGGAACTCTTTGCCACAGGAGGTGGTGATGGCATCTGGTCTTGATGCCTTTAAGAGGGGATTGGACGGATTTCTGGAGGAAAGGTCCATCGTGGGCTATAGGCAGTGATGGTTTGTGCAACCTCCTTACAAAGGTGGAGGGCTACTGTTACCGGGTGCAAGGGAGTGGCAACAGGATGCAAGCATCTTGTTGTCTCATTCCTCCCTGGGAAAGGGGAAGGGCTGTGTGGCTGTTTTGCTTGTGTCAAGGTTGTCAATAGGCTTTTTTCTTTCTGATTCGCGTTGCTATTGGAAAATGGCGGAGAAATAACCTAACTTATTGCTGTATTCATTCTAAAAAGTGCGTCCTGAAGCTGAAAACTAGGAGAACCACTACTTCAGATCAATCGAGATGGAAGTACTGTTGATAAGTGGTGTTCTGCCTCTTCTGGAGGAACCTGCACTTCCCCCAAGGATCATCCTGGGGTGCTGTTATCCACCAGGCTCCTTATCTTGAGATGAGATGAGAAGATAGACTTACAAGAACTTGTTCCCAGTATTCTTCATAAAATAAATTCCAATATTGAATAGTTTTATCTGACTTCTCACGCAGTCTTTCAGTTAAAATATCCATTTCTGCAATCTCATATATTTTCATTATTAATTGTTCAATATTTGGAGTCTCTTCATTTTTCCACATTTGCACATATAGTAATCTAGCCGCCGTTACCACATGTATAACAATACATCTTTTAGCTGCTTCCTGTATATTTGAAACAATATTTAATAAAAATATTTCTGGCTTAAATGGGATTACTATATTTAATATTTCCATCAACATCTGCCAAACTTGTTCCCAAAATTTTTTAGCCTTTGGACATGTCCACCACATATGATAATAAGTGCCTTCTAAATTTTTACATTTCCAACATTTATTCGACAAATTCTTATACATTTTAGCCAATTTCCCAGGTGTAATATGCCACCTATAAAACATTTTGTAAATATTTTCTTTAAAAGATGATGTTTTAGTGATTTTTATATTTGTTTTCCATATCTTCTCCCATTCTTCCAGAGAAATTGTATATCCAAATTTTTTTGCCCATTTAATCATAGACTCTTTAACTTCTTCATCCTGCATTTTCAAATCCAACAAAGTTCTATACATTATTTTGACATATTCCCCTTTATCTTTTCAGTTTAGTTTATAATGAATAGCTATACACAGCCGATGATGGAAAATGTAGAGTGTCCTTAGATTATATAGTAAAATAATTAGCCACACGGTAACGGATTTCCTAATGTTTTTTCCTTGTATGTATTTTCCTCCCAGGTTTTTTTTTCTGTATCACTTACCAAATCCCCTTATATATATAAAATAAAATTTTATTACAAAAAAAAAAAAAGAACTTGTTCCCAGTATTCTGTGCTTGCTATTTACAAGCCTCAGTAGAGCTTCTCTCTTCCAGTCCACAGAACGCATTAGCTGAGCCCCTCTAGAGAGCAGCAACTCTCCTTCCAGAAGAGTGAGCTGAACTCTTGGGGATGTCAGGGCATTTGTTAATAATCTCTGGAGGTTTGCATAGAGAGGTTGCGGCAAGTTTTCAAAATAGCAGCAACAGCTTCATCTTCAGTGGCTTCAGGATATTATCCCATTTGCTTGTGTATTTGTCTCGCCACAAAAAGTTATATAATAATTGGCCTGGGAGCCACTTCGCTCATCGTTGGATGTGACAATATGTGGCATTCACCCATCAGATACATTCATGGAGCTAAATAAATAACAATTGAAGTCTTTGCTCCAGCATGGTTAGAGGCAACCAACTGACACTGATTGGAACAGTTATATCTTCCTTCCAGGGCACTGGGAATTAGGGGCGTGCATCTGGTTTTGGAATGAATGGAGGAAAAAGCTCATTTGATTCAGTACCATTTTTATTGGGGGGCGGGGAAATGGCATGGGTAGCAAAGGAGAATGAACACGAGCAGCGAGTGCTGTCCTGCGACGAAGTGCCTCGTCCGCGACCAAGTGCCAGGTAAAAGCGCGTTACGCATCTGTGCGAGTTAAGCAGCAGGGCGAGGAAGCCAGGGCCCCAGACCCTGCCCTTTCTCTGAGAAGCAGGGCAGTTCATCCCTTAATAAATACAGAGATGGAGCCAGACAGCCAGCAGTTGGGTGGGGGCTATCCAGTGTTTTGTACAGAGTGCCACATGTATGACTATATGCCTCTGGGGCATAAGTCGTGGGTGTGTCCTCGGTGCAAGGAGCTCCAGGCACTCAGGGAACGTGTCTGCTCCCTAGAGGCCTTGGTTGCCAACCTGGAGAAGCATAGACAGGTAGTGAGGGTTCATGGTGAGACTTCCGGGGACTTGCAGGCTTCGTCCCATTCTCAGCCAGGCAGCTCCTCAGCTGCTGGGGAAAGGAGTCTCAGGGCTGGAGGACGTCAGCTTGGAACAGAGGGAATCGATCCCCCAGCGGGGGCCCCTTCTTCCGGTGATGAGCCCGCATCCAGTCGCACTAAGGATGCTCCTCGGCGGGAGGGGGGTTGTGGTCTCCTTGTTGTGGGCGATTCTATAGTTAGGAATATAGAGAGAGGGGTCTGTGACGGATGTGAGGACCACACGGTGACTTGCCTGCCTGGTGCGAAGGTTGCGGACATCACGTCTCGTCTAGATAGGCTGGTAGGGAGTGCTGGGGAGGAGGTAGCGGTCGTGGTGCATGTTGGCACCAACGATGTGGGGAAATGTAGCCGGGAGGTCCTGGAAGCCAAATTTAGGTTGCTAGGCAGGACGCTGAAGGCCAGGACCCCCAAGGTGGCGTTCTCAGAAGTGCTACCAGTTCCACGTGCAGGGCCAGCTAGGCAGGCGGAGCTCAGGAGTCTCAATGCGTGGATGAGACGGTGGTGTCGGGAGGAAGGGTTTAGATTCGTTAGGCACTGGGGAACATTCTGGGACAAGCCAGGCCTGTACAAGAGGGACGGGCTTCACTTGAACCAAAATGGAACCAGGCTGCTGGCGCTTAATATTAAAAAGGTGGCAGAGCAGCTTTTAAACTGATCCCTGGGGGAAAGCCGACAGGAGCCGAGTGGCGTCCGGTTCGGAACTCCTCATCCCTACGGGAAGAGGAGGGTGGAGGAGTACCAAAGAGCAATGGAGGAGTAGGAATTAGAACGTCAAACCTGAGTGTAAGTGATAGTTTGTCCAGTACAAAGAGAGGAGGGGGAAAGGGATCAAAAAACAGTCCCTCGTTAGAGAACCCCATATATAGGTGTTATTATGCGAATGCCCGAAGTGTCCGAGCAAAGATGGGGGAACTGGAATGTTTGGTGGCTAGGGAAAACGTTGATATAGTAGGTATAACGGAAACCTGGTGGAATGCAGAGAATCAGTGGGATACTGCAATTCCAGGCTATAAACTCTATAGGAGGGACAGGGAAGGGCGTGTTGGCGGAGGGGTGGCCATCTATATCAAAGAAGGGATAGAATCCAGCAGAGTAGAAACTGAAGGTGGGCCGGACTCCTCCGTGGAGTCACTGTGGGTTAAACTACCAGGCCGTAAGAGCAATGTAATAGTGGGGGTGTGCTATCGTCCTCCCGACCAAAAACTTGAAGGTGACCTTGAAATGAGGGAACAAATCAGGGCAGTGACCAAGAGAGACAGGATTGTAATCATGGGGGACTTCAATTATCCTCATATTGACTGGGTCAACTGCTGCTCTGGTCAAGAAAGAGAGACCGGATTCCTTGATGTGTTGAATGACTGTGCCTTAGAGCAGCTAGTCATGGAGCCGACCAGAGGACAGGCGACTCTGGATTTAATATTGTGTGGCACTCGGGACTTAGTGAGGGATGTATGTGTTACTGAGCCATTGGGGAACAGTGACCATGCTGCGATTGGTTTTGCCATGCATGTCCAGGAAAGGGTGCAGAGCAAATCTGACACAAGAACCCTGGACTTTCGAAGGGCAGATTTCCCGCAGATGAGGAGGCTAGTTAGGAAGAAATTGAAAGGGAAGGTAAAAAGAGTCCAATCCCTCCAGGCTGCGTGGAGGCTGTTTAAAAAAACAGTAGTAGAGGCCCAGCGGAAGTGTATACCGCAAAGAAAGAAGGGTTCGACAAGGTCCAGGAGGGTGCCTGCATGGCTGACAAACAAAGTTAGAGAAGCTGTAAAGAGCAAAGAAGCTTCCTTCCGTAAATGGAAGTCTTGCCCCAGTGAGGAGAATAAAAAAGAACATAAACTCTGGCAAAAGACAAGTAAGAAGGTGATACGGGAGGCCAAGAAAGCGTTTGAGGAACGCATGGCTAGCAACATAAAAGGGAATAATAAAAGCTTCTTCAAATATGTTAGAAGCAGGAAACCTGCCAGAGAGGCGATTGGCCCTTTGGATGGTGAGGGAGGGAAAAAGGAGATAAAAGGGGACTTGGAGATAGCAGAGAAATTAAATGAATTATTTGCGTCCGTCTTCACAGCAGAAGAACTTGGGCAGATACCACAGCCCGAACAGCCCTTCCTAACTAAGGAATTAAAGCAGATAATGGTGAATAAGGAAGATGTTTTAGATCAAATTGATAAACTACATATAAACAAGTCACCAGGCCCAGATGGTATACATCCAAGAGTTATTAAGGAACTAAAGAACGAAGTTGCTGACCTCTTAACTAGAGTATGCAACTTGTCCCTTCAAACGGCCACGGTGCCAGAGGATTGGAGGATAGCCAATGTCACGCCAATCTTTAAAAAAGGGAGAAGGGGGGACCCTGGAAACTACAGGCCGGTCAGCCTAACGTCTGTTCCGGGTAAGATGGTGGAAAGCCTTATCAAAGATAAAATCCTAAAACACATAGAGGAACAAGTACTGCTAAAAGAAAGTCAGCATGGCTTCTGTAAGGGTAAGTCTTGCCTCACAAACCTTTTGGAATTCTTTGAAAAGGTCAACAGGCACGTGGATGTGGGTGAACCTGTGGATATCATATACCTGGATTTTCAGAAGGCGTTTGACACGGTCCCCCACCAAAGGCTGCTGAAGAAACTTCACAATCAGGGAATAAGAGGGCAGGTCCTCTTATGGATCCAGAATTGGTTGAGGGCCAGGAAACAGAGAGTGGGGGTCAATGGGCAATTTTCACAATGGAGAGAGGTGAAAAGTGGAGTGCCCCAGGGATCTGTCTTGGGGCCCGTGCTTTTCAACTTATTCATAAATGACTTAGAGACAGGGATAAGCAGCGAGGTGGCCAAGTTTGCAGATGACACAAAACTTTTCTGGGTGGTGAAAACCAGAGAGGATTGTGAAGAGCTCCAGAAGGATCTCTCCAAGTTGGGGGAATGGGCAGCCAAATGGCAGATGCGTTTCAACGTAAACAAATGTAAAGTGATGCACATTGGGGCCAAAAACCAAAACTTCACCTATAGGCTAATGGGTTCTGAGCTGTCTGTGACAGCTCAGGAGAGAGATCTTGGGGTGCTGGTGGACAATTCCATGAAGGTATCGACCCAGTGTGCGGCAGCAATTAAGAAAGCCAATTCCATGCTCGGGGTAATTAAAAAAGGGGTTGAGAATAAAACAGCCAATATTATCATGCCATTGTACAAAGCAATGGTAAGGCCGCACCTGGAATATTGTGTCCAGTTCTGGTCGCCGCATCTCAAAAAGGACATAGTGGAGTTGGAAAAGGTGCAGAAGAGAGCGACAAAAATGATTACGGGGCTGGGGCACCTCCCTTATGAAGAAAGACTGCAGCGTTTGGGGCTCTTCAGTCTAGAAAAAAGGCGCCTGAGGGGGGACATGATTGAGACATACAAAATTATGCATGGAAGGGATAGAGTCGGTAGAGGGATGTTCTTTTCCCTCTCTCAAAACACCAGAACCAGGGGGCATCCGCTAAAACTGAGGGTTGGGAGAGTTAAAACAGATAAAAGGAAGTACTTTTTTACCCACCGGGTAGTTAATCTGTGGAACTCCTTGCCACAGGAGGTGGTGATGGCATCTGATCTTGATGTCTTTAAGAGAGGATTAGACCGATTTCTGGAGGAAAGATCCATTGTGGGCTATAGGCAATGATGGATTGTGCAACCTCCTTACAAAGGTGGTGGGCTACAGGTACCGGGTGTAAGGGAGTGGCAACAGGATGCAAGCATCTTGTTGTCTCCTGCCTCCCTGGGGCACCTGGGGTGGGCCGCTGTGGGATTCAGGAAGCTGGACTAGATGGGCCCTTGGCCTGATCCAGCATGGCTCTTCTTATGTTCTTATGTTCTTAACACCATATTTCAATCAATCAATAAGTATTTACATACCGCTTTTCAACACGAAGTTCCCAAAGCGGTTTACAGGCAAATAATAAAGTTAAATGGCTCCCTGTCCCAAAAGGGCTCACAATCTAAAAAATGCAGACCACCACCAGCAACAGCCACCAAAAAAGACACTGCAACAGGGTGAAGAGGGGCAATTACTCTCCCCCTGCTAAACCTAAGAGGAACACCACTTGGAAAAGTGCCTCTTGCCCAGTTAGCGGGGATTTGTTTTCATTTATTAGAACCATTTAGACCGCCATCCTGACCTGGAGTTAGGCTGGCACCGTTAGGCCAGCAAAGTTTGGCTAGCACAACGGACACCGTAAAGTATGTTTGGACCACTCTCGGAGTCAGAGAGGCCAGCACACAGATGTGTGCCATCCTCCCTGCCTCCAAGAGTGGTCCAAACGCACTTTTGGTGTCCCTCACACCAGCCAAACTTTGCTGGCCTAACTGTGCCAGCTTAACTCCAAGTTAGGATTGCACCCTTAGTTTCAGAAGTTGGGCAGGGAGCTTACTTCATCAGGGCAGCTCAGTTGTGCGCTTTTCTTCTTTTCTCAAACTGGAAAAGGCGAGCCAGAGCTCCTCAGTTTCGCAGCCTTCAAGGAGGTGCTGTGCTGTTCTCCACAATGTCTGGAGCATTGCATTGATCCGTGATTTTGTGGAGAAAACCATTTGAGTGGGAAGTCACCAGCGATGGCAGCAAAATATAGTTAAAATGGGGGGGGGTAATAGATGAGGAGAAACAAATCAAATGAAAGACCAACTAATTAAATGGATAGAAAGTGAGTTAGAGTGAGTAGAAAGGAAAGAACATTGAATGTAGGCTTCACTAACCAAAGGAAAAAAATTTAAAAACACACATTTCTTCATGCCCTTCTAGGAATGACACTATGCAAGATCCCAGAGACTCTGGATCCATAATCCGCGCTGCTGTGGCCAATGGTCAATAAGCAAGGAAATGAGGGGTCCAGGCTTACTCTCCATTTGTCATCCCTACTGGTAGTCCAGGGAGCACCCAGCAGCTTTGCTGTTGTTGTTCAGTCGCTAAGTCATGTCCGACTCTTCGCAACCCCATGGACCACAGCACGCCAGGCCTCCCTGTCCTCCACTAGCTTTTGGAGTTCACCCAATTTCATGCTCACCGCTTCGGTGACACTATCAAACCATCTCATCCTCTACCGCCCCCTTCTCCTTTGGCCTTCAATCTTTCCCAGCATGAGGGTCTTTTCTAAAGAGTCCTCTCTTCTCATGAGGTGGCCAAAGTATTGGAGCTTCAGCTTCAGGATTTGTCCTTCCAGGGAGCAATCAGGCTTGACTTCCTGGAGGATTGCCCGATTGGATCTCCTTGCAGTCCAGGGGACTCTTAAGAGTCTTCTCCAACACGTCAGCAGCACAGGGAAGGGTTAAATACCATTACAAGATCTGGATGATCAAGAGATAAACTGGGAATGTCAAACAGAAGAGATCAACTTCACCCAACAAAGAAGTAAGCACATATACGTTCAAATATCGTTCAAATACGTTCAAATATCGTTCATATACGTTCAAATACCTTCTCGGTGGTGGCCCCCCAACTCTGGAACACCCTTCCCCTAGAACTGAGAACTGCTCCCTCTTTGTTTACATTTCGGCGGGGGTTGAAGACCTTTTTATTCCAAAAAGCTTTTAATTGTTGACAGGCTGGCTGGCTGGCTGGTTTGTTACATTTTTTATTACTTTATGATCCTCTGGGTTTGTTGTTTTTAACTGTATTGTTTTGTTTTAATTGTTTTAGTGTATGGTTTTATATTGTTTTTAAATTGCTTTTTTAATTTTTATATTGTAATGCCGCCTTGTGTGCCTCCGGGCTAAAAGGCGGGTAAAAATTTAATAAATAAATAAATAAATAATAATAAATAGCCCCCTTGTATTTTCTCAAATGGAGGTCCATGGAGTCTCTCGTCAGGCAAGAATTCTATCTTAGGGCGCAATCCTAACCTAGAGTTAGGCTGGCACAAGTCAGGTCAGCAGAGTTTGGCTGGCACAAGGGCCACCATAAAGCACGAATGAACTACTCTAGGAGTCAGGGAAGATGGTGCATATCTGTGTGCCAGCCCCTCTGACCCCAAAAGTGGTCCAAACATACTTTATGGTGTCTCTTGTGCCAGCCAAACTTTGCTGGCCTAACTCCAGGTTAGGATTGCGCTCTTAGAGAAATCTGTTGCAGCTGGTATTTTAGAAATATAACACAAAAAGACAGCACAACTGAATTGAAAGATTTGCTGGGGAGCTCAGTGAAAAAAAGTATTTGTTTCTGCTCTGCCTGCCAAATCTGACTTTTAAACTGCGTAATTGTCCCTATTGATTAGGAAAGAGAGCAGGAGGGAGGAAGAAAAATGCAAAATGTCTGGCTCGCTCGGCCGCTGAGTAATGGAAACAACTGTGCCAGATACACCTTAACAGCCTGTTCCTACTCTGAATTGTCTCTGGAAATGTGCTTGGTGTGCTCAGTGCTGTTGTTGTTTTGTGACTCTTTGGAAGGCAAAGCTGCAAAAAGTGTCTAATACCTGGCAAATGGCTCTAATTACCTAAGGTTAGAGATTAAACCCTTTTGCAGTAAGCGATGGGCCAACTGGAAAATATTTGCAGGTAGACATTGCCCTGGGGTTGCCAGCGATGTCTGCTAGTTTGTAGCCATCCAGGAAATTTGGAAGGTTCTCATGAAATCATTGTTAGGTGGATCCGCAACTGGTTGGATAACCATACACAAAGAGTGATTGTCAATGGCTTTGCTTCGACCTGGAAGACAACTGGGTCAAGTGGAGTGCCCCAGGGCTCTATCTTGGGCCCGGTTCTCTTTAACATCTTCATCAATGACTTGGATGAAGGGATAGAAGGGGACCTCATCAAATTTGCGGATGACACAAAACTGGGAGGAGTAGCAAACACTATAGAAGACAGTAAAAGCCTTCAGGAAGACCTTGACAAAATGGAATACTGGGCTGAAAAGAATAAGGTGAAGTTCAACAGGGAAAAATGCAAGGTTCTGCAGTTGGGCAAAAATAACCAAAGACACAGGTATAGAATGGGGGAAACCTGGCTTGGCAGCACAACATGTGAGAGGGATCTTGGAGTTGCAGTGGATCACAAGACAAACATGAGTCAGCAGTGTGATATAGCTGCCAAAAAAGGCTAATGCAATTTTAGCCTGCATTAATAGAACCATAGCGTCCAAGTCGCAAGAAGTTGTGGTTCCGCTTTACTCCACATTGGTGCAACCTGACCTGGAGTACTGTGTTCAATTCTGGGCGCCTCAGTTCAAGAAAGATGCAGCCAAACTGGAGCAGGTACAGAGAAGAGCAACGAAGATGATCAGGAGGCTGGAAAACAAGTCCTATGAGGAAAGGTTGAGGGAACTGGGTATGTTTAGCTTGGAGAAGAGGAGAGAGGATATGATAGCACTCTTCAAATATCTGAAGGGCTGTCATATGGAAGAAGGGACAAATCTGTTCTCATCTGCCTTTGACAGTAGAACTAGGTCCAATGGGTACAAACTGCAAGAGAGGAGATTCCGGCTGGACATCAAGAAGAATTTCTTGACGATAAGGGCGGTTCGACAGTGGAATAATCTGCCAAGGGAGGTGGTGGGTTCTCCCTCACTAGAGACCTTCAAGCAGAGGCTTGACAGGCACCTGCTGGAGATGCTGTAATAAGATTTCCTGTTACAGGCAGGGGGTTGGACTAGATGACCTTGTAGGTCCCTTCCAACTCTATGATTCTATGATTCTATAATTTCATCCAGCAACTATTGAAGCACACGGTCTCCTCACTCTCGTCCCATCACAGTCTCCATGATGCTGGGTGCATTTGTACGGCACCACCAATGCTTATGGCATTTTGCAGAGAGTAAAAAATGTGGGACACACACACACACAGCCATGGTCATTGGCTTGAGAACTAAGTGTCATGGATAAGAGACTGACTTTCAGACCATAACTTCTCTGATCCAAATTGTATCTTTACTATGAACTCTTGAAGGCTGCAATCCTATGCCCAATTTTGTGGAAGTAAATCCCAATGAACTCAATGGGACCTACTTCTAAGCAAACATTCATAGGCTTGTGCAGTAAGTTGGGATCTTAGGCAGCCCACTCCCTGTCAGGGCTCAATCCTAACCTGGAGTTAGGCTAGCACAATTAAACCAGCAAAGTTTGGCCACACAAGAGCCACCATAAAGTGAGTTTGGACCACTCTCGGAGTCAGGGAGGATGGTGCATGTCTGTGTGCTGGCCTCTCTGACTCCAAGAGTGGTCCAAACATCCATAACAGTGTCCATTGAGACAGCCAAACTTTGCTGGCCTAACTGTGCAGCCCTAATTCCAGGTTATGATTGTGCTCTCAGCCTCAACCTGCCTGCTTGTGATTTGGGATAATAATTCTTACATTACATGTCTTACAGGATTCTTATGAGGAAATCAACATAATACACTCGAAGTGTTCACTGCAATGCTAACCCTCTTGCTTGCTTCTCACTCCCAATCTTCTTCCCTCCTTCCCCCCACCTGCAGCTTGCTTTGTTCCTTTGAAGGGAAGGGGCAAGGGTGTGCCTCCCTCCCCGCTTCTTACAAAAGCTCTTTGCAGAGGAATTGGGAGGGGGAGGAGGGAGAGTGAAGTGGGTGGAGTCAGCCCTAATTTTAACTAGTGGAACTGAGTTCCCCCGTGTTCCCCCTGCATGACATCACTGAAACACATCTGTTCTGTCTTGCATTTTCCTTGGGACATACTATTTGCCACCTTCTTTCGCTGGTGCAACTCCGAGAAGCACTATTGGGGCTGCTGGGGCCTATGACAGGGTAAAGGGAAAATATTCCCCTACCCTGAGCTGGATGCCAGCTGCCTTCTATACTGTGCTGGATACAGCACAGGCCTGCTGGCCTGTCTGTTTCGGTGCAGGATAGGACTGGGCTGCCCATTTCTTTCGGAAGCACATTGACCTACTCAGACCTTTGGTGATTTATTGGTGAGAGCCAATTATTGTCTGCAAGGGCCCATTTTAATGTATAAAGCCACAGATTAAGGGGAATTAATGTGTTGAGGCTACTTTGCTTTTAGTGAGTAACAAAAAATGGACATAGAAATATCCCATCACTGCTATCTATTTCCAGGTGCCATGCATTGTGCTGGAAAGTTGGTTAGGATTGCGCCCTGACAGATTTAGTGTTCTCCCCTTTCTTTTGCAACATGCAATTTTCTTCTCTTTCTCTTGCAGCATTATATTAAATTCAGTAGTGATCCATGCTATACAACCACTAAGCAAGCACCTCTAGGGCTTTTATAGAGATACATGTTCATTGCCTCTTTCACTTTCCTTAATTTTCGGCAGCTCATTTGCTTTTGGCTCCCTATGCCTTCACTTTAAAATGGAACACAAAATGAGAATGAAACATCATTTTCTTTCTATTAATTGGCTTGGCGATTGTCCACTTCTTTTAATTATTTCCTAGCATCTGACAGAGTGGAATATGCCACACAGCTTTGGGTTTATGAGGTCTCTGATGTCCACTCTACATAAATTACTATCAAGCCATTTGGTCCTGTGCTCAGAAAACCATTGAAGGATATTACCCTTCTCCAGACTGGCGAATCTATTAGGAAAACAACCATGTGAAATTGATTAGAGTTTAGGGCAAGGCTGGAAGACCAAAGCAGGGAGGTGGGGGGGGGAGAGAGATACAGTAGTGCTATTTGGCTTCATGTTAACCAGGTAGGGCAGAGTTGAAGAGTATTATCACTGATGATCTGATGTTTGGGGACGCCACCTGTTCAGAAGTCATTTGAAAGCGAAGGTGGAATATTGGATGCAAGGAAGGGGATAACAATCAGGGAATACATTTTACACAAAACAGCTGCCCACATAGTCCATCAGCAGTACTGGGGATTGTTAAATATGGCTTGAGGAAAATGGAGGGCTAATGAGATGCTCCTGAAGCATTTGATGGCTATTTAGATTTAAAGAACCACAGATTATAGCCAGAAATAATTAACAATGTGCAAAGCACTAGAGGCACTGGATAGTGTGCTGGGGTTTTACATCAGAGAACAAAATTCCAGTTCTTCCTCAGCAGTGGCTCCTATCCAGAATCTGATGAGTAAGTGTTGCTTTTTGAATCCAAAAGGAGGATTTTCCCATACAAAGGTAGTACATTTCAGTAAGGATTTGGTGGGCAGGTTGACATTTGGGGCTGGTACATACTGACAGTAGCAATGATGCAAACAAGATATGGATACATGCATATACATACTTGTTGATCACTCAGGGTGCAATCGTAACCTGGAGTTAGGTCAGCACAGCTAGGCCAGCAAAGTTTGTCTGGCACAAGGGACACCATAAAGCACGTTTGGACCAGACTTGGAGTCAGGGGGGATGGTGCCCGTCTGTGTGTTGGCCTCTCTGACTCCGAGAGTAGTTCAAGCATACTCTACCGTGTCCCTTGTGCTGGCCAAACTGTGCTGGCTTAATTGTGCTGGCCTAACTCCAGGTTAGGATTGCGCCCTCAGAAGCTATAAAGTGTGACTTAACCCCGCCCTTCATGACTGCATATGTGGATGTGATGTGTCCTGGGAACAGAAATGATGTGTAACTGACAAACCACATCTGAGTCAGATCTAGCTTCTATAAAAATGAGGGCCAATTTGTATCTCTCATTTCAGAGCAGACTCTATTTTAACACCGTTTCATAAGAAAATCGACTCCAAATGAGTAGGGCATCCTGGCTTATTAGGAACCTACATCAGAGTGCAAGGAACAAAAAAAAAATCATGAATAATTAAAAATGCAAAAGGGCTTTAAGAACAAATGTCACCTTCCTATGTATTATCATAATTGTTAAGTAATGACCTAAAGAGACTAGTTTCCAATTTTCCTAATATTCATGAAGCTGATCTTAATGAGGTTGCTAATCCAAAGGGTCGTGATTCATTGTCATGCTCATTGCCGGGATGCCTTTTTTCTTCAGCTTGTTTCAAATTAATGACACAGCAGTTCAGGAGTGCCACTTGAAGGGTCAGTGCTACTAATGTGGAATCCATCGATCCCTGAGCCAGAGGGCAAGAGCCCTGTTTAGATATTCTCTCCACATGCCTCAGAGGGCTCTCTTCCCTCAGGGATACCCCATTTTGAGAGGAGCAGAAATTGGATGGATGATGCCACTAAGAACATAAGCCCTGCTGGATCAGGCCAAAGGCCCATCTAGTCCAGCTTCCTGTCTCTCACAGTGGCCCACCAGGTGCCTCAGGGAGCACACGAGACAACAAGATGCCTGCATCCTGTTGCTCATTGCCGGCTCTAGCAGTGGTGGGGCCCAATGCATGTCATTCCTGCAGGGCACTCCACCCATACTGCAGGGGGGCCCCACTCACCAAGAAGAGTGCTGTTGGTGCTGTGCGCACAGTATAGCGTGTGGAAATAATTGTTGGTGATTACTATCACCAACTGCTTCCAGGTGGCCCATTTGGACTGTTCAGAGGCTGGTGCAGGTGGGAGGGCCCAAGATAAAGCTGTTCTGCTCACCCCACTGACTTACAGCCCATAGAGATCTCAGCTGGAGCATCAGGCAATATGCTCACCCTGCTGGTGTGGGGCCCCCTGAAGAGCGGCGGCCAATGTGATGACGTTGGTTACATTGGCTTAAGGCTGGCCCTGCTGTTGCCACTCTCCTGCACCTGGCATTCTGAGGTAATCTACTACTACAATAAGGAGGTTGCACTACCCAGCACGGCCTGTAGCCTATGATAGACTTTTCCTCCAGAAATCTGTCCAGTCCCCTTTTAAAGGCACCTAGGCCGGTCGCCATCACCACTCCTGTGGCAATCATTTGTGTTGTCCACGCTAAGGATTGTTGCTCCTTGCTTCTTCCTAAAGTGGGGTTCAGTGTGAAATTAAGGGTGAGCCAAAATTTGGGGCCAAAAGGGCCTCCCTTGGCTTGGGCCTTCTTAGGATGCACACTTTCGGTTTTTTAACATTGCATGGTCATTACTGAGATGTAATGGTTTTACATAGGTTTTGTGTTCTGCCTGCTGTTGCTTTAGTCATCTGTACTGTTTCTCTTGCACATAATTATTTCACATGTGTGAGGCAGAGGCTTGGAGATGTGCCAGCAGTGGGGCTGGCACGCTGGCACAGCAAGCCGGCAAGGAGCTGGGCCCTCTCGCCTGCCCTCACCTTTGAATTGCTCTGAAATGGAGCAATTCTGGAGGCAGGGGGCATGGCAAGGCTATGCAGGGGGGGCAGCCTTGTCCTAAGTGCAGTCGAAGCTTTCTCTGCTTCTGGTTTGCAATCCAATGCCCTATGTTGGGCCAACGCTACCTGCTAGCCAGCTATGGGATCTACAAATGAACAAGGGGAATGCTGGGCGGGATGTAGGCGGGACTTCCGCTTGAGTGGCAGCCCGTCCGTAGCGTTCCGCGGTTGCCCTGGCCTCAGGGGGCTCCTGATTGCTGCGAGGGTCAGGTGAGGGTCGCGCCAAGTGCCTGGGCGAGCAGCGGGGGGGGCGCTAACTGGGGGCAGCCCCCCCCCCCGAGGCCAGGACAGCTGCGGAACGCTACGGACGGGCAGCCAATCACGTGGAAGTCCTGCGTAAGTCCCGCCCAGCGTTCCCCTTGTTCATTTGTAGATCCCATCACTGCTGCTAGCGTTGTCCCAGGGGCAGCAGCACTTGCACAAGAGAGCTGACCGGCACCCTCGCATCAGCACTGCTGCCATTGGGCTGACACTACCAGCAGCATTTGTCCAACAGCACTGGCTGACACCAGCTGTCGCCACCTTCCCCCAACTCTTTTGCCCTTCCCTACCCCCATTCTGCCTGTCCCATCAGCCTCAGCAGCCTTTGATACAATTGACCATAGTATTCTTCTGGATTGGCTAGCCAAGCTGGGGGTAAAGGGCACGGCTCTGAAATGGTTCCACTCCTTCCTGGCTAGCAGGTCCCAAATGGTGATGCTGGGGGACACCTGCTCAGTGCTTTGGCCTTTACAGTATGGAGTGCCTCATGGTTCTTTTTTTAGAACCATGCATTTGCCCAGCTTCGATTGGTGCTCCAACTTCAACCATACTTGTGCCGTCATGACCTGGTCACGGTAGTCCATTCATTAGTGATTTCAAGGCTGGACTACTGTAATGCACTATATGTAGGGCTTCCCTTGAGAACAGTTCAGAAGCTACAGTTAGTACAAAATGCAGCAGCCCAGGTGGTAACAGGGGCTAGTCGGTTTGACTCAGTAGGACCACTCCTTCAGCAGCTGCAGTGGCTGCCCATTCACTTCTGATCCCAACTTGAGATGACGGTACTGACCTTTAAGGCCCTTCATGATTTAGGCCCAGCCTACCTAAAGGACCACCTTCTCCCATACATACCAGTTCGCCCTCTTAGATCATCTAAAGGGGCTCTCCTTCAAGTGCCCCCTCTGGCAGCTCAGGGACAAGCCTTCTCTATAGCAGCTCCACAAATATGGAATTCCCTTCCAGAAGAATTAAGAACTATAACTCCCTCATGGCCTTTCGGAGTGGGCTCAAATCATACCTATTTCGTCTGGCCTTTGGATGATAGTTGGCTGTTTACCCTCTGTTCTTCTGGAATATTGTCTTAGTTGTTCACTCCCATGGTCAATTGACACTTCCCGTGCAATTTTTTCCCCTCATCCTCCAAATTGACCTGTTACGGAGAATTGAGTCTAGTTTTCATTCTGGTACACAATCTGTGTTCCGTTAGTGTTCAATGTTGTTATGTTATTGTTTTTTACTTATTGTGGTTACATTGTATTTTGTTTGTTCTCTGTAAGCTGCCTTGGGCATTTACTTCAGCATGGGAAAGGCAGGGTATAAATTCTTTAAATAAATAAATAACCATCCTCCCCCTGCTCTGTTTCACTCCTCCCATTCCCTTTAAGGAAGGGAACCTAAAAGAAACTTTGTATCCTCTGATAAAATTCTCCTCCACTGGACAAGTGAAGTAGTAGCATCTTTTGAGATTTATGAGTAAATTAGACCATCTAATCGAAACTTGCATCTATCTAAACTTGGCTTTAATTAATCCTCAAAGCTTTTTAATTGTACCTTAAGAGTCATCCAAGCCTGGTGATTTGGTATCTCAAAATGCTGTAATTTGCTGGGACACACTCTGATCTCTGCAACTGAAACCATGCAGTTGGAAGTGCTTTGCAGGCCAGCCTGAGTCCATGACAAGAGGATCAGTAAGAATTGCCTGTGCGATCTTTATGACTCTGCAAATATCCCCCCTCCCTTAATGGTCATGTCTGATTGCAAAGTTAGAACAAAAACATTTTAATAGCCTGTACAGGAGACAGTGCTCTCCCATGACCAATAACCGGGAGAGAACATGGCAATGTGTTGCTTGTAAACATTCTTTTCCTAACAGCTCAAGTAACAGCTCAATGTGCTTCAGAGGTTTTTGCACTGCTTTCTGCCTTCTCACCAATTAGATGTCTGATTTAGTGACAGTGAAACCTTTAGGTTGCTAATTTTATAGCAGCCAAGGTAAGTCTTTTCCCAGAAGAAAAAAGAAAACCCTTCTCAGATCAGAGCCATTTCAAGAGACAGGAACACCTAATCTTTGCTTGGATTGCCCACATTGTTTTATTCTGAAATCTCACCTTTCTTTTGTGTTTGCTTTGAGAATGCACATGGTTGGGGAGAGGGAGGGACACAGCCACAAGGGGTCATGTTGCTTCTTACATCTAAAAAAACCCAGAAAGACTGTTTTGGTTTTTAAAAGTACACGCCACTTTCATAGAAGAGGTACTTGGATATTCCATGGCAAATACATCACAGCACCAGAATCAGGGGACAGCCACTAAAATTGAGCATTGGGAGAGTTAGAACAAATAAAAAGAAATACTTTTTTACCCAGCGGGTAATTAATTTGTGGAACTCCTTTCCACAGGAGGTGGTGATGGCATTTGGCCCAGACGCCTTTAAAAGGGGATTGGACATATTTCTGGAGGAAAAGTCTGTCGTGGGCTATAAGCCATGATGGATGGTGCAACCTCCTTACATTAAAAGTAGGCTACTTCAGAATGTCAGGTGCAGGGGAGTGGCAACAGGATGCAGGCATCTTGTTGTCTCGTGTGCTCCCTGAGGCATCTGGTTGGCCACTCTGAGATACAGGAAACTGAACTAGATGGGCCCTTGGCCTGATCCAGCAAGGCTTTTCTTACGTTCTTAAATTTGTTTGTTTGAAGAAACTTATACCCTGCCTTTCCCATGCCAGAGCAAATGCCCAAGGTGGCTTACAGAGAACAACCAAGTACAATATAACCATAATAAGTAAAAACAAAAACATTTGAACATTTAACATTTAATAGGAACACAGCGAGATTTCAAGAATGAAGCAAGGCTCAATTCTCTTCATCAGGCCCTTTGGAGGGTGGGAGAAAAAGAAACACACACAAACACACGTTGTCGAAAAAGGGCACAAAATGGTTTTCATTGCAGGGAAAGGATGTAAAAAGGCAGACAACCAAACAAGAGAGTATGAGAATCATCTTTATTACACCTGCGCAGGCGGGCCAATCTCCCTGCCCCCTCAGGAGGCAGAGAAAAAGGCAAAGGCATACAATTCCAAATCATTTTTATATCCCTCTCCCCGCCCCCCCAAGCTGCTGCTTGGTGGAAAATTACTACATAGGGGCTGGGACATGAGAAGCTTTCTGTCAATTGGGCCTTGAGAATATGCTGTGACCAGTGGTATCATTCAAATGATTTAGGAACAGGAACTCACTTTTGATTGGCACTTGTCAGGAACCTGGAACCAGCCACGGAGCCCGTTAGGATCTGAAACGCCCGTTCTGGTCCGTTCCCTGTGAATGACATCACTGGCTGTGACCATTTTGATAAGGGAGGAAGCTCTGCTGGCTTGAACCACTTCTCTGTCTATTGTGAGGGCTAGCAGCACTGGACTGGAGAAGGTTACAGGCGGGGGCAAGTGAGTGGAAACAATGAGAGCAAAGAGAGGAACAGTTACATACTTCAGCAGCTTTAGACAAGTGACTAAGCAAAAGACTCAAGATGGCTGCACTTTGGTTCGATGGCAACACACACACACACACACACACACACACACACCCAATTGACTAGGGGAGTAAACAAACTATGGCAGGATTCCAGGGGGACATCAGAAGGCAAACAGCCAACCATCAACCAAAGGCCAGATGAGATAGATATTATTTGAGCCCTCTCCAAGAGACCATGAGAGAGTGTGTAGTTCTTAATTCTTCTGGAAGGGAATTCCATATTTGTGGAGCCACTACAGAGAAGGCCCATCCCCAAATTGCCATCCCAAACTTGGGACAGAGGAAGCACTTGAAGGAGAGCCCCTTTAGATGATCTAAGAGGGCGAACTGGTATGTATGAGAGAAGGCGGTCTTTTAGGTAGGCTGGGCCTGTCATGAAGGGCCTTAAAGGTCAATACCATCATCAAGTATGGTCATAGGGGACCAATCAAAGCTGGGCAAATGTACTCTTAGCCACAGCTGCTATCTGGTTCTCCAGAGACAGCTGAGAGTCCAGGAGCACTCCCAGGCTGCGCACCTGTTCTTGCAGGGGAAGTGTCACTTCATTCAGGGCGGGTGAAAGCCTGCCTGTATTGAGGGTTTCTTGACCAGGAGGACTTCTGTCTTTTCTGGATTCAGTCTTAACCTACTGGCTTTCTTCCATTCCCCAACTACCTCTGGGCAGTGTCCCAGGAACTTCACAGCCTCTTCAGTTTGGGATGGTAAAGAGAGATAGAGTTGAGTATCATCAGCATATTGGTGACACCCCACTCCAAACCCCCGAATGATCTCCCCCAGTGGTTTCACGTATATATTGAAGAGCATGGGGGATAGAATAGAGCCTTGAGGCACTCCATATTGTAAAGGCCAAAGTGTCGAGCAGGTGTCCCCCAGCATCACCATTTGGGACCTGTTAGCCAGGAAGGAGTGGAACCATTTCAGAGCAGTGCCCTTTACCCCAGATTGGCTAGCCGATCCAGAACAATACTATGGTCAATTGTATCAAAGGCTGCTGAGAGTTCCAGCAGGACCAGTAGGGATGCTTTTCCCTTATCAAATACACAAAGAAGGTCATCCATGAGGGCGACCAAGGCTGTCTCCATCCCAAAATCTGGTCTGAAGCCAGAATGAAAGGGGTCAAGATAATCTGTCTCCTCTAGGAACCCTTGGAGCTGGGATGCTACCACCCACTCAATCACCTTCCCTAAGAAATGCAGGTTGGAAACTGGGCAATAATTGTTTAAGTTAGTGGGATCCAGAGATGATTTTTTCAAGAGGGGTGCACAATTGCAGTTTTCAAGATACTCAGCATCACTCCCTCCCGCAAGGATGCATTTATAATAGGTTCCATCCAGTCGGCTAGCCCAGGCTGTGAAGTTCGCACCAGCCAAGCTGGGCAGGGGTCAAGTGGGCAAGAGGATGGTCTCAAGCTTCTGAGGATCCTGTCTACCTCATTAGGCTTTATGAACTGAAATAGTCTGGGGTGCTGGATCAGAGTCCAAGTCACTGCAAATGCGAATAGGGTTTCTAGAGGGAGTAGGGATGACAGTCTGAGGTGCTGGATCAGAGTCCAAGTCACGGCGAACGCGAACAATTTTGTCTGCAAAGTGCCTTGCATTGCAATCGTCAGTCGAGCACTCTGGCTCGTTTGCTGAAGGATATGAGTGCAGCAGCTCACGAACAATTCGGAAGAGTTCTGCTGGGCGGCTTGTTGCAGATGCAATGGTGGCAGAGAAGGATGCCTTCTTCGCTGCCATCGTTGTCATTGAGTAGGCCTTGAAATGGGCAATAGCTTGTGCACGATCAGATTCCTTGCGTGTTTTTCTCCATTGTCATTCCAAGCGTCAGCCAAGCCATTTCATAGCCCGCAGCTCCTCAGTAAACCATGGAGCTGTCTTGGCCCAACGGCAAGGCCGAGGTAGTTCAGGAGCAATCTGATCTAGGGCTTTAGCTGACTCTCTATACCAAAGGGCAGCCAGGTCATCAGAGGAATCACCACCTTGGGAAGCAGGAAAGTTTCCCAGTGTCATCAGGAAGCCATCTGGATCCATTAGTCTCGGGGGCTGACCATACAGGTCAGTCCCCTTGTTTTGAAAGGGTGATCCAAAGTAACACCAAAATAAAACACTCATGGGAGTACCATGGATAAGGAAATCCACATGGCTTGTGCATCCAAATGTGCAATTATTGCTTGGGAAATGCTCATTTCTACATGGACTTTTGCATGTTTGATCTGGGCCTTAGAGCTGCCACTCACTTGGAGGAGCATGATGAGCTAGCTGAGCACACTTAAGAACATAAGAACATAAGAAGAGCCCTGCTGGATCAGGCCAAAGGCCCATCTAGTCCAGCTTCCTGTATCTCACAGCGGCCCACCAGGTGCCCCAGGGAGGTATGAGACTACAAGATGCTTGCATCCTGTTGCCACTCCCTTGCACCCGGTACCAGTAGCCCACCACCTTTGGAAGGAGGTTGCACAATCCATCATTGCCTATAGCCCACGATGGACCTTTCCTCCAGAAATCTGTCCAATCCCCTCTTGAAGGCATCAAGACCAGATGCCATCACCACCTCCTGTGGCAAGGAGTTCCACAGATTAACTACCCGCTGGGTAAAAAAGTACTTCCTTTTATCTGTTTTAACTCTCCCAACCCTCAGTTTTAGCGGATGCCCCCTGGTTCTGGTGTTTTGAGAGAGGGAAAAGAACATCCCTCTACCGACTCTATCCCTTCCATGCATAATTTTGTATGTCTCAATCATGTCCCCCCTCAGGCGCCTTTTTTCTAGACTGAAGAGCCCCAAACGCTGCAGTCTTTCTTCATAAGGGAGGTGCCCCAGCCCCGTAATCATTTTTGTCGCTCTCTTCTGCACCTTTTCCAACTCCTTCACTTGCTAGAAGGTAAGCCTGGAAGCAGCTCACCTGACTCCTGTTGAACTTGTGGTTGCAGTACCATATTCTACTCTTCTCCAGTGGCAGGCCTGCAACAACCTTTTCTAGTCAGCTGCACAGTTCTGGATGCAAGATTCCCAGTCCATAAAAAACATAAGAATAGCCCTGCTGGATGCAGTCCAGTCTCCTTCATCTCTCAGAGCCACTGGCATTCTGAAGTAGCCCACCACCAACATAAGGAGGTTGCACAACCCATCATGGGCTAGCCCACGATGGACCTTTGTTTCAGAAAGTTGTCCAATCCCCTCTTAAAGGCACCCAGATCTGATCCTTGCCTCCTTAACAGATGTGCCCTATCAGCACAAGCATTTGGAAGCGTGTATTAATTAGACAATTTTGCCAGGAGTCCATGATCTAAAAGAGTTGAGAGCCACTACTGGTGTACATCTTAACTTGGAATGGCACCTGAAGAGATCTACCTAATGGAAGCAGACTTCCCCAGCACAGTGATTTCAAAAAATGCTAATTTGTGTTAGGTTGATTTCTCCAGGTGTCATCCCAACTTAAGATTTACATCAGTAGAATAATTATCTTTTGCCAAAGCACTCTCTTTGCTTGGAGAAACATCATTTCCTTGCACGGTACAACTAAAGCAAATGTGACATAAACAACAATTAAACCATCTTTGTCTCTGGTCTGAGCCAAAATAGAGAAGTCTTTTCTGTTCATTGTCCTCAGTACAGAAATTGTTTATAGTTGACAGTTTGTGAGACAACAGAGAGTCCTCAACTGAGAAGCTGGAACTGTGTTACAACTCAGCTCTGTCCAAAGAAGTGTGTAGGGGGAGACCAGCTGGATCAGCAAGGGTGTCTCTTACCAAAAAGGTAAGCCAGCATAGAGATGAATTAGCTCAGTTCAGAATACAAATTCAGGTGGGTCTGTAATGTTCACCTTAATAGAAAGCACCCCGAAATAATACTCTAGATCTAGAAGGTATGCTCAGAGGCAGATCTAAGGGCGGGCAAAGCTCTAAGTTTTGCAAGAAGCCTTACCTTGCAGTGGAAATCACTCCTCTCCTGCACCGTTTTAGCCAATCCTCACAGGGAACAGCAACATCTTGGCGTTGCTTATTGGCTATAGCAGCAAGGGAGAGGAGGGATTTACATGACAAGGTAAGGCTTCTTGCAACGCTTAGAGCTTTGCCCTCCCTGTAGATCCACCTCTGGGTATGCTTTAGCACTGGCACCCACTTTTTAAAATGACAGTCTTTCCAAGACCCATCAGAAATGACGTCATGGCCAGAAGTGCCATAATTGTGATGCCAGGTCCTGTTGCTTTCCTGAGAATGCAGCAATAAGTTGGGTTATTTCCCAGCCACTTTCTAATAGCAATGAGAATTATGAAGAAAAAAGTCTATTTACAACCTTGACACACGCAAAATGGCCACACGGCCCTCCCCTTTTTTAGCATCCCATCTTTGCATATTTTCAATATGGCTGCTTTAGGTGGTTTGCAACCCACTTGTAATTGGCTTGCGCGATCGACCAGTGCATCCCGACCCAGTTTGGGAACCACTGCCTTCATCTATCCGGCTTGCGTTGCGGTTGTTTCTGGACTTTTTGTAATTTGCCTTCATGTCCATGGCGGAGCCTCCCTTCATTTCTGCATGAATAATTGTTTGTTATGATTGATTGTTATCAGGGGCGCCAACTTGCTTTTAACATTGGGGGTGCCCATGGCCATGCCCCTAATGTTGACATAGCCATGCCCCCAACATTGATGTGACCACGCCCCCTGATGTGACCATGCCCCTGAAGTGACCACGCCCCCTGCCATCGCTGCCTGGCCTCAGAAGCAGCGGTTGTTCACACCTGCTACTTCTGAAGCCAGGGGTGGCCCGGCCTTGGAAGTGGAGGCTGCTCGCAGCACCCTCTTCCAAGGCCAGGGCATGCAATTGCCACAACGATCGCATGCCCCAGCCTCGGAAAGGGGTGCTGTGCCCTGAAAGCAACTTCTTCCAAGGCCGGGGCATGCAATCATTGTGGTGATCGCACACCCTGGCCTCGAAAGGGGGTCCTGCGGCCTGAAAGCAGCCTCTTCCAAGGCCGGGGCTTGCGATCGCTGCGGTGATTGCACGCCCCGGCCTCGGAAAGGGGTGCTGCAGCCACTGATTGGGAGGGATGCCAGGTGCCGAAGGGGGCTGTCTTGAACATGGGTGCTCCACCCCCACTGAAAAAACCTGTTGGTGCCCGAAAACCCAAAGTCCCCCCCCCGATGGTGCCCATGATTGTTATGATTGATGGGTGGAACAGGGCAAGGAGGTGAATGGGGCAGAAACCTGGGCAGGGAGTGGAGCAGATTAAGGTCAGGAAGGAGGTACGATCAGTGTCAGTCCAATATCCTATCCCCCTACCTGGCCTTGATCTGCCTAGCTGGATCCATTCAGACTTGTGCCAGCAAACCTTCTGGCTCAGGTCTGATTTGACCCATTCAGGTGGTAGAAGCTTGCCCTGGGACAAATGTTCTGCTACCTGGTGGAGACCTCTGGGTCTCCACATGCACACAGGCTGCAGTGTTGTGCACATGGACAATTTATTTCAAGCTTGTGCGAATGCTTGTGTGTATTTCTTCCAGTTCTGCTGCATTGGCAAAACCTCTTATTCTCCGGTAACAGAGCCCGTGTCCAACAGAAAGAGAACCATAGAGTTAAAACAGCCACAGAATTCTTCTCCATGGTGAGTGTGATGTGATGTGGTCTTCTTGGGTGCGTATGAAATATGAGCGTGACCCTCTGGGTGATCTGAGCTGTGCACTTCTGCCTAACATCGCCAGAGATTATCACCTTGCTTTCCCAGCTGTGCCCTCACATAGCTTCGTCCTTTTGTCAGCCGAGTGGTATAAGTGATTCTGGGTTTATAAATGGATTTGTTCTAAATCAAGATAAGCACCTGGGCAGAGAAGAGGAAAAAAAGGTGGAGTAGAGGGGGAGGGATTGATTATCTTCTCTACTCTACCCACGTTGTTTCTGATGAATTCCGATGCACACGAGCCTTTCTTCAACTTTATGTAGGCCTTTTGTCACATCCTGTCAGGTGAGGTGGCCGTTTTCAGCATTAAAGAGACTCTAGAGAATGCCCAGGCTCCAGGCACTGTGGGAAGACTGGATGGATACCCAGTGCCTGGCCTTATCAAATTGGACTCACTAAATCAGTGCTTTATCTCCTTTGAAAGCAGGGGATCATTTTGCTGGGAGTATTAGGTTTCTGATGAAAGGAAAAAAAAGTATAAAACATCCAAGTGTACTCCCTCAGAGCCAGTGAGGTGTGATGGACAGTGTTAAATGAGGATTGGGAGCCCTGGGTTCAAATAGCTGCTCAGCACTGAAACTCTGTGGACCAAACTAGATGCTACCTGGGAGATCCACCATCATATCTGCATCCCAGCTGCCTGTTTCTTTTCTCCTGCAAGTAGTTCTGGGAAGGGATGGCTTTGGATGAAGGTCATGGGGCAAAAGGACAGGGGTTTACTGTTCCCCTGCCAGTGATTTGCCAGTACAAATTCCTCTGAAGCTGAGAGTAGTGGCCCACTCAGGCTATGCCTCATCCCATTGGGGAAGGTCTATGCCACAAGGGTGCAGGTTGGACACAGGTTTGGTGCATTTCTCTCATTGCTCAGGCTCATGCAACAATTTAGCAACAACTTTTATCCCCCTCCCTGCAGCACCACCACTGCAATGAATGAAGTGCCTCTGAACATGGGGAGAGTGCATTTCCCTGGCTTATTGAGCAACCATAGCTCTCGCCTTCCTCCTACTTGCATGCAGAACGGCTGCACAGAGCTGATGAAGGTTGAACGCTTTTCATTGGCTAAATCTGAGCATTAGCAAACGGGTATACAGATGCCTACATTCTGCACAGCTGAAATTTGAAGCATCGCTAAGTCAGTAAAAACAAACAATTAGAAATCCATTGGCTGATTGCAATTATTTACTAATTAGGTTCACTTGGTATTGTAACTGAACACTAATTGGTTTATTAGCTGTAGTATTAGCTGGTGTGATGCTTCCAATCATTCAAATAAATATGGTATAATTTCTTTTCCCAGTACCCGTTAGTGGCTGGGCTACTGTATAATGGTAGACCCCACTCTCCTTGGACTCTTTGTTCCTAGTCCAGCTTCCAGTATCAGTGCCAGGCCAAGAGGACTAGAAATTAGAAATGTTGCACCTTTTTTCAACATCTGAATCTGCAGTTTCAACAGTGGACCTATAAAGTTGTTTTTCAAAATAAATTCTTTTTTAAAAAATAATAATAATAATGCATATGCCTTGTTGATTAAAGTGTTCAGGCCCTAATCTTTAGTCATCATGTGCCAAATTCAATATTTATCACTGTGCTGCTTTTCTAATACGACTCCCTCCACATATTCCTGCATGTCCCCTGCAGAGTGGGCCCATCTAAGGATTCCCCCCACCGTCTAAAGCCAGGGGGATGGCAGCAAGGGGTAGGGCCTACTTGGTTGTGGCCTCCGGAACCAATTGCTGGAAGACTTGAGAGTATCTTCCTCAGTATAAGATTTCCAGCGGGGTTTGAGAGCCCATCTCTTCCATATGGCTTTTGGGGAGGGAGGTACTCCTTAAAGACCCCTTCTTTTTAACTTTTTAACAACTTGTATGCAGCTTCTTGGGAGGAAAGCTATGGCGAACCTAGACAACTTAATAAAAAGCCGTGACATCACCCTGCCAACAAAGGTTCGCATAGTCAAAGCTATGGTTTTCCCAGTAGCAATGTATGGCTGTGAGAGCTGGACCATACGAAAGGCAGAGCGCCGAAGAATAGACGCTTTCGAATTATGGTGTTGGAGAAGACTCTTGAGAGTCCCCTGGACTGCAAGGAGATCCAATCAGTCAATCCTCCAGGAAGTCAAGCCTGATTGCTCCCTGGAAGGACAAATCCTGAAGCTGAAGCTCAAGTACTTTGGCCACCTCATGAGAAGAGAGGACTCTCTAGAAAAGACCCTCATGCTGGGAAAGATTGAAGGCAAAAGGAGAAGGGGGCGGCAGAGGATGAGATGGTTAGATAGTGTCACCGAAGCATTGAACATATAATTGGGCAAACTCCGGAAGCTAGTGGAGGACAGGGAGGCCTGGCGTGCTGTGGTCCATGGGGTCGCAAAGAGTCGGACACGACTTAGCGACTGAACAACAACAAATGCAGCTTTACATAGTTTTATAGACTATTTTGCTCATATTGTTATTTTTAAGAAGTTGTTTTAATGGTTTTAGGGCTCAGTCCTAACCAACTTTCCAGCACTTGGGTAAGGGCAATTGAAATTAATGCTCTGTGCAATCTTATGCACAGTGACTCAGGGAGGGTGCAATCCTAACCTGGAGTTAGGCCGGCACAGTTAGGCCAGCAAAGTTTGGCCGGCACAAGGTACAAGGTACAAACTAAAGTATCTTTGGATCATGCTCGGAGTCAGAGGGGCCAGCACATAGATGTGCGCCATCCTCCCTGACTCCAAGAATGGTCTAAATGTGCTTTACGGTGGCCCTTGTACCTGCCAAACTTTACTGGCCTAACTGTGCTGGCAATCCCAGTTAGGATTGCACCCTCAGAAGTAAAACCCACTGTGTTCAGTGAGACGTATTGCTAGGTAAGCATGCACAGAATTCCTGTCCGAGGGCCCACTTCTATCCAACTTCCCAGTGCTGATGCAGCAGTGCCAACAGGGCATGCACTGCATCCTGTAGTGGTGGGTCTGTCACAGAGGCCTCCTCAAAGAAAGGGAACATTTGTTCCATTAACTCAGAGCTGCATTGAGGCTGCACTGGCAAATTAGATAGAATTGGGCCCTATCTAATTTTGCCTGGATTGGACCCACTATTTCTAATTTACTGCCATGTTTCTTTCCTGTATCCTGTCATCCGCCATTGTTCTTGGTGATTAAATTGATCCAGGGAAGATAAAACCTACTTGGAACACCTACTAGAGACTTGTTAATTCCTGAATGAGAATAACACTGGTACAGCCCCTGCTCATCCGTCAAAACAATGTATGAACTTCATTAGCATACTCGTTCATCTGTGCAAGCCCGCAGCCCTGCAATAACTTCCAGAACTATTTCTCGGCATTCATGAATTGAGGGGTTGTTCTTATTTATGGATCTCTTCCACGGTTAGATAATTTTTCTATTGGACTATAAATTGGGTGCTATTAATGCCATGCTGGCAAAAGTACCTGGTGATCCTTCCAGTGCTATTGTGAAGTTATTCCGAATATATCTAGTTCAAATCCCTCTAGATACTCCTTGCGGTAAATCATGTTCACTCCATTGGCTCCGATAAATGGCTGTAAATTGAACAGTCCTTGTTATTCATAACTAGAGCCGAATGGGCTGGAGTTGTGGGCTCATGGGAGTGGCATGGATGGCAAGCAGCTATGAAGTCCGATGTAACCTGAAGGATGGAATGGCATCTTTCCCTTCTGTTACTAATACACAGTGGTTCTCATTGAGCCCTCCCATTTTTTGCAACCCCCATGTTGGGTTTTATTTCTTGGTCGTACAAGAAAGAGACATAGCAGAAATTCTGTGAAATCCACATTTGCAACATAGATATGAGGAGTCTTCTATGCCTAATTACTATAATGGAATGGACAGTCCCAAGCAGAGTGATGATGTCCACTGTCTGAGATTGCTTTAAGAGAGGAAGGGATATATTCAAGAAAGGTTTGGCTATCAGTGGCTATCACCCAAGAGGTCTGAACAGAGTTCCATTTAGACATCTTGGTTGATAGCCACTGATAGCCAAAGCTTTGGCAACATACCCCTTCAGTAGTTGGGTGGACAACAGGAGAGGCTGTTCCCTTCCTGCCCTACTCATGGGCTTCTGGAAGCATCTGATTGTGGCCCTGCATCAGCGCTAAGCACGCAGTTTTGACGCAACCACGTTGCATTGATGCTGAGCGCTTCCTTGGATTGCGCTGTCCATCTGTAAATAGGAGCCTTATCTTGCCATGTAAACCAGTCTCACCATCGTAGCCATTCCAGGCTGCAAACAAAATGCAGAGGCATCTCCTCCTCATTGCTTCCACCACCCAGAATGGCTATGTTAGCAAGGGAGAGGAGAGATTTACAAAGCAAAGTAAGGTGCCTTGCAAAACTTAGTGCCCCCTCCCCAGAGATGCTACTGGCTAAGTTCTGTTTGAATGGATCCAGATGGTTTCCTTCAAGGCCTCCCCCACCCTAGTATAGCAGTGGTGTCTGTCTGTCTGTCTGCTAATTTTGTATTCTAATAAACTGAAGAGGAGAGTTGTACCTGCCCAAGCTCTTGTGCAGATCTTCAAATGAAGCTGCGAATGGAGCCTGTCACCTCAGTCCTGTTCTTCCCTCCACAAGTTCAGTCAACCTTATATGCTACGTGAATGTAGCTTCAGTTCACGAAGGATGCCAGCGGATTTACCAGACCTTTGGGTTCTGCCAATCTGATGGAGCACACAAGAGATGAAGGTAGTTGAATCATCAACCTGTCCTCTCACTGACATCATCACATTTCTCCAGGCATACCATCATTTCCACTAAAGCTAAGCTGTTGATAGCACTCTTCCTCTGTCAACACACATTCTCTGGGTTGTCAGATGCCACCCCCTAAGTGAAAGGTAGGATGGTACAGTGAATAGAGCATTGAGCTTGGGCTACAAGGAGCTTCAAATCACTACAAAGCCATGAAGCTCCATATCTTAGGCCAATTGCCATCCCTCTGCCAAAGCTACCTCCCAAGGTTGTTGTGAGGTGAACACCTTGGAGAAGGACCAGATACAATTGTGAAGTGATGAGTTCCAAAAGCTGGGATAGCTCAGTGGGTTGAGAGATGGACTTCAATGACAAATGGAGCAATCTGGAGTTAGGCTGGCACAGTTAGGCCAGCAAAGTTTGTTTGTTTGGTCTAAACATACTTTACAGTGTCCCTTGTGCTAGCCAAACACCATAAAGTATGTTTTGACCACTCTTGGAGTCAGGGAGGCCAACACACAGACGTGATCCATCCTCCATGACTCCGAGACTGGTCCAAACGTGCTTTACAGTGGCCCTTGTGCCAGCAAAATCTTGCTGGCCTAACTATGCCGGCCTAACTCCAGGTTAGGATTGTGCTCAAAGTGATGTTCCATCTTGCATCTGGTCTCATTCATACTCCTGGTGTTCTAACCATGGCTCTGCTAACCACTGGTGATCATCAGTGCACTTCCTTGTTTAGAGCTTCACTTGCATTATTATTGATTTTTTAAATGCTTGCTGAAGTGAATGATGGCATTTCCTTCAGGCCCTTAATGCACTTTGAAGCTCTGTTCCTTGCTCGGGGAGGTGTTGCTCTCAAATCATTTGAATCCTGATTCATGCAAATGCGGAGTCTCAGTGGCAGTGATGCAGAGCTGAGGAGTCAGATGCAGATTTACATTTGTAGGGATTAATGTGAGTCGATGGCTGTGAAATGGATTATTAGCATTTCTGAGAGGGAAAGATGCAGAACACCTCTTTAATCTGCTCATCCTCTAGGACTTGCCTATATCTATGAGGATTACAGGCAACACAGAGGTGGTTGACAACAGCTTGAAATACCAGGGAGTCTCCACTGCAAGGCGCAAGCCACTCACCTGATTACCTGAGCCAACCTTTGAGCCACTGTCAGGGGACCTATCAGGGGCGCTCCTACTGAGGAGCACATAGGGGAGGCTGGAGCCCCCTCCCCAAGGCAAGGGAGCGTTTGCTCCCTTATTGTAGGGGAGGCTCCAGCCTCCCCTATGCAGCGTTGGCTATGGTGCTGTCAAGTTGGCCTCGCCATTCCAGCACTGCATAGGATTGCCTCCTCAGTATGCAATAAATAGGGAAGGTACATGTGGGCTAGTAATAGTGAATTTACAGGATTGAGGAATTGGGATGTAGCAACAATTAGGGTGCAATCCTGGAATGGACGTTGCACCGATGCTACATGATAGAGTTGGCGCAACGTCACTAGCTGACCTTAAAGATCCACTTCCAGGCCACATGGAGGTTCCTTTCTCATCCCAGTGTCTCCCCAGAATGCATCATGCAGAACAAACGGAATCCTCGCAGATACCGAGATCCCACCTGTATATCCGTACATCTGACACTCTGTGGCAGCCCTGCTTTTTGGTTGTGTAATCAGTGATGTCATCTGGTAATGAAGAACAGGAACGCTGGGCGGGACTTATGCGTGATTGGCTGCCCGTCCGTTCCATTCCGCGGCTGCCCTGGCCTCGGTGGGGCGCCTGCTTGCCGGGGGGAACGAGTGGGGGGCACGCCAAGTGCCTGGGCGAGCAGCGGCGAGGTGCGCCAACTGGGGGCAGCCCCCCCGAGGCCAGGGCAGCCGCGGAACAGAACAGACGGGCGGCCAATCACGCGTAAGTCCCGCCCAGCATTCCCGTTCTTCATTACGAGATGACATCACTGTGTGTAATGTACAATACAGCAGTGTTTCTCAAACTTTAGGTCGCAGCCTGATGTCAGGTGGGTCCCGGAAGCCATCTTGGAAGCTGCATACTTTACTCTTGCTATATTCCTTTTGTGAGTGTTAAGAGTTTGAATTTTCAAGTGAGGGTTTTTTTTATAAAAAAAATTGTTTTTAGTTCAAGGTTTTTACATAGTATTTTGTCCTAATCTTGCTTTCTGATAGGGATGTTTCATGGTTGTGCAATTGCTGCAATTTGCATTCCAGGAGTGTCATTTTATTATGTCACAATGCCGGCCCTTCCTAATTCCAGCTATGACAACACTTCCAGGTTGATGACATCACTTCCAGTGGGTCCCGACATGAGTGCCATTCTAAAAAGTGGGTCCTAGTCTAAAAAGTTTGAGAACCATTGCAATACAGTATATAGGTATGGAACAGCTTAGACAAGGGGCTGCATTTGTGGTTGATGTGTTTCACATCTTGCATTTTATGTTACCTTTTGTATTACTTGGAAATGAACACAAATATAATTCTACTTAGTACTGGTCTGATGTCCTTTACCTACAACTTCTGCATCTTTGAAATGCATCTCTCTCTCTCTCTCTCTCTCTCTCTCTCTCTCTCTCTCTCTCTCTCTCTCTCTCTCTCTC
>JAJKFI010000008.1:31050626-31073925 GCA_029204185.1 Lerista edwardsae
CACACACACACACACACACACACACACACACACACACACACACACACACACACACACCCCTAGCAATCAGCAACATGCACAGTCAGATTCTGTTATGAACTCCATTTTTTCCAAGAGCTTTACCTTGAATTGGAAAAAAACATTCTTATTACACTTTGCTGAGTGCTATAATGTTAGAAACAACAATTCTATAATTAGAAATAGAACCTTCACTAATTAGAAATAGAACTCTAGACTGCTTCCAAACCAATCCAATGTTATAAATATTAATTCTGACTTCATCCTAATGCAAATGTAATCTATGATCTAAATAACCGATTCCTTGAGAGCTTCCTGATTAAAAACTGACATTGATAATTGACATACTAATAAACAGCTCCATATCAAGGCAGCAATGTTGATAATTACCCTAAGGTTCCAGCCGTTAATATGGACTGTTGCGTAAAGAGAGTAATTTAGTTGCCTTGAGAGACAATTTTGTCTTAAAAGTGAAATAAAAATCCAATTAATTGATTGATTAATGTTTATTGGAAGTCAAGAACTGCATCTGTTGTTATGTTTCCTGGAGAATTCAGGTTTTCCCCCCAAAATCAATTTTAATTTTTTCCCATTGTCATACACTCAATCTACCCTCCTGAAGCTTCACAAAGTGAGCTAATTTCACCATTTTTATTTCATCTTTAATATAGTAAATGTGTTTCAGTGGTTGTTTGTCTCCCTGAGTCTTGGGGGAAAACAGAACTAGTTAAATCAACACCACATGACTGTATGGAATGATGCAATTTGAAGAGCACAGGAAATGCTTCAAAATTCTACATGTGCTTTGACAAGGAGTTAACTGTTGGTGTCAGACTATTTTAATTTCAGAAGCTTAACTTGAACCCCCCCCCCCCAAAAAAAAATCAAGCTCATGAGTATCATGGACTAATTCCTTCCAATGAAGGTCTGCCATTTTGTTTCATGCAAGGGAACAAAAAAACTGCATGGGGAGATGGGTGATTCAGTGTCGAAGTTCTCACCATCTACATCTGAAAATAAATTCTGGTATCATAACGAGTGCATTTGACAACATTCAATCAAGTGTACCATTTGGACACTGGGTCCCTGAGTTACAGACATCCAAGTTACAGCCAGGCGCCTTGGCACGTCCATGCAGGCATAGTTCATCCCTTGTGGTGCTTTTGCACAGGCACAAACAGCAAGGGCAGGCTGTTTCAACCTACATATTGACTTCCGGGCCAACCTCTGGAACCAGTACAGGAGCCCTCCTTATCTGTGGGCTTGGCATCTGCAAACACCAAGCTTGCTCTTTAGCGGGTCTCCTGGACACGTCCAGAAGCCACTTCCGGTTCACGTCCAGTTGTGTCTGTTCCGAGGTCCTGGGAGGTTGACCACAGTCTTCCAAGGAGGCTGGGAGCCCGGTGCAGCCCCAGCTGAGGCTCTGCCCCAGGCCAGGTTGATGATCGCCACCTCCTTCACTGGCTCCCCACCCCCTGCGCCACCCCCTGCCATGCCCCCTGCAATGCCATGCTCCATTTTGGAGTTGTTTCAGCGCATGCAGGTGGGCAGACGGGCAGCCCAATCCTAAACACATCATTCCCATATTGCAGACAGGAGACCAGGAAGGAGTGGCTTATTTCAGGCCACTTAACAATAGTGACAAATAATGGCATGCTGTACTCTGCCTTAGTCAACCCTCACCTGGAAAACTGTGTCTTGTTTGATGCCCTGCAGTTTAGGAAGGTTATGAACAAAGGAGGACAACTAGGATGGTGCAGAGGCTGGAGACTACGTGCTATCAGGAAAGGTAGAAAGAGCTGGGCATGATTTGTTCGGAGCAGAGTTGATTAAGAGATGACAGGATAAACTCTGCAAATATCTCAGGGGCTGTCTTCTGGAAGATGGAGTGGATTTGTTCTCCATTGCTGGTAGGCTAGGGCCAGGGCAAATGTTTAAATTGCAACAAGGGAGATCTTGATTAAACATTAGAATGAACTTCTTGACAGTAAAAACTGTTCAGCAAAGACTCACCAGCATACCAGGTCTTTAAGCAAAGGCAGGGGCGTCATCTATTGGGGATGTTGTAGCAGTGGACTGCCTGCATTGACAGCAGGGATCTTGTAGTTCCCTTCCAATGCTATGATTTCACACACAGCAGAGGAGGGATTTGAACCAGGGACTTCCCAATTCATGGCTCAGTTTCCAAGCCATGTCACTAAACTGCAGCCTAGGAGCAGCCTAGCTCCGGCTTTTTGAAGGGAAGCTAAAGTGTGGTTCACATTTATTTACTGACTGCTTTGGTCATCCTTCACTCTATTTCCTAAAGGGGCCTCTGATAATCCAGGGTGGGCTGAATGTGAGAAGACATGTTTTGCATACAGGCTGAAGAGTACATGGGAAAATGCTCCCAGCAGTGGTGAAGGTGGAGCTGGAAGACGTAAGGCCCCCTCCACATCTTGTGTACCCAGAGAGAGCGTGAGAAGAGGATCAGGTAGTAGCTGGTGAGGTGGTGGGCCAGGGAAGGTGATTGGTGAGCACAGATTGTGAGGCAGCCTCCCCAGCAGCTTACTGACCCACCACTTAAAGCAGAAGTTTCAGTCAGCCTCCTGACTTTCCAGGCAGCGACATCAATGTGCAGGAGACATCGTTTGGTTTGGCAAGCATTGCCATTGCTGCTCGGAATGGCTCCAAAAGCAAGTGGGAGGGGCTGTTTACATGGTGCATTGTGGCACCTGCAGTACTTACTGTTTTGCCCCCCCAATAGTTATGCTACAGAAGCTGTCTTCAGCAGCAGTCCCACAAAATGTGTGTTACCTGTGGACTATTTGTGGCACGCTGATGTGCCGCAGCACAGTGGTTGAAAATTGCTGATATAGACCTTCTCCTGGCTGAACCATAAGAACATAAGAAGAGCCCCACTGGATCAGGCCAAAGGCCCATCTAGTCCACTGTGTATCTCACAGTGGCCCACCAGGTGCCTAAGGGAGTTCAGTAGACAACGAGATGTTTGCATCCTGTTGCCACTCCCTTGCACCTGGCATTCTGAAGTAGCCTACAATTAATGTTGCCTAACCTATCATGGCCTATAGCCCACGGACTTTTCCTCCAGAAATCAATCCAGTCCCCTTTTAAAGGCATCTAGGCCAGATGCCATCACCACCTCCTGTGGCAAGGAGTTCCATAGCTTAGTTATCCGCTGGGCAAAAAAGTATAACCAGAGTTCAGGAGGAGGAGGATGCAGGACAGAGCAAACCAAAGCACTATCGTATAAAGCAGCAATCTTCAACTAGTGTGCCATGACACATTGGTGTGCTGCAAATGGTCCGCAGGTGTGACACAGGAATTTGGGGGAGGATCATTTATTAGTAGGGCCATTGTGGGATGTGAGCCCCCTGCTGGCTGTGTGGTGTGCCTTGTCAATTGTTCAAAAACTGATGGTGTGCCTTGACCATTTTGCCTTCTCAGCATGCCGTGGGATGAGAACGGTTGAAAATTGATGGAATAAAGGAATGGAATGGGTGGGGGAATCCTATTCTTACTGGTTTTCTAGACTGTAAATCAGTTCTATGCTCTGCAATGCAATGCACCAGTATCACTTTCAGGATTCCTCCCTAGAAATATGATCTGGCAAACCTGTAGGATCTCATTTCAAGAATCTCATTTCAAGAGACACTCAGTGCCAAAGGACAATGCCCCAGTCTGGCTCATAGTATAAGCTTAAAAAGTATTTGTATAACCAATGGTTAATTGCAACTAATGGTATTCAATTAATCAATCACTAGTATTTATATACCGCTTTTCAACACAAAGTTCACAAAGCGGTTTACAGGCAAATAACAACGTTAAAGTTAAATGGCTCCCTGTCCCAAAAGGGCTCACAATCTAAAGGAATGGAGAACACCACCAGCAACAGCCACGAGAAAGACACTGTGCTGGAGTGAAAAGGGACAATTACTCTCCCCCTGCTAAATATAAGAAGACATCACTTGAAAAAGTGCCTCTTGCCCAGTTAGCTAAACTTAATACTATGGGAAGGAACACAGAGTCCTCTAGTGGTCATTCTGTAAAGATGCAGTTGTAATATGTTGGAAAGCTATTATTTTAAATGACATAGCAATGATAGTTAGAAGTAACTGTTTCCTTCTGCAGAACAAAGGAATACACATAAAAGTAACAGCCCAATCCTATCCATGCTATGATGGGGCAACCAGACAGCCTGGGAGAAATAAGTAACAATCTTTATTTACCTCCTTGTAGGCCACCTAGCATCACAATAGTCCAAGTCTACGCCCCAACCACTGATGCTGAAGAGGAAAAAGTTGACCGTTTCTATGAAGACCTACAACACCTTCTAGAATTAACACCCAAAAAAAGATGTCCTTCTCATCATAGGGGATTGGAATGCTAAAGTAGGCAGTCAAGAGGTAATAGGAATAACAGGCAAGTTTGGTCTTGGGGTACAAAATGAAGCAGGGCAAAGACTGATAGAGTTTTGTCAGGAGAACACATTACTCATAGCAAACACCCTTTTCCAGCAACACAAACGGCGACTGTACACATGGACTTCACCAGATGGTCTACATCAAAATCAGATTGATTACATTCTTTGCAACCAAAGGTGGCAAAGTTCTATACAGGCAGTAAAAACAAGACCTGGAGCTGACTGTGGCTCAGATCATGAGCTTCTTATTGCAAAATTCAGGCTTAAAAAAGTAGGGAAAACCACTAGGCCCTCCTAATCAGATCCCATACGAATATGATCTAATCAGATCCCATACGAATATACTGTGGAGGTGACAAATAGATTTAGGGGCTTAGATTTGGTAGATAGAGTGCCTGAAGAACTTTGGACGGAGGTCTGTAACATTGTACAGGAGGCAGCAACTAGAACCATCCCAAAGAGAAAGAAATGCAAGAAGGCAAAATGGCTGTCTGACGAGGCTTTACAAATAGCTGAGGAAAGAAGGGAAGCCAAAAGCAAGGGAGAAAGGGAAAGATATACCCAACTGAATGCAGATTTCCAGAGAACAGCAAGGAGAGATAGGAAGGCCTTCTTAAATGAGCAATGCAAAGAAATAGAGGAAAACAACAGAATGGGAAAGACTAGAGATCTTTTCAAGAAAAGTGGATATATCAAAGGACAAGAACGGCAAGGACCTAACAGAAGCAGATGAGATTAAGAAGAGGTGGCAAGAATACACAGAGGAACTATATAAGGCCGATCTAAATGTTCCTGATAACCCCAATGGTGCGGTCACTGAGCTCAAACCTGACATCCTGGAGTGTGAAGTCAAGTGGGCTTTAGAAAGCATCACTAACAACAAAGCTAGTGGAGGTGACAGCATTTCAGCTGAGTTACTCAAAATCTTAAACGATGATGCTGTCAAAGTGCGACACTCCAGCAAATTTGGAAAACCCAGCATTGGCCACAAGACTGGAAAAGATCAGTTTACATTCCAATCCCAAAGAAGGGCAATGCCAAAGATTGTTTGAACTACCACACCATTTGCATTCATTTCACATGCTAGCAAGGTCATGCTCAAAATCCTACAAGCTAGGCTTCAGCAGTATGTGAATCGAGAACTACCAGAAGTACAAGTTGGTTTCCAAAGAGGCAGAGGAACTAGAGATCAAATTGCCAACATTCGCTGGATCATGGAGAAAGCAAGAGAGTTCCAGAAAAACATCTACTTCTGCTTCATTGACTACACTAAAGCCTTTGATTGTGTGGATCACAACAAATTGTGGCAAGTTCTTGAAGAGATGGGAGTACCAGACTACCTTACCTGTCTTCTGAGAAACCTGTGTGCGGGCCAGGAAGCAACAGTTTGAACTGGACATGGAACAACTGATTGGTTTAAAATTGGGAAAGGAATACGACAAGGCTGTATACTGTCACCCTGCTTATTTAAGTTATATGCAGAGTACATCATGAGAAAGTCTGGGCTGGATGATTCACAAGCTGGAATCAAGATTCCTGGGAGAAATATCAACAACCTCAGATATGCCGACGATACCACTGTAATGGCAGAAAGTGAGGAAGATCTAAAGAACCTTCTGATGAGGGTGAAAGAGGAAAGTGCAAACATTGGCTTGAAGCTCAACATTAAAAAAACTAAGATCATGGTCAACCACTCCCATCACTTCCTGGCAAATAGAAGGGGAGGAAATGGAAGCAGTGTCAGAGTTTATTTTCCTGGGCTCCAAGATCACCGCAGATAGTGACTGCAGCCATGAAATTAAAAGATGTTTACTTCTTGGGAGGAAAGCTATGGTGAACCTAGGCAACTTAATAAAAAGCCGAGACATCACCCTGCCAACGAAGGTTCGCATAGTCAAAGCTATGGTTTTCCCAGTAGTCATGTATGGCTGTGAGAGCTGGACCATAAGGAAGGCAATGCGCCGAAGAATAGATGCTTTTGAATTATGGTGTTGGAGAAGACTCGTGAGAGTCCCCTGGACTGCAAGGAGATCCAATCGGTCAATCCTCCAGGATGTCAAGCCTGATTGCTCCCTGGAAGGACAAATCCTGAAGCTGAGCCTCAAATACTTTGGCCACCTCATGAGAAGAGAGGACTCTTTAGAAAAGACCCTCATGCTGGGAAATATCGAAGGCAAAAGGAGAAGGGATGCGGCAGAGGATGTGATGGTAAGCTAGTGCCACAGAAGCAATGAACATGAAATTGGGCAAACTCCGGAAGCTAGTGGAGGACAAGGAGGCCTGGTGTGCTGTGGACCATGGGGCCGCAAAGAGTCACTTAGCGACTGAACAACAAGGCCACCTAGACCCCAGTGGGTCTCCTTGGATTGACACCAGCCATTTTGCTGGCATAAATCCAAGGATGCCTCAAGATATGAGACTGGGGATGGGGGAAGTCTGCGGAGGACTTTGAAAAGGAGCTGTTGATGGCTCTGGGAGCAGCCAAATGTTATTATGGTGGTCCTTGGACTCTGAGATGCCCCGTGTTAACCTGTCAGGTCTCTGTTCCACTGTTATTGGTCCTAGCTTTCCAGGGCTTCACTATCCGCAGGACCTTGAAGAGTGAGGGAAACTTCCAGGTTCTCAGACCCCCAACATGGAGCTACAATGCAGTCCTGTGGTAAGAGGACAAATGTTGATTTACCTTGTGGAGGCATCCACCACTGTCTTCAGTGTCCGCCCCATTGTCACTGCTGAGTTTGTGCTAGAAAATAGGTCAGAATTTGGGCTTTGAGTCTCATTACCCTCCAGTAATCGTTTTTTGCAGGGGCTTTCTGCTTTTATTATTGGAACGCCCTACCAGAACACCTACATGATATGGCTACTCTTACTATCTTCAAGAACCTCCTCATCACCATAGTCTTCTGAAATTAAGGGCTCAATCCTAACCTGCAGTTTGGCCAGCACAAGGGCCATGTTAAGTGCGTTTGGTCCACTCCTGGAATCAGGGAGGATGGCACATGTCTGTGTGTTGGCCGCTCTGACTCCGAGAGTGGTCCAAACACACTTTACGGAGTCCCTTGTGCGGGCCAAACTGTGCTGGCCTAACTGTGCTGGCCTACAGTTATATTATAAATATATTATACACATTTATTATTATACACAAATACTATACACAAATATATTATACACATTATACACATTTGACATAGATATAAAGGAAGATGGGCTAAAAAAAACCCTTTACCTGCTTCTGAGTTCAACAGGAAAGCCGAGTCATTTGCGCTGTCCGTGATAAAGAAACAATGCTTTTGTTGTTTTGTTGGTGACTACTTTGAAGCCACAGCAAGCCTTCCCCAAGAACTGTCACAGAATGCAACTCGGCCACCTAAAGTCAAGGCAGTGCTCCTGTTTCCTTCGATGCAGCCCCCCTGCCCCTCTCGAAGAGCAGCAGCTGGCAGGTGCTTTGCCAGTAGACTTCTTTGCTGTCCAGTCTGCCAGTCTGCACTCCAGGGCCAGAAATATTCCTTTTCACCAGTATCAAGGTTGTGAACTTTATTGTACACGAGACTATCGGGAATGATAGTGGCATTCCTAGAGCGGGACAAAGTGCGAAGTTTTGCAGGAGCCTGAGCTCCTGGGTAAACCGGCCCCTCCCCCTCGCCTCCAGAACCATTTGCAGTTCAGAAAATGGAGCCATTCTGTGCAATACACCCAAAAAATGTGCTCACCTGAAATGGACAAACTCTGGGCAGAGGCAGATCTAGGGGGTGCGTGGGGTGGCTAGAGCCATGGGCACCATTTCCATAGGGGCACCAATTTGGCCTCAGCCCCGCCCCACAACTGTGCCCCCCCCCAGCTTGCTGGCTCACCCCCAGATATGCATGGACCTTCCCCCACCCATTAATTACACCTTTAAAGTACCCACCCATCTTTAAAGTAGCCTGAAAGCCAGCTATATAAACTTCATGGATATATAAACTTCATATAACCTTTCAGGTTATGGTGAGCTCAGCCTTAGCTTTTTGTAGTTGGCTCTTTCCCTTTGCTGAGTACAGTTTGAAATCCCTGTGTCTCCACTTTCAGCAATCTGAGTCAGTGTCTGAAAAAGCCACATGTGAGCAGAGACCATCATGCAACACTTCCAGTTTGCATGGGAGATTAGCATGTGCCCTCCCCCCCTCCAGTTATATAGGCTTCCGAGAGTGGAGGCATGCAAATTAGCCATATGCAGATGAACAGGCGGGGTCTGATAGGCTTGGGAGACTGGCTCTGCCGCTACCTCGCAGGCGTGACCAGCCGCAGCCAGTAAAATCCCACGGCGAAAGAGTGGAGCGCGGAAAAGGCAAAAAGGAGCCTGCACGCATTTGCAGGAGAGAGAGAGAGAGAGAGAGAGAGAGAGAGAGAGAGGAGGCTGGGCTGGGTGCGAGAGGTGTGTGCCCATGCCCGTGTGTCACCCATGGCAAACCTCACAATATGCCCCTTGGAGACCTGGAGGCGCTGCTCACCTCTCTGCCCGTTCAAAGCTTGACCTGACCCGCGAGAGGGCAGGGGAGGCTTGCGAGTAGTGCCTTCCCATTCCGACGAGCCTGGCTCACTGCCCACCCCCTTACCTTGGACACCCCACCCCAGCTCCCCTCCCCCACGCGCTGTACATGCTTGGGAGGTCGGGGGGCTTTTTGATCCCCCGTGGTAAATGATCCGGGGCGCTGAGTGCCCCTCTCCAGCCCATCCACTCCTCTCTCTCTCTCTCTCTCTCTCTCTCTCTCCTTCTCTTCTAGGCAAACAGTCCCTGCCCCCTCCCATCCCTCGCCTGCCGGTTCCTGTTTCTCCCTCCCTCCTCCTCTTCCTCCGCTTGCGCTCCTCTCGAGCCATTTGAGCGTGTGAGCGGGGGGGGGGGAGATCAAAGTGAAAGCTGCAGCCAAACGGCAAACAGAGCAGCGCGGAGGAGCAGGTTGTTTTATTTTATTTCTCTCTCTCTCTCTCTCTCTCTCTCTGTGTGTGTGTGTGTGTGTGTGTATGCGTGTGTGTGTGTATAAACCTAAACCCCATCAGCCTGCTCCAATGCTGCGCGTGCTCACATGGAAGGCTTCCTCTCAGTCTCTCTCCGCCCCCCCAAAGGGGGCGGGGCAATGTGCGGGGGGGCGCAGTTTCGTCGCCCTGCCATGGGCGCACACGGGGCTCTGTCCACCTCTGACTCTGGGCTGTGCAACCTTAAACAGCAGGCAGGCATCAAATGATTGAATCCCCCTTTATACACACATTGCTTTTATATAGCGAGCATGTGTGCATGCCTCACTAAGAGCTTAGTTGTCAAGGTGTGTGTGTGTGTTTCTTCATAAGGGCCCACGGGGCATGTGCTGCATCTTGTACTGGGGAGGGAGGCTGGTAGTCACAGAGGCCTCCTCAAGGTAACATTTTTTTCCCATACAGTGCTGCATTTCAGATCAAAATAAGCATGAAATTTAAAAAGAAATGAAAGATGAATAAATAAAAAAGAAAACAGTGCATGTGTATGTGTGTGTGTTTCATTCAGCAAATGCGCCTTCTTTCAGCAAAGAAAGAAATGTTTTTCACACCCCTCATTGTCTGAGGCAGTGATTTTCAATTGGTGTGCCCCAGCACATTGGTGTGTCCCACAAAAGATCTGCAGGTCTGCCGTGGGAGTTTGGAGCACAGCAATTGAAAATCCCTGAAAAAACACTTCTGAGTTCTCTGGCTATTTCTAGGGTCACTGTAGTAATGAACTGTCTGACCCTCTTTCTCCATCGATAGAACCAATTCATTACTACAGACAGACATAACTACGGACTACTACAGCCCTAGAAACAGAAAATCCAGAAAAGTCTCTTGGAAGCCAGAAGTGACATCATACAAGGCAAAGACCACAGAGAAGATCATAGAGGTCAATGTGCTGTGAGAAGAAAAACCTTGAAAATCACTGGTCTGAGGTGATAACACTGTGTCTGGCCTGTACCAGAAGATTTAGCCGAGAGGGTTAATGCCTCCGTTTGCCCGAAGATAACAACTGAAGATCTCAAGGTCGTGAGCTCGAGACTCCCGGAAGTCTGTGTGAGCGGCAGACCTTGCAAACTGCGGCTGATTAAAAGCTGAGTTTCAGCTGCCTTGTGGGAGGAGGAGTGTGCTGAACGCAGCTGCGTCTCTGGTGAGAGCAGGGAAGCCTCATCAGCCAGCAGACGACAGACGGGTGGCTAAAGAAAGAAGGCTAAATCCAGAAAGAAAGATCTGTTTGAGTGTGTTTCTTGAAAGATAGAACATTCTGTAAATTGTAAAAACCTTCGGGTTTGTGAAAAGTCTGCCTATGTAAACCGCCTTGAGTTGTAATCATTAGAGAAAAATCTAGTGACTTTAAGAAAGGCGGTATATAAATACATGTATTATTATTATTATTATTATTATTACCACTTCAGATTGCACATGAGAACCCATAGGATTTAGAGCCCAGTCCTAAGGCCCTTAGTCCTGGCAGTACACACATACTGCAGGATAAAAATGTTGCAAATGTGCCATAAAGCACTTTTGCAGTACCGTGGGAGGAGGGAGAGCTGACACTGGGCCAGCACTAGTTGGCACCCCTGAAGAGATACTGGCACTCCAGCAGTGCTGGTGAACTGCTATCGTACTTGGGGCAGAGGGAGAGGCAGGGAGAGGGCAGAACTGGACAGGGAGAGGGGAAGATCTCCACGTGGGTGGTGGTACTCAGCTGTGGCTTCCACCAGAAGATCCTATGCCTCGCCTCAGGCCAGGCAGCCGAACATGAGGCTGCTCAAGTCTCCACTGGCGAAATAGCTGGCAGAGACTTGAGGAGTTCCATTGCTGGGAAGGGGCTTTCCCTGGGGGAAGGGAACAAACATCTCCTTCCCCCCAGAAGAACCTGGCAACTGCCGCTGATCCTGAAGGATCCAGTTGTAGCTATTTTGCTACAGCTCCTTCTGCAGGAGGCAGACAGCTCAGGATTGGGCTGCTCCTGGCGTGCTTCCACTTGTAAACATTCTGGGCATATACAAAGCTAGCAGATCAAGAAGAAGACTAGGCTGGAGCCTCATCTCCCTGATATTGCCTTTTTATGTGAAGGTATTTTTTTTTATTTTTTTAGGGAACAGTAGTCAATCATCTGAGCCACCCTGACAGTCTGAAGTGGAGCAGTCTAAAAAACGGTTTACCGCCTCAGTGAGATTCTGTTGCTGGGAAGATTCACTCCTGGGTCTGAAAAATATCTATAACAGTGGTATTCAAACTTTTTAGATTGAGACCCACATTTTAGAATGGCACTCGTGACATCGGACATGGACACCGGACACCACCGGAAGTGATGTCACTAACCAGGAAGTGATGTTGTGGCAGGAAGTGACATCCTCAAGCAGGAACTGCTGTCATTGTAACATAATAAAATTACACTCCTGAAATGCAAATTGGTATTCTTGGACTGCAGCCATTATGCAGCCATGAAACATCCCTGACAAAGATTAGGACAAGAAGATTAGGACAAAATATGGTATAAAAGCACTGAACTAAAAACAAAATTAAAAAAAAACCCTCACTTGAAAATTCAAACTGTTAACACTCACAAAAGGAATATAACAAGAGTAAGATCTACAGTTTCCAAGATGGCTGCTCTCAACTTTCCGCGACCCACCTCACATCAGGTTGCAACCCATCAAATGGGTCCCAACCCACTGTTTAAATAACATTGATCTATAATATTTATATATAATAATTTATAATATAAATTATAAATAAATCTATAATAATTTATAATATAAAAAAAATGCAAGTAGATAAATAGGGACCACTTTGGTGGGAAGGTAACGGCGTTCCGTGCGCTACGGCGTAGAGTCATGCTGGCCACCATGATCGGACAAAAACGCCGGCTCACAGGCTTTGAAACGGAGATGAGCACCGCCCCCTACAGTCGGTCACGACTAGACCATTCGGTCGTGGGGAAACCTTTACCTTTTTATAATATTGAATGATAGCATTTATACAGTGCTCTTTCCTGTTTCACACCACCTTTTACAGATGATCTCAGTGATTCATCCTGCTTCTGTCACTGAGGGAAGAGTGCTTTTGTCCTCTCTTCTCAACTCTGTCCTTGTAGACTAACAGCCGAATCCTGGGCTGCCTGGCTGCCGTAGGCGCAATGGCATCCAAACGGCTACTACCGCATTCTACGGGTGCCAGGCAGCTGCTGGAGGCGCCTCAGGAGAAGGGGATGCTCATCTTTTTCCCTCTGGTAAGGGCACAGGCCCACCAGTGGGCCTCCTCAAGTCTGTGCAGGATTTTTTTGCTGGTGCACACTTGAGGGCCTCCATGTCAGGCCGTGTGGCCCGACACGGAGGTTAGGATCTGGTGGTGGAAGCCAGTGCTGGTCCCACCCCTGCTCCTCCCCTTCCCCACCCAGTTCCGCCCTCTAAGGACAGAGCCCCCAAGAAGGAAGAAGCATCGGTTTACGCTGGGTAAAGAGGCCGTCGATAGTGTCTTTTCTGCATCTTTTAAAATTGTGAGTCCTTTTCGGACAAGGAGCCATTCAATGTTTTTTATTTTGTCTGCAAACTGCATCATGACTTTTTTTAAAAAAAGTATATAAATACTCTTAAAGCACAATCCTAAATTGCGCTGGATTGACAAGGCCGGCAGGTCTGCACCAAGGGCACGTTCATCCCCTTGCCCCAGGAGAGGCTCTGTGTCAGGTTTTAGAATGGATTTGTGTCCATTCAGCAGAGTGTAGCCAGCAGAAACCCTGCAGCCGGACGACGTGAAGAGCAGACTGGCAAGCACAGCAGACAGAGTCTCCTTGTAGAGGCTTTATTCTTTCAAACAGAATGTTATGACGATCCACAAACACACCCATAAACACACCCACACAGAGTTCTGGTGTTCCCTGCCTAAATACAGACTCTCCCCCAATCAGGGTACACCTATTAGAATATCTACAACATTTACATAATTGGCCACAGCTGTGTCTCTGTTCCAGCTGCCTCAGGCCTCATGGTTTGGGGGAAGGTTCCAGAACTCAGACACAAATGCTTGGCCTGTCTTGATTTACCACAACACTCCTCCCATTTGTTTCTGGGTTCTGGGTTCTTCTCTTGTTTCCATACACATATACATGGTACAGTAAGCATACATGATACATAGTACAGGTATTCAGTCCATACCTAGCATCTGTACCCCTTTTGAAAACTTTTGCTCTGTCAGAGGCTTGGTTAAAATATCTGCCCGGTTCTCCTCTGATGGACAATATTCTAATGTGATTAGTCCTTCCTGCACTGCTTGCCTGACATTGTGATATCTTATGTCAACATGTTTGCTTCTGGCTCTCACTCTCTCAGAAGCGGCTAGTTTCAGGCATGCTAAGTTGTCCTCAAACACTTTGATTGGTTCCTTTTGTATTATGCCCAGGTCTGTTAGTATCTGCTTGATCCAAATTAAGCTTGTGCAAAGTTGTGAAAGTGATGCAAACTCTGCCTCACATGTAGACAAGGCTAAATAAGTTTGCTTCTTCACTGTCCAATCAATCAATGTATCAGCAAGAAGTATGGCATTACCTGATGTAGACTTTCTGTCTTCGGAATCATTTGCCCAGTCACTGTCTACAAAGCATGTTACAGTCAATGGACCCACTGGTTCAATATTTAGTTTGAGGTTTGATGTCCCTTTCAGGTATCTTAACACCCTTTTTAAATCTGTCCAGTTTTTGTGGTTTGGACTGTTGGTATACCTGCTTAGAATATTTACAGCATTACAGATATCTGGTCTGGTCCATAAGGCTATATGTTGTAGACTGCCTAACAGTGATTTATATTGTTCTACATGGGGCAATTGATCAGTGGCTTCTGCACTATTTTGGCTTCCTACACACATGGGTGTCCTGGATGCTTTACATTCTGACATTCTCCACTTTTCTAAGAGTTCCTTTATCTTTTGTGTTTGGTGCAGAGCAAACCCTTTTTCTGGAATTGTCTGTACTTCAACTCCTAGATACTGTTTTACAGGTCCTAGTTCTTTTAAAGTAAAGGCTTTCTCTAGACATTGTGCTGTTTGTTTTATTTGTTGTATATCAGCACTCAAAAATAATAAGTCATCTATGTAAGCCACTATCAACATTTGATCGCTGCCTGTTCCTTTTACAAATAGACAAGGATCTGCCTTTGTGGCTTTAAAACCTAGATTTTCTACCTTTGCTTTTAAATGTTCAGACCATCTCCTTGAAGCTTGACGTAACCCATAAATAGAACGGTTCAATTTATAAACACTTTGTCCTATTCCTGTCCCAGGAATCTCAAAGCCAGGGGCTTGTTCCATGTACAAAGTTTCATTTAAAGTAGCATTCAGATATGCTGTTTGCACATCATAGTGATATACATGCCACTGTCTTTGTGCTGCCAGGGCAAGCACTAGACGTATTGTTTGTGCAGCCACTGTAGGGGAAAAGATCTGCTCATAATCTATATGCTGCCTTTGAGCATACCCTTTGGCTACTAACCTAGCCCGGTAAATGGGTTCTGCCCCGTCCTGAGGCTTGATTCTATAAACCCATCTGCAGCCTATTGCCTGGCTTCCTGCTGGTAAACTACAGGGAGTAAATACACCAAGCTTTTCCATGGCTTGCATTTCTTGTTGCATGGCTGTAAACCATTTCCTTCTCTCACTAGCTGGCAGCTCTAAGATGTCTTCATATGTCTGAGGCTCAGACTGAACACTGTATGCAACAGCTTCCCCTATTGTGAAACGTTGAGGTGGAACACCCCTTGTGGATCTTTCTGGCAATATTCTACGTTGCACTAGAGGACTTTGCTCCCTAGGTGGTGTTGCCTCCTGCTTAACTGTTTCTGGTGTCATGTAAGGGGTTAAAGGCTTGCATTCCTCTTCCCCTTTATCTGATTCTGTGGGCTGCTGAAGTTGCCTTGGCAACTCCTGCTCACTCTCCGGCAATCTTAAAGGCTCTGGTGAACTTGGAAGATAAACTTCAGTGTGCTGGGACAATAATTCTTGCTCACAGAAGTTAGCAGACCGGGAGATAATTATGCTATGTTTATCAGGTGCTAAAAATCTATAACCTTTGGTCAAAGGAGCAAATCCAACACATACTAATTTGCGAGCTTTGGGGTCTCCTTTCCTTCTCTGAGATTTAGGAATAAAAACCCAAGCACGTGTTCCAAAACATCTGAGATAGGACAAGTCAGGTGCTTTCCCATATAGCAAGCTATAAGGAATGTTATCTACGGCCCTACTATAAACCCTATTGACCACGTGTGTGGCTGCTTGTAATGCCTCACCCCAGAATGCCTGGCCAAGCCCTGATTGGGCTAGCAGAGCATCTTTCATTACCTGCAAAACTCCAGCTTTTCGTTCTGCAACTGAGTTTTCAGCTGGTGAGTAAGGGTTTGTGGTTCTATGCAAAATGCCCTTCTTTTCTAGCCATGACTGCATAACTTTGGCCATGAATTCTCCTCCTCTATCTGTTTGCAATTGCGCCACCTTGTGGTTGAAACGGCGCTCTACCATGTTAACCCAGCTTTTAAACTTCTGAAATGTTTCTCTCTTTTCTTTTAGCAAATAGCAAAAGCTAAATCTTGAATGATCATCAACAATCAATAACACATATTTGGCTCCTCCAGCTGTGGCTTTGAATGGGCCTATCAGGTCAGCGTGGACCAGTTCAAATGGTCTTTTTGAGCATCTGTTACTTTTCTTGCTCACAGGTGCTTTGTGTGACTTTGCCTGTTTACAGGAGTCACAATCAACGTAGTGATCACATTTTTGTATCTTTATGCCACGTGCCAATTCAGCTGTCTTCTGTATATATTTTTCATTGAGATGATTTAGTCTATTATGCCAGAGATGTACACAGGATTTATGAATTTCTCTATTAGTACAGTGTGCTTGGACTGCCTCAGCTTTTGGAGCATTTCTTAACACAAACAGGTTGTCTTTCATTGGAACTTTCACACATTTTCCCCCTTTTTCTATGTAACACACCTTATTTCTAAACTGCACAGAAAAACTATCTTGCAATAGACATGATACACTTAAGAGGCTTTGCTTCAGGGAAGGTACACACAACACATTTGTTATTTCTGATTTCAATCCTGGCACATACATCTTCCCAGCCCCTTTCACTAAAGCATGTGCCCCATTTGCCAAACTCACGTGCGTTCTATCAGCTGGCTGTAACTTTGCATACAGTGTTGGATCACAACATATGTGATTGCTAGCACCACTGTCAATAAGCCAATGTCCATCTTCAGGCTCCTGCGTTCTCACAACTGCCACCTTTCCACGTCCTACTGCTCTCCCACGTCTTCCTGGTCCTCTGGACGTACAGAAGCGTTGAATGTGAGCTGTAGAACCACATCGAAAACATCTTCGTGTTGCATAGACTTGAGTTGTCTCCTCCTCCTTCTTTGTAGAGGGAAGGGCTGTAGAGGGATGAACGCTGCCTCTCTTCCTCTCAGCTGCATGCTCCTGGCATTTCTCTTGTTCTTCCAGAAGCCTTCCAGTGAGGTAGGAAAGAGTTAATGTGGTTTCTGGTATTGCCTCCAAAGTCAAGGCAAATGTATCCCAGCTGCTGTGTAATGAACTTAACACAGTCAGGGCTCGCTGCAGCTCAGGAATGTTCACTCCCACGTCCTCAAGGTCTTTGAAAGTTTTCTTCATGAGACGAAGGTGTTCTCTCAAATTCCCTCCGAGCTCAAGTCTTGTTCTGTAGAGGCGTCTGGACAAACTGATTTTTGAAGCCACAGATTGACGTGTGTAAATTTCTTTCAATGCATCCCAGTACTGTTTAGCTGTGGTCAGACCACGTATATGAACTAAGAGTTCATCCTCCATACTCAGTCCTATGTGGGCTTGCGCCCTCTCGTCCATTCGCAGATTTTCACCCGTCAAGGGGGTGGGGGTTGCCTCAATGAAGGACCATAACGACTCCCTCTTCAATAACAAACGCATTTTGTGCGACCATGCCACATAATTGGTATCATTGAGACGGCATACCGGATAAGGAGCAATTTGCTGCACCACTGGCACTGTGTCTGGTGCCTCTGCCCCTCCAGCCGACTCCTGCTCGTGCTCTGAGTCAGACATGCTTCAAGTGCTGCTGCTCACCATTTCAAGAGCTCAAAACGACGTCCTTTGTAGCTGCAAGCAGCTGTCTTCCATAACTTGTAACTCAGCACGGTCCTGCTGCGCCCATAACCTGTCGGGTTTTAGAATGGATTTGTGTCCATTCAGCAGAGTGTAGCCAGCAGAAACCCTGCAGCCGGACGACGTGAAGAGCAGACTAGCAAGCACAGCAGACAGAGTCTCCTTGTAGAGGCTTTATTCTTTCAAACAGAATGTTACGACAATCCATAAACACACCCACACAGAGTTCTGGTGTTCCCTGCCTAAATACAGACTCTCCCCCAATCAGGGTACACCTATTAGAATATCTACAACATTTACATAATTGGCCACAGCTGTGTCTCTGTTCCAGCTGCCTCAGGCCTCATGGTTTGGGGGAAGGTTCCAGAACTCAGACACAAATGCTTGGCCTGTCTTGATTTACCACGACACTCTGGCTGCCCCATGAGGTTCCTTGGATCTGCGCCTCCTGTATAGCAGGCACAGATCGGAGGAAGCTGTGCAGCCCAAATTGGGGCTGTGCGGCCTCCCAACAGGGCTTTGGATGCGGCCTAACAGCTGCATCCTGGCCCTGCCCCCTCCCTGGCCGGCATGCCTGCTGGCCTGCCCACTCCCTGCCCACCTCCACTGCCTCATCCTCACCCTCCCACCTCCCAGAACTGCCCCTGTGCCAACCGAGTTCGGCTGGCACATGGGCGGCTCTCCCTGCGCACTTCCAGGCCAGTACTACAGTAGTGCCAGCCTGGGAGCCTTAGCACCGATGCGGGGGTGCTACTCGCCCCCCTGTGTCAGTGCTATGTGGAGGGCGGGACTGCGCCCTTAATAATATTGACAAGGCTTATACATTTCCCTGGGACTGTAAAATAATCATATGAGTTTAGCTTTCAAAAACCGTATTAGGATTTGAGCACTCTATAATGAGGAGTGCTGCACTCATGCATTTGGAGTCTGCATTACACCCCAAAGCCACAAGGTGGCAGCACTATTCTCATTTTTATTCCTGTAATCTATGTTGGCACAACTTGGAGATTTATCACATTATCTGGCTCAGGCATTCTGATGTTTCCTGCTTCTCATTTGGACACAGCTACCCTTCTCTGCAGACATCAGACCAGAAGGCCTCTTCTTGTTCACACAGCCAAAAGGCAGAGATTAAGAAAAAGAGCTGGATGACATTTCCCTCATTGGTTGGATGTGAGATTTCTTTATGTTTATGCTTCAATACTGTGCAATTTTGGTTTTTCAAATTATTTCAGCTGGGTTTTTTTCAGGGATGGTGTTTTTAGATGGCTTTTGCTTTTGTACAGCACTGGGAGTACCTTTTTCAAGGGGTGAACTGAAAGAGTAGAAAACTTCCTACTTAAATTTGGAGGCAGGAGGAGGAGAACAGCAGGAATGAAAGGGAATGGGCTTGCCCCTTTCGTAAGTCCCCCATTTCCTGCAGTCATTATGAAAGATGCCAGCAATCATCTTCCTGGCAACCAGCAGCTGTCAGTCACCATGTCTTCCCCAGAATTCCTCTGGGAATAACACTGATACATCAACATTCCCAAAGGCATTCTGGGCGAAAATGTGGCAACCACAATCAGCAGCTGCCCAGGAACACCACCAAATGCCCCTGTCATCAACAAGGCCTTACTGAAGCTTTCACTATTCCTTTTGCCCCATGTTACTCCAGCCGCACCACTGGAGCATGTGCTGCATTCTGGGACAGGGGCACTCTCAGAGGTCTCTTCCAGTTATTTGGAGGTACATTTGTCCCTTTGTCTGAAGGTAAGCCTCCGCCGTCTGCTGGGGTCTACTCAGACCAGGCACAAGTTCAAGTGGATGTGGGAAGATGGATCAAGGCCAGGAGGGGGGATAGGATAACAATGGTGCTGACACCACCGATACCACCCCATTCCGGCACCTCCCCTCCCCATGCCAACCCCTCCTCACCTATTCTGCTCACTCACTCCTGCCCCCCCCAACTGACTTATTGTCAGGGACACGACAGACCGCTGGGGCTGCTTACGGCCACACAAAACAGTAGCATTTTGTGACAGCCATAAAGAACCTTATGCTGACAGAATGCAAGTTCGCAAGTTCCAGCAGCATAAGATCAATCAGACTGGCCATTAGTCAGGTTTCCAAAGTGAAATGAATGCATTATGAATCCATTACATTATGAATCCATAACAAAAAATATATAGAATCTGGTACATTGTTTGGAGCACATAGAGTGCTTGTGAGAGTTTGTACAGTGCTGTGCATGCAGCATTTCTGGTAGATTTCAGTTCAGACATGTATTTTCCCAGTGACTGGTGTGTTCACTTGAATAAAACAGTTTTTTTTTTTAAAGCAACTATGACGTGACTTTACATATGATTGCATTAAGATTCTTTTTGTGTACTGTTTTAGCATAGTGCATGTGCACTTGTTTGTACAACACACAAGCATGATGTTATTAAATGTACGGCTGTATAGTACTGTTTACTAATGAACAGGCATACATGTATCCATAAGTAAAGCACTACACACAAAGAATCTTGATGTGATCACAGGTAGGATTACATCAGAACTGCACGTTTGCAGTGTATATTAATGACAAAGATGCAGATGAACTGAAAGTGTCACTTTCAAATTTAATTTTAGAAATGCTCCTGGTCACACTGGAATTCAGGAGAATTGTAGTTCAGGGCACAGAACAGACAAAAAGCATTCACCTCTAACTTCAACACAGGGTTACTCTTTGCCTTAACATCCTATGAGAGGAAAATAAGCCAGCTAATAGAGGTAATATTTGTTTTCCATATGACATTAATAATAGCCTACAACAATGGTTTTCAAACTATTTAGCACCAGGATCCAATTTTCAGAATGACACTCTGTCTGGGATCCACCAGAAGTGATGTCTTGGCCAGAAGTTCCACCACTTTCCTGAGAATGCAGCAATAAGTTGGGTTATTTCTCAGGCATTTTCCAATAGCAAAGTGAATCAGAAAGAAAAAAGCCTATTGACAACCTTGACACAAGCAAAATAGCCACACAGCCCTCTCCCTTTCCAGCATCTCATCTTCCCATATTTTCAATGATATTTTCAATGAAGCTGCTCTAGGTGCTTCGTGACCCACCTGAAATTGGCTTGCAACCCACTGGTGGGTCCTAACCCACAGTTTGGGAGCCACAGGCCTAGAACCAATTGATTTTTTCACATTTTTAATTAATAATGTGATACTAGAAATACAATCATAATACAATGTGTAATCCATGAGAGCAAAAAATAAAAAAGAATGCAAAAAAATCTATACATGAATATCTTTAAAAAAGGTTTCTAAATCTTGAGAAATTTCTTGATACAAGAATTAAAATTGTCCTCTGCATGAAACAGATTCAAATATCTGTTTCCCTGTTGCCCTGGTAACTGGGCAAGAGGCACTTTTTCAAGTGGTGTCCCTCTTATATTTAGCAGGGGGATTTAGCAATTGTCCCTCTTCACTCTCAGTGCAGTGTCTTTCTAGTGGCTGTTGCTGGTGGTGTTCTGCTTTTTAAGATTGTGAGCCCTTTTGGGACAGGGAGCCATTTAGCTTTATTATTATTAGCCTGTAAACCGCTTTATGAACTTTGTGTTGAAAAGCGGTATATAAATATTAGTGATTAATTGATTGATTGATTGATTGAAATATAGATATAGATTCAAATATAGATTCATGAGATCCTCCCTCCGTTGTGAGATGGTAGGTGGGCATTTGTCATTCGAAGATTTAAGTACAAGTCTTTGTGCCACCGTCAGGGCACAGAAAGTCCACCTTCAGAAGTCCACCTTTGTTGTCCTTCAGAAAGTTTCCACCATGCTGGTAAGTAGTTCGGAAGAATGTACATCTCTACAAACGATTTCGATGGCGCTAAAACCTGACTAATACAACTGATAACCTCGATCCAAAAGGATTGTAACACAGCACAGGACCAGAACATATGCCGAAATGTTGCATGATATTCTCCACAACGCCAACAATTTGAATCCTTAATGCGCTTGATGCATGATCCCCACATTTGCACCCACTCAAAGAACGTGTCGCATCTCCTGTCATGCTGCTTGCATTTGGAGCAAGCAAGGTTTTGCAAACATTCTGGGAGGAGGGTGGGGAAGCCCTAGACAGATCACAGTAAATCTATGCCGACAGGTACAAGCAAATTGGTCTACGGAAGTGACAAGCCTCTCCGCTTAAACGTCTACCACAAATCCCAAAGAGGCAGCGTAGGATTTAATTGAATTGGCTGTGCCACTTCCTTCTGGCTTAATGTGAGAATCACAGCAATTATATCTGACTGTACTTAGCCTGGGTGCTGAGAATCCCTTGATTAGCCTATTAGAATGAAGAGAAAGCCAGAGCTTGGCAATCATTCAGCTGCCTCAGTTACATCCATGCGTTATGTTTTCCAGATTACTGCTGATGAAGCTGTAGTCAAGGATGCCTGGAGACTGAGTCTGGGGGAACAGGGCTATTCCTTCAATTGTCTTCTGCCAATCTGTTTCACTGGATAACCCCAACTTCCAGTACTTAAGTCCACTTCCTTCATGCAGGCGTTCTTGTATATATGTCTTTCATGTCCCTCCCCTTTGTAGACTTTGTAATTAAGAGCCCCCCAAACTATAGCCTTTTCTCATATGAAAGCTTTCTTATGAGTGGTGGTGGTGGACATTTAGCAAAACCTTATACACTGTTAGTTCACCATCGTGTTATAAATTGTGCTACAGAAAGTTAATATTTCGTGGTTAAAAAATATGATGGGATTGGCTGCTTATGTGGTCAACATTTTATGCTGCATTGAAGCTGCTACAGCAAAAGACAAAAACACTGAAACTGAACAGGTGACCCAGGGACATAGATTGGGGAGGTTTTATAGATAGACAAAGGAAGCAACTTCAGAAATGACCAACAAGAAGGGATCATTATTAATTAGCCCTGTAATCAATTAGATTTAGCATGCTTGTTTTTCTGGTGTAAACAGCACATTAGGATCAGGAATGCATTGTGTGGGCAGGAGGTGTGGACTGATGGTTGAGCTGCCAGTACTGTCTGAAACTAAGCAGAAGAATCTGTGGTCTTGTTTTTGGATGGGAGACAGAATGTCAGGTTGTGACAAACTGCTGTACCCGTCGTGGCAGGATGGAGTCACTATTAAGCTGATTAGGTACCGCAAATGAGAGTTGTAGGGGAGTATGTGAGAAGGCCAGCTGGCAAAAAATGGAGTACAACCTTGAGGACCTGGCCAGGCTTAACTTATGTTTCCTTGCTGAAGATCGATGGTATGAAGTCAGAGGAGAGAACCACAGTGTGGGTGCAATCCTAAACTGAGTTAGGCCGGCATAAGCTAAGCCAGCAAAGTTTGGCCAGCGCAAAGGACATCGTAAAGTGTGTTTTGACCACTGTCGGAGTCAGAGAGGCCAGCACATAGATGTGAACCATCCTCCCTGATTCCAAGAATAGTCCAAACACACTTTATGGTGGCCCTTACGCTGGCCAAACTTTGCTGGCTTAGCTTATGCTGGCCTAACTCCAGTTTAGGATTGCACTCTGTGAAGGCTACATCTGGGATTTGTAAAAATAAAATAAAATGAAAAATGATGGTTTAGGCTAGTCTGCCCATGTAAGCTGCCTTGGGCAATTCAGCATGGGAAAGATGGGATATACATTCTTCAGACGAATGAATGAATGAATGAATGAATGAATGAATGAATGAATGAATGAA
>JAJKFI010000008.1:31073935-31085310 GCA_029204185.1 Lerista edwardsae
GAATGAATGAATGAATGAATGAATGAATGAATGAATGAATGAATGAATGAATGGGAGGAGTTAAAGCCTCTTGTCCCTGCCATCTCTCACTCACTCACAGTGCACTATTTACAGGAGGAAAAAATGAGCACATCATGGCTAATGATGCCACTAATGCCAAAAGTATTGTAAGCTGAAATGTTATGTCCAAAACCTGAAGTCATGCGCACAAATTTAGAAACAGATACATTGCAAGCTGTTAGATATCAGTGCTCATGTTTGCTTCAGTCACACATTTCCCATTATATGTTAAAAAAAAACACATCCTGATCCACTCAGGGCACACTAGGCCAACATGAATTTTTCACTCAGTGTGCCATATTTGAGGGCTGCTGTAGTGTCTGTTAGCAGCAACATGGAAAATTATCTTTTTTTCTATGTTGGCATTAAACACACACCCCAAATCTAAGACATGGATGTATAATGAATTGCGTGTGCAGGAATCATACACCACAGAAATTACGCATCGGCTCTTCTTGCCTTTAAGCGAACTCTCCCAGTTGTTTCTTCAGGTGTATGAAATGCATTGTGCATCTGTTGAAGTGGTGAATTTGAACACAGAAAAACTTTCAAAGACCTCCACTCTGTATGTGTTGAAATTACTCAGGCAGAAAACGATCTCCATCTGTGTATTTATTTATTTTTACAATCAATAAATGGAACAATTGGGGTTGCAAATTTTTGGTGTCTCTCCTCATCTAGGACACAATTTTATCCTGTGCTCACTCGTGCTTGACTCCTTTATCCGTTTCAGCTCAGAAGTGATTACATAGAAAAGGGTGCTTTGAGTTTGCACCATAACCAAGTGGCTTCAAACATCTGGAGCTGCCTTATGGAGTCCAACCATGGATCCATCTAGCCTAGAGATGTGAAGGCCTGGAAAACAACCAGAAAATTTTGAAAAAAAGACCACATTTTTTTCTGTTTTTTTCCTGAAGCCTTTTTGGTTTTTTTCTGAAAAATTGGAAAAATTGAAAAAAGAAAAAAAGAAAGAAAGAAAAATGGCAGAAGCAGAGACTGACTGATGCTGATAATTACAGCTCAGAAAATGATTCTGATTAAATTTCATGCCCATTCATTAAAACTTAGTCCCACTCCCTCTTTCCCCCTCTTCAATTCTTTTTATGAGAATGGGTTTTATATTTTTATTTAATATTGTGGAGAGGAAATATGAATAATTGTAACTTCTGGATTTTAAAAAAATGTTTTGTGGAGGTTTTTTTGTCTGTTCCACATAAACTAGTAAACAGTTCAGGAGATTGTTGCTCCATTTGTCACAATTACAAATCTATATAAAAAAGGATGTGTGTTTTGTATGTGTGTTTGTGTGTATGTTCCAGCATAACTCTGGAACACCTGGAGCGATGTGCACCAAACTTGGTACACATATGCCTTGCGATCTGAAAAGAAATACTGTAGGGGTAAGACCCCCCCTAGCACCCCCAGGGGTGGGGGTGCAAAGGGGGTGCCATGTAAAAATGATCGAAAACGGCCAATATTGGTGTTGAATCCATAGTTTCTGGAGTCACCGAGATGAATGGTGATGCTCCCAATGCTGTTTAAGTCCAAGTTCGGCCCCCATCAGCATGGGGTGTGTGAAGGGGTGCAAAATGGATGCATGTGTGTATGTTCCAGCATACCTCTGGAACGGCTGGAGCAATTTACACCAAACTTGGTACACATATGACACGATCTGGAAAGAAATACTGTGGGGGTAAGACACCCCTAGCACCCCCAGGGTTGGGGGTGCAAAGGGGGTGCCAGGTAAAAATACTCAAAAACGGCCAATATTGGTGTCGAATCCATACTTTCCGGGGGCGCCGAGATGAACGGTGATGCTCCTGATGCCGTTTAAGTCCACGTTCGGCCCCCAACAGCAAGGGAGGTGAGAAGGGGTGAACAGTAAAATGTCCAAAATGACCGACATTAGTGTCGAATCCATAGTTTTCGGGGTCGCTAAGCTGAAACGCCTGGAGCAATTTACACCAAACTTGTTACACATATGACTTACACTCTGGAAAGAAATACTGCAAGGGTAAGACACCCCTAGCACCCCTAGGGGTGGGGGTGGGAAGGGGGCGACATGTAAAAATAATCAAAAATGCCCGATATTAGTGTCGAGTCCATAATTTTCGGGTCGCAGAGATGAATGGTGACACTCCCGATGCCATTTACGTCCACGTTCAAACCCCCATCAGCATGGGGGTGAGAAGGGGTGCAAAGTAAAATGTCCAGAATGACCGACATTCGTGTCAAATCCATAGTTTTAAGGGTTGCTAAGCTGATTGGTGACAGTCCCAATGACATTTAAGCCCAAGTGTAGTCGAATAGGATGAATAGAACTCTCTAGAACCTTCTGGAAATTTTTAGAAATCATTATGCCCCGGTCTTGGACTCCAATCAAATACTTGCCACGTTACCAGGCGTAGTCACTGAATACAAGTCTATCGATACCATAGTAGATGCCTATGAGATTGTCAATTTCTCATCAGACTTCCTAAATTCACTTGATCCGGCTGGATGGCCACCACATTGTCTTTTACTTACAGTGGGATCTCCAATTATTTTACTACGGGACCTCGATCCACCAAACCTTTGCAACGGCACAAGGCTGTGTGTCAAGAAGATGCTGGGTACTGCAATTGAAGCGACTATCTTAACAAGAAAGGGAGAGGGTAAAACAGTTTTTATCCCACGGATACCACTCATTCCGACGGATCAACAAGTCACAGAGGCAGTCCATTAAGTACTGCGGAGTGGATTTGAGATCGCCATATTTCTCCCACAGACAACTTTATGTTGCTTGCTCAAGGGTGGGTTCACCCAAGAATTTATTTATTCTTGCCCCTGGAGGTGAAACTGAAAATGTTGTTTATAATCAAGTTTTGAGTTAAGGTAATATAGTGAATTTGTAAAAGGTTTTACTTTATAAGTTTTATACTGTACTTATACTTTTAATTTCATGTAAATAAAATTACTTCGATTTTACATTAAAGATCGAATTCATTCCTTTTCCTGTCTAATAGAAGCTTAGGATAAATAAATACCCGGGCAATGCCGGGTAAGGACCAGCTAGTAAATATTATAAAACCAGTAAATTATGTTTGTAATAATTGTTTGGATACACTATATTTTTAATATGCTAGTTGTGATAATTTTATGCCAAGTCAAATTGTCCATAGTCGTATTTTATATTCCTAAAGTAACAGAATGACTTTCAGTCTGGAAAAGGAAAAAAAAAGTGTCAATGTAGCATTTTTTTCAATTTTTCCAAAAATTTCCATTTTTTTCTGGAAAAAATGGAAAAAAAACTGGGTTTTTTCCAAGCTTCAAATTTCCAGAAATTTTACATCTCTAATCTAGCCCACCATCATCTGACCAGCAGTGGCTTTAGGATCTCTGGGAGATCTCATCATATAATGCCTGATCTTCTTAAGTGGAGATGCTTGAGCTTGATCCTAGAACTTTGTGCATTCAACACATGCAAAGAATCACCCAGCTGTCATCCCTTTGGAAGGACTAGTAGGTGCAAGGACTAGTAGAACTAAGAGTTTGAAACTGGCCCTCATGTCTTCTTCTGGGATAAGAGCTTTTGGCCTGCTGAAGGTGATATACAGTGGGCCTTCAGTATCCACAGGGAATCCATCCCAGGACACACACCCCACCCTGTTTACGAATTTCTGTAGATACTGGGGTTCACGGAAAAGCCTCCCAGGACTTCCCAGATGCAAATGAAATGGATGGCCAACTGTATCCCATTGAGAAGTAGTTCCCTGGGGCAAAAGTCAGCAGTACCAGGTCACATGATACCAGAACTTTGGTTTTGTCAGAACCACAACAGCAATGATGGAGTTCAGGTTTCCTTTAACAGCAGCCAGGTTCAGCTTTCAGTATTGCCATGGTCCCTCCTCCCACCGTGGTCCTGAGAGGACTTAAAGAGGCCACCAGCCTGGCTTGTGCTCTAGAAACATTGCTTGATGCAGTCTCATGTTCCACAGGAGGACAAGGGGCAGCCTTGAGTAGTTGGCAGGCCACAGGAAAGGAAGGGGTCAGGCATCTTGCTATCACTGGCATTACTCAGTACTAGTTGGGCATCACTTTGCTGAGAAACAAGGAGGACCAAGGAAGCAGAGTTTAGAAAGAAAGAGACAAGAAGAGCTGGAGGAAACTCCTCGCACAGGCCTGAGATCAGGAAGTGCTGCCAGAGAAGGAGGAGACAGGCAAGGGAGCTGGGGGTGGATATGCGCTGAGCAAAGAACCAAGAAGCCAGGAAAGCCAAAGATGGTGGTGTGGAAGCAGAATTCAATGTATTGATTGACCCTAAACCCGTTGATTATTGGGGCTGCAGCTCTAGGGATTCAATTAATGGTCCCTCGTATAGGCCTAGCCCTGCAAATACTCTCACAAAGCAATGGCGGGGGCAGAAAGAGGAGATCACATTAAATGTGCGGGAACTGGTAACAAAAGAGATTTGCAAGGAAAGCTCGGAGAAGAAAGACAAAGATGGGACAAGGAGGGGATCAGGAGAGATGACAGAGGGGATGCCGGGGAAGGAAAATTTGAAATGGAAACGATGAGGCTGGAATATGATTTCCAGGGGGAAAGGAGAGGGGTGAGCGTGGGTCCTCCTGGGTCAGCCCATGCATATTTAGTCAGGTCTAATAAGGGGAAATTGCCTCCTCATTACAAGGAAAGGGGAATGATGTTGATATGTTATTGCAGTCTTTTTTCCAAAAGTGCATGCAGCTTATAATTGGTGAGAGGAGCCTTGGGCAGCAGAGGGCCGACCCCTGCTCAATGGGAAAGCCCCAGAGGCCTTTCCTGGGCTGGCTGATAATGACTGTGGTGACGAGCAAATCATGCAGGCAGCCCTTTGGAGAAGGGAGGAGGTTGACCCCAGAGACCTCCTGGGTTACTCTTCAGGTCTCTGAGGGAAGGGGCTGAAAACTCCTTCCCTGAGTCGGCTGCAGGAATGACAAGTTGAATTCGCAGGTTGATCGAAGGTTAAAAAGGAAAGGGGGGGGACTATCCAAAGGAAAAGTTTGTGGAGAAGTCGCTGCCTTGTCCACGAGGATAAGTCACTTTATTAGAATTAGGCAATTATCAGCACCCGAATAACACAGCGGATGGGACTGAGCGACCGGATGCAAACCACACAGCAAATGCTTCACTGGCACTGTTCATTCTTCATGGTGAAACCACCAAATAATGGAGTATGGCAGGGTGTTTGGGATGAGTTTGAGCTTCCTGTGTTTTTAAAGCTTTTCTAGAACAACCTGCAGGCTACAAAAGAGATTATGGCAGAGATTAACATCCCAGAAAGTCAGTTTTCCCAGACTTTCCGCAAAAGGGCTGACCATCTTTCCAGCTAAGGTCATAAGAACATAAGAAGAGGTGCACTGGATCAGGCCAAAGGCCTATCTAGTCCAGCTTCCTGTATCTCACAGTGGCCCACCAGATGCCTCAGGGAGTGCATAAGACAACTAGATACCTTCATCTCATTGCCACTCCCCCTGCATCTGGCATTCTGAGGTAGCCTACTTCTAAAGCAGTAGTACTCAAAGTTGTTAGACCGGGACCCACCTTTTAGAAAGGCACTAGTGTCAGGACCCACCAGAAGTGATGTCATTAACCTGGAAGTGATGTTGTGGCAAGAAGTGACATCATCTAGCAGGAAGCACTGTCATTGTAACATAATAAAATGCAAATTGGCATTCTTGGATTGCAGCAATTGTACGACTATGAAACATCCCTGACAGAAAGCAAGATTAGGACAAAATATGTCAAAGCACTGAACCTAAAAACAAAATAAAAAAAACTCTCACTCAAAACTTCAAGCTGAACACTCACAAAAGGAATTTAGCAAGAGTAAGGTCTGCAGTTTCCAAGATGGCTGCTCCCAGCTTTTTGCGACTCACCTGACATTAGGTCACAACCCACCAAATGGGTCCCAGCCCACAGTTTGAATAACACATTCAACTAAAGTATGGAGGTTGCATTACCCATTATGGCCTGTAGACTGCAATGGGTTTTTCCTCCAGAATCCCCTTTTAAAGGCACCAATCCCTTTTTGTCCAATCCTCTCTTAAAGGCACCTCGGCCAGATGCCATCACCACCTCCTGTGATGCCCTCTCTTAGGTCACAGCAAACCTTGCAGGGAGGTCAGAAGAGGAGGAAGAAGACCTGCTCCTCCCAAGCAACATTCAGACAGGTGTTTCTTCAACTCTAGCCTTCTCCTCCAACTCTACTCCGCAGGAAGGCTGCAGTGTCTCTGTTCTTGGATCCTTTCAGAATGAGCATCACAGGCATAGGTAAAGCATCAAGTAGGTGAGATTTTAATGGACCGTGCTGTCAAAACCTGGACAATTTTAATTTTAAATAAGGCAATAACTGTTTGGTTCTAAAAAAGTCTCCAAAGCCATTCCAAACAAAAAGAATGATGTGCCTGTAGGTGGATAAATGCAGATTCCCAAACTGGCCAACTGAGATCTCAGGTAACTTGAAACCAGGTCTAGATGGTGCCACAGATGCAACTGGAAAACCTGGCTAGAAAACTCCACCATTCTATACAGATGAAACACACAGCCCAATCCTATGCCTGTCTACTCAGAGGTTTATCCCACTGCTTTCAGTGGGATTTCCTCCCAGGTAAGGGTATATCAGACTGCAGCCTCACTGGAAGGTCAGTGCAATGGGATCCATTCCAAATAATGTGTTAGTCATGAGTTTATATTGCAAACATATTCAAACCCTTGATTCAAAGCATTGCTCACACAAACACAAAGGCTACTGTCTTGGTCCCTTGTTAAGTCAAAGCAGCAGAGATAGAATTCCAGCTCACAGGCTGCTGTGCAAAATCAATCTGCTGAAAGGGCTGGATCCCCACGCTCAAGGATCTTGTCCATAATTCTTTCATGTCTATCGTTATGTTAGGGCCCAATCCTATCCAGTCTTCCAGTGCTGATGCAGCTGTGCCAAGGGATGTGCACTGTATCTCCGTGGGGCAGTCACGGAGGCCTCCTTAAGGTTTGTTCCCTGGACTCTGGGCTGCAGTGTGGCTGCATCAGCACTGGAAGGTTGGACAGGATCGGGCCCTCAGTTTACTTTATACTATGCCATTACATCTCATCCAAAAGTGTCCTAATTACCAGAATGACTGTGATGTCTTTTCGCAAGCAGCGATTGGAGGAGATAATGCTGAAGATTTTCACAGTTGGACTAGGACACAGCCTTGTGGTTTTTGTCTGCTCATTAAAATTCAGCCTTAAAACAGTGCAGGGTTATTTTTGTATTCTTTTACTGCAAGGGATTTCAGCTTCCATTTTCTTTTACCTTCTTACCTATCAAGAGCAACCAAACAAGACGATGACATTCCTTCCTACTTGTGGTCATGTTGAATAGATACCACAGTGCTTCTTCTTTATTATGTGCAGCTCCTAGCACACCCAAACCAATGTCAATCAAATACTGTACAGGTGAAGGAACAGTAGTTGTAAAGAAAGTCAGTCTTCATCAGTGGTGGGATTCAAATAAATTAACAACCGGTTCTATGACGTCATAGCCGGAGCCAAAAAAAAACCCCGAAGCCAGTCGAGGTAAGCGAGTGGGTGGGGTCTGGCCATTTAACAACTGGTTCTATAGAACCTGGGCGAACCCCCTGAATCCCACCACTGGTCTTCATACAGTTGAGGTCCTGCTCAGAAATATTTGTGGCTGAGACTGACTCAGTTTAGGAGTGCAATCCTAAACTGGAGTTAGGCCAGCATAGGCTAAACCAGCGAAGTTTGGCCGACACAAGGGCCACCATAAAGGTGTGTTTGGACCACCCTTGGAGTCAGGGAGGATGGTGCACGTCTGAGTGCTGGCCTCTCTGACTTCAAGACATACTTTACAGTGTGCTGGCCAAACTTTGCTAGCTTAGTTTATGCTGGCCTAACTCAGTTTAGGATTGCTCCCTTAATTGTTCATAGGATTCTAATTTTTACTGGGACTTGAGAATTTGTCCCCAAACAATGTATTACATCAAACTGCCACTGTACATTAGATGCAGGGTGGTGGTGGTGGTGGGGAGAAAACCTTGCTCCCATAAGTGTGGACAGTAAATCATTGTAGAAGGCCAGAAAAAGGAGGCCCTTAAAGGAATGCCTATGAAAGTAAAGCAACAGGAATTGGTTAAGTGCTTTGGGGGTTAAAATTAGTGTCCCAAACTGTAAATTTTATGGCCAAACACAAGCGATCCACAGTCTCATTTATTATTGCAAAAATGATTGGAAGTGGGGCTCATGACACTATTACCTGTTAGGGCAGATTTATTGAAAATTAGCAATTCCATTTATAACTATGAGATTTCAGGGATTATTCTGCTGCAGACTAGGAAATAGACAGATTTACAGCCTCAGTAAGTCTAGTTGTACCAACTAATAGAGCAAGTGAGAAAATTTAGAGGTTTGTACTCCTAAAGGAGTTAACCTTTGGGTAAAGACACATTTTTCAAGTGGCTCATGAGAAATTATTGGGCTCATAAATCGCCACCATCGCAGGATGAAAAATAGTCACAGTGCAGCAGATTTTATTTTGGTTTGTTTGTAGGGTGTTTTTTTTTTCCAGGGGTGGAAAAGAAAGCAGAAAGTGAATGTAATCTTCTCACTCTTCCTTAACGATCGGCCAAAGTTGCTTTGCAGTTAAATAGATGGCATTTTGCAAGTAGAGCTTTAAGTTGGAAACTTGCGGTGCCTCACTCAAACTTAAATGTTTCACCAGGTCCTAACAACTGCTGGGTCCTTACTGAAGAAGGTCATCTGTGCTGCCTTGGGGCACACTTTTCCATCCTAATTCTGAATGCTTCTTGGAAACTGACATGTGAGAGTTTTTGTACAACTCTTATGGCGCAATTCTAACCTGCGCTGTAGCAGGCTGGCCAGCGAGGGCATGTTTGTTCCCTTACCTTGGGATAGGTGCCAGCCACCCTGATGTGGCGGCTCAGATCTGCGTCTGCTGTTTAGTGTGGCCTGGGGATGGGGTTTTGCATTTGGCCTAACGGCCACATCCAATCTGCTCCCCACTCCCCAGGCCGCTGGGACCACTGGAACACCCGGACCTCCCCCCACCCTGTTCCCCCCACCTGTCCAGAAAAGTCCCTATGCTGGCTGCAGAGGCGGATCTAAGGGGGGGGACAAATCTGTAAGTGTTGCAAGGAGCCTTACCCTGTCATGTAAATCCCTCCTCTCCCTTGCTGCTGCAGCCAGTAAGCAACGCCAAGATGTTGCTGTTCCCTGTGAGGATTGGCTAGAACAGTGCAGGAGAGGAGTGTTTTCCACTGCAAGGTAAGGCTTCTTGCAAAACTTACAGATTTGCCCCCCCTTAGATCCGCCTCTGGCTGGCTGAACGCAGCCAGCGCAGGGGCGGCGTCTCTTTTGTCTGCTCTGGCACAGCTATGTCAATGCAGCTGCCTGCATCAGCAGAGCACTCAGCCGACCTAAGTGGCTTGGGTTGGCCGAAAGGGGGTGGTGCCCTGCCTGCAGTCTTTCTCCTTAGCCTTCTCAGAAGGCAGGCCAAAAGAAAGGAACTAATGCATCAATTATGCAGTGACTGAGAGACACTGAGATTGAGCCAACATACATAAAGCATCTTAGGTTGAAACCAGACATGGTGTGGATACTCCATGAGCCCATCTCTCACAGTCTTTGGTTTTCCTTTAAAGATGCCCCATCTTCTGGGGCAGAAGATTTAGTCGAGAGGGTTAATGCCTCCGTTTGCCTGAAGATAAGAGCTGAAGATCTGAAGGTCGCCAGTTCGGGACAGCCGGAAGTCTCTGTGAGCGGCAGACCTTGTAAATTGCAACTGATTAACAGCTGAGCTGTCTCCGGCTGTCCCGAACTGGCGACCTTCAGATCTTCAGCTCTTATCTTCAGGATCTTAACACAGGAAGCTAAAATGGCAACTTTCATTTCAGATTTGGGGGGGGGCCCAATCAGATTCAGAAACGGCACCCCATAAAACAAAAAAACCCAAATTCTGCCCCTGTTTTTTAAATGATGACATGGGTGGACAGTCAAAACAACTGTACCTCTAAAAAGGTCTATCCTTACACTGTTTACAGAGCAAGTTTCAGGTAATTTGGTGCAGCCACTTTTTGAAAATCTCTAAAACATTAATTGAAATTAATTGGCGGGTGAATTCACCAATGGTAGTAAATGGCTTTTAAAGAAAAAAATTCTGAAAAGTAGCAAATCAAAAGTGCGTTCCTGTTCACTTCTGGTCCATACATGAAGTGGACGATGTGGCGGGTAAAGCAAGGCTAGCCTTAGAAGCTGCAGGGCCCAATTGGAGACATTTTTTTTTTTTTGCGGGGGGCCTGGTTCACAGTCAAGGTCTGTAGAATCTTAAAGGTAAAGGTTTCCCCATGACCCAATGGTCTAGTTGTGACCAACTCAAGGGGGCTGTGCTCATCTCCATTTCTAAGCCGAAGAGCCAGGGTTTGTCCGAGGACAGTTTCCATGGTCGTGTGGCCAGCATAACTACATGCCAAAGCGCATGGAGCGCCATTTACCTTCCCACTGAAGTGGTATCTATTTATCTACACGCCTTTTTACGTTCTTTTGAACTGCTAGGTTGGCAGGAGCTGGGACAAGTGACGGGAGCTCACTCCGTTGCGTGGTCTCAAACCGCCAACTTTCCGTTCAGCAATCTCAACAGCTCCATGATTTAACCCACAGTGCCACCATGCCCCAATATCTTAGACATGCATAAAATTTTTTTATAGACTTTCTATCTCCATGGCAGAATGGAAAGCAATCAAACTATGCACTTAAAAACTGCATGTGAGTTAATGGACCAAATGGAACAAAACACATTTTAACATAAAGCTACATGCAAGACTAGTGTAGATTACTCTAGTGTGGGAGGCCCTTAGGCACTGGGCCCAATAGGGAGCAATTGGTTCAATTAGCTTAAAGCCAGCCCTGATGGCCCACATTGTGGCAGATGGGGAGACTAGCAGACTCAGGGCCCAATCCTATCCAACGTTTCAGTGTCGATGCAACTGAAATGTAGTCCCCATGTAAGGGAACAAGAGGCCTCCGTGACTGCTTTCCCCACTGCAGGGCGCAGTGTATACTCCATTAGCATGGCTGCATTCTCGCTGGGAAGTTGGAAGGATTGGGCCCTCAGTGTGCAGTTCACTCTGAGTCTGCCACCACCTCTCTCCAGCCCGCCATAGCTGGACTTTAAAAAGATGCCTTCCTCTACCATGTTCACGTGCATTGCATTGACTTGGCAATGTGTCCATTATATCAGAAAAATAAATACATAAATATAAGTGCAGAGAGAGCCAGCG
>JAJKFI010000008.1:31085320-31115481 GCA_029204185.1 Lerista edwardsae
GTTCACCATGAACAATTCCTACCACATCTGGAGCCCAAAGTGCACTGCTATACATGGGATAAACATGGCCAGTGGCCACCACATCTGGCAAACACTGCCAAAGAGTCCTCCAGTTCAGATGGAAGATCAAGGAAACATCTGATTCCATGACACTGATAGATCTATCAGCATTCAATTCCCCTTTCCCTCTGCACCACGAGGCACAAATGCCAATAACTAACTGTTCCCTAAATGCTGAAGGATCATTATTAAAGTGAGCTCAGCATCCCTGATCATTAATTATAATCTTCTGCACATATGCAGCGTGATTGCAGGAAATAATCAGGTTTGTCTGCCAAATTGGCAGCCCTGGAAAACTAATTTGTTATGACATGCTGTCGAAGATATTTAAACAACAAACCCCGAACGCCGCCACATTGTTAAAATATCAGATCACATCATTAAAAAAGAGTTAACATTTCCACAAGGGGTAGTAGGATTTATCCTTGAAGATCCCCCTCAACCCCGTTCACAATTACACTTGTATTCTCATTCTAAGATGGAGGCCCCTTGTCACAAAGGACATTAATTTTAAAAAAAAATGCAGAAGAGTAAGGACAACTAGTTACCTTTAACCTGATTGGTGGATGTGAAACAGCTGAAATTTCTATGCCTCTGTACATGATAGGTGAAGGATGCGTGGCTAAGTGGAAGCTCTGCCAGAAAATCTTTAGGGGTCATAGTGGACAACAAACTGCACACAAATGTCAATATTGCTAATGTTATGGTTTAGTAACCTGGATGCCTAAAGGGGTTGCCTTTTCCCCCTGAGGTAATCTTTGGAGGCCCTCTTCTGGGTGTCTCTTCAGCCTGAAGTAAAGCAGGTAGTAACTAGAGGGACTGCCTTTTCCGTGGTAGCAGCATAGTTGTACATAGAATGCTCCCCCAGGAAGGCTCAACTGGCACTAAGGCTGATGCTCTGTCGCTGCCAGATGAAGGCTGTTTTATTTTCTCAGGTTTCTTTACTACAGTGCAATCGCCTGGCTGCCACCTTCCTTAGTATCTAAGATGGCGCCGCCATCTCTTAGTATCAGCCACTTCCCAATCCAGAAGCCATCTAAACACTAAGAGGCAAGAGCTACACAATCACCCCACCACTCCTTCCTGGCACCATTGCTGCCAGAGCTCCTCATGTCTTGGCCCCCTCCTGACCCAGTAGCCACCAAAACACAGGGCACAATCCTGACCTGGAGTTACACTGGCACAGTTAGGCCAACAAAGTTTGACCAGCACAAGAGATATGGTAAAGTATGTTTGGACCACTCTTGGAGTCAGATTGGCCCACACACAGACCTGCGCCAACCTCCCTGACTCCGAGAGTGGTCCAAATGTGCTTTGCGGTGGCCCTTGTGCTGGCCAAACTTTGCTGGCCTAATTGTGCCAGCCTAACTCCAGGGGAGGATTGCCCTCGCAAAGGCAGCAGATGCATGAGCACCCCGCTACTCCATTCTTCCTCCTTTGGAGGATCTTGTTGATCCACCACCATATCCTCCTGTTTCAGGAGAACCTGGAAGTAATGTCACCACCCCAGATTCCAGGGCCCCCAGCTATGCCGCTTTCAGATTGCTGCCTGCAGAAATATGCTATGGCCAAACGTATCAGTGACTCTGCAGCTGATGGCATGACTACTAGAGCCTGAGGATGGGCTTCAGCCTAGAGAGCTACCTGGAGCCAAGCTGCCCTTTTTCCCAATAGCAAAGTGAATCACAAAGAAAAAAGCCTATTTACAACCTTGACACAAGCAAAATAACCACATAGCCCTCCTGCTTTCCAGCAACCCAACTTCCCCTATTTTCAAGATGGCTGCTCTAGGTGTTTTGCTACCTAACTGAAATTGGCTCATGACCAATGGTGGGATTCAAATAAATTAACAACTGGTTCTATGTCCTTCAGGGGGGCCTTCAGGGCGGCCACTGCTTTTCTTCCCTCTCCCAACCTAAAATTAACAACCGGTTCTGCAGAACTGGTGAGAACTGGCTGAATTTCACCACTGCTCGTGACCCACTGGTGGGTCCCAACCCGCAGTTTGGGAACCAATGATCTAAGGGATTTATAGGTCTTCTTGTTAGCAAAGGCCTCTTGATGGGTTCTGCCTTTGTCTTGCCACCCAGTCGAGAGTGCAGTAGTAGGTTAGGCGGCTGTTGGACCATTTCCCCAATTCAGCTTGTTTATGATGTTTGTGAGTGGCGAAACCTTTGTCTTTGAAAAGGTGCTCTTCCCAACTCAGGAGTGTAAGGAAGTAGCCATAAACCATCCAATCTGGTGTTCCAGAAGATTCAGAGCCGGAAGGCTTCATTTCCATGTTGAAGGCATGGAAACTATATTACTACTTAAGCAACAAACATCCAAATCTGGAGCACTCTGAAACCCCAGGTAAGTGAGGAAGCGCCTGCCAAGTTTGGCTGGGGGTGGGTGGGTGGGAGGGAGTAAGGGGGTAGAGTGGGGGAAAGGAAGGTGGGGAGGGTGGGCACGTGAGCAGACCAGCCCGGAAAGGGGAGTGGAGCCACGACCTGGCACTTAGGCTGGATCCTAACCCCCCATCCCTGGTGGCCCGACCTTGTAGATCCAAGTAGCCCCATTCAGGCTGCTGCCACATGACTCAGGGTAAGGGAAAATAATTCTACTTGCTCCACGTTGCACTGTCGCCAGCCCCAACCCTGCGCTGGATACAGCACAGGCCATCTGGCCTGCCTGCCTGCTCAAGGGCAGGATTGGGCTGTGAATGGTCTCGGGAAACACGGGGCGGGGGAAGCTAGCAGAAATTTTGCTGAAATATACACAATGAAGCATGCTGAAGTAAATCCAATAAGTATGTATTTTTGTCGGAAGGAGCTATTTCAAAATGGTCATTTATTTGATGGATGCAAGCCCTCAGACAGGAGACGGCAACCTTTGGATAAAATTAGGACGTACCGGAGCCCACACACCAAATATATGCTGATGGCAGAACCGAGAGAAACCTTCAGGGAGCTGGTTAAAATCTACTTCACTTGAGTGGCCATCCTCAGAGAACAAAGAGGTCAATATATATCCATAATTATTATTGCTATTTCCTATTTAAAATATGCCAAGTTACTTTAAGAAAGAGAGGGGTGGTGAAAAAAGCATTTCAATGATGGTTTCACTGCAAAACCCTTGTCTAGAGGCTTTCTAATTTCCCCAAGGATCTCAGAGGCATTAAAACTCCCAAAGCAAGGAACAGAGGCTTTAACCATTCCAGGTTTCTAATAGAAGAACCAGGGTAAGAAATAGAGTTGGGTCTCCTTTCTCTTGCCGGCTGGTGTCGGCCGAGAGTGTAAAAGGCCACCAAATTTGGTTTAAAAAGTGCAATTTGGTCTAATAGTTGAGTTTTGAGGTTCTTGCTTGGGCCAACACCCACTTAGAAGAAAGTGGCAGGGTTTAATAAGGCACGTGAACATTATCTGGAGGCTTCTAATGATTTTTGCCTAAAGCAAAAATAAAAATTAAAAAAATGCAATCTCCACTTTCCATACAGGGTCATAATGCTGTGCTACTTGTACATTGTTAAGTGGAGGTAAATCCTGGCAAACAATTTGAACGCTTGAAAACATTAGATCAATAAACAAACACATAAATGCAATGAGTAATAGTTATAATAGTAACATTAGTAACCGTCGCTCCAAACCTTTTGCGTACCTTCAGGCCAATTTCCATGTCTTTTCTTCTGTGTACAGCCTGCTTCAATTTTTCTTCATCTAAACTCCCTGCTCCTCCTGATACTTTTAAACCATTTTATTGCTCTTTCATTGAAATCAATGGGGCTTCACAAATTACCACTGTACAACAGGGTTTATTATGTTCATTATCAGCTTAAAACACACACACACACACACACACACACACACACACACACAGGGAAGTAAAGCCTAATCTCAGTCTCAATTTCTGTATGTAAATAACTCCAACCTATTTTTCATGTTTTTTTGAATATTTGGCCATCCATGCCTTAGACCCACTTGGTCTAGCCCTCCCCTATTCCTTTCCTCCAGCATCACATTAAATATTTTTCTTCCTATCTCCTTTTCCTAATGGGTCTAAAAGACTTGGACCACTGTTACTGGACTTGAACGAGACAGACTAGACTTACATTTTCTTCTGCTTACCTATGTGACTTGGCACAGAAGACAGCATACCCTGTTTAGATTCTTACCACCACAGTGGTTATGTCTATGGTTGGGTTAAAAACTACAGAAGATTAAGCTCTGATGAATACATGTAGCAAAATAAGATGGTAAGACAAATGGGCTATTAGTTGCCATACATTCTGCACTGCAAAAAAAACTCCCTGAAATTAAAAGAATGAACAAAAAGCCTACCCTATCAGGAGAAAGGTTCTAGCCCAGTCGGCTCCCAGCTGTGCTAGTTTTCTGTTTGCAAAGTGTATTTTTGTGCAGATGTCCTAAGGATTGCTGCCATTGAGCACCTTATACTGCAGTGGACCTTTTAGCATCAGGACCCACACTTTAGAATGACAATCTGTCTGGGACCCCCACCCCACCCCAGAAGTGATGTCATGGCCAGAAGTGCCATCACTGTGAAGCCAGAGATTGCTGCTTTCCTGAGAAAGCAGCAATAGGTTGGATTTTTTCTCAGTCATTTTCCAGTAGCAAAGTGAATCAGAGTGAATCAGAGTAGCAAAGTGAATCAGCAAAGTGAATTTTGTGTAAACACAAAAAGTAGTGTTTACAACACAAGCAAAATAACCACACAGCCCTGTCCCTTTTTCAGCATCCCATCTTTTCATGTTTTCAATATGGCTGCTCTAGGTGCTTTGTGACCCACCATGACCCACTGATGTGGGTTCCAAACCACAGTTTGGGAACCACTGCTATACTGTACACTTCTAGGCTCTCCGGAGCTCAGGAACACAACTCAGGACTGTCAGAAAGGTCCCACGGTATATTCTGAAGAAGTTTGTGATACAGCAGCTTTCCTGAAGACCAGCAAGTGGATTAGCTCAAGGGAGGTGATGGAGACGGGGTTGGGCGGACTGAGTTCCACGAAGGGGGCAGGTTTGGGGGCAGCAGCAGTCACTGAATCCTAACCCACTTGCCAGGCCCAATCCACCTTCACAGGTCAACGTGAGCCCATCCTACCCCCTGCTAGCCCCCAGCACTGCTGCTGGAGCATGCACTGCTAGTGAGAAGGGGGCAACCAGATGGCTCCGGAGAGGTAAGTACAACTTCTTCTTCGAGTCATTTGTGCCAGCAGTGTCGAAGTGCAAAATCCTAACCACGTTCCCATGCTGCAATGCAATGGGCTAGTGCAGTGTCCGCTACATCCAGCATGGGAGTTATGGCTGCTGAAGGTCTCCTTGGGGTGAAGGGGCCTTTTCCCCTTACCTCAGTAAAATCTCCAGCTGCCTCTACCGAGCAATTCATATCTGCGCCAGCTCTATAACTGGTACATGTCCAGGCTGCCCTGTTTGGGGTTTTCAGGCTTGGAAGGGGGATAGGATATAGCGGAGGCCTCCTACACCATCCTTGCCCCCTCCTGGGCCTGATGTGACCTCCTCCCCTGTCCCATTACACCCCTCTCTAGCCCCATTCTGCCTTCCTCCGCCTTCCCACTGTCCTGCGGAGTGCCTTCCTCCTCCAGCGGGCGCTGGCCTCCCACTGGCAGCCTTTCCGCAGCACAGGTCTTTCTGCAGGCGGGATGGATCTCCGCACTGGCGCAATATGCCTCATAAGTTATGGCATGTTTGTGTCAGTGCATGTGCTCATCCCGCCAGTAGAGGCCAGCAGAGGATTGGGCTGTAGATAGGTGAAATGGATTTAATTGTGGATCAGATTTGGCTGTGGGAGATGGGATTTCAAACCTTTCTTTCTCTCTGTCCCATAATGCTCTAAGTAGCATTGACAAACCACTGTCTCCAAGCCTCATCTCCAACTCCCTCTCAAAGTTTCTGGGAGTATAAATGAGATGTTTGCACCGCAATTGTTAATGAATTCCACAATCTCATCTCTAAATCTCAGCAATTAGTTCCCATTAGCAATAACAGGTGTCACTCAGGAGACTATTTCTCCATTGTTGATTATCGCTGTTTTTGGTACCAACTTATGAAAAATGTACAAAGAGAAGAAAAATCACATAATGAGTAGCTTTGGCCAAGTTGAGGAAAGCAAATCAGAATCATTACCATTCTCTGGCTAAATAGTGAGCAAGACTTCTTAGAATGTTGCTCATTTGCATACTTTGATCTGATGGGTGTAGGTACCTAATTATACAGCAGCCAGCAATGGCTTTTTGATGTTCTCAGTTAGTTAATATTCTGCAGAATAATTAATTGCTTGGTTTGCTCCTATGCAAATCAGACTTGGTTCTAAAGAGAAAATCGTATTTAGAAACATGTCCAACAAGTATGTGGAAGGTGACAGTCTGATGGAGGACATGGAAGGGTGACCAGGACAACTTTGGCATTAGGCAAAATTGAGTCATTAAGGTGGCAGTCCATGATTCCTTCAACATTATGCCTGCACTAGATACGGACACCACAGGCATTATGATACCAAGAAGAACCCCAGCTTATCCTTTACTCCAAATGAGTGCCGCCGCCACCCCAGCCTAGGTGAGAGCATGTGCAATGCAGCCAACACAAGTGTTATCAGCTCACTGTTACCTAACAATTCTGGGCCCAATCCTATCCAGATTTCCAGCACCAATGCAGCTGCAATGCAGCCCCAAGGTAAGGGGAGACACATTCCCTTACCTGGAAGAGGCCTCTGTGACTGCCCACCACTGGATTCAGTGCACACCCTGTTGGCATGGCTGCAACAGCACTGAAGAGTTGAATAGGATTGGACCCTAAGTGTGACAAACCTTCGGAATTAAATCAAACTCCTAGTCTGGTTCTTGGAAGATCTAGCTCCTTTACAGTCATGTAAGGAAGTCATGTAAGCAGCCCTCCCAAAAGTGTGGCCAAGCTCCAGGTTGCACATAAAGTTATGGCCAATTATTTGCATCACACAGTGAAGCCCTGGCCTTAATTTCAATTTCGTTATTACTAGGGGTGGTTTGGGGGGGGGATAATTTTTCCAAAATTTCTTGATTAAAATAGCAAATTGTGGGTTTTTATATTGCAAATGATACAAATAGTGCAATAAAGAAGGGTGAATGGCCCTACAAAGGCAAGAAATTACTGGCACACACACCCTAGCCTGAAATAACCTGCTCAAACATTCCCAAGCTGCACTCTGATTGCTGCTTAGAGCATCAAGAAGCTGCTACTTACTATTTCCGTGCCCCAGCATGCACTGTGACCTATGAACTTGCGTGTTCATGCATGTTTAAGCAAGCTTCTTCCTATTTCTGCTGTTCCTCCTCCTGATACGTTACTGAAAACTATTTGTAGATCCCTCAAAGCCGTGTCAAAAATAAACAAGTGGTGTTATTTTTGTACAATTGGTCTATATTTGTATCAAATTCTGTCAAAATAAGCAAAAGCTGTGTTTTTTCACATTTTGACCTAAATTTTGTTTTATGTAGCGTTTTCAGTAGACATTCTCATTATTTCATGCTCTGTGTTGATCACCAAAAAAAGAAAAAAAAAAGAACCATCCCTAATTATTACACTTCACTGTACTGAGGTTCAAAGTTTGGAGAAAACTAAAAATAATACAAAGAATGGCTGCAACTGGGTTGGTGCAACTTTGAGCTCTTTCCTGTGCTACCACTGCCATAGTAAGAACATAAGAAGCACCCTGCTGGATCAGGCCAAAGGTCCATCTAGTCCAGCTTCTTGTCTCTCACAGTGGTCCACCAGATGCCTCAGGGAGCACAAGACAACAAGATAAAAACTTGCGTCTCGTTGCCACTCCCTTCCATCCAGTATTCCAATGTAGCCTTCTTCTAAAATAAGGAGGTTGCACCACCCACCCACTGCCCTGTAGCCTGCGATGGACTTTTCCTCCAGAAACCTGTCCAATCCTCATTTAAAGGCACCTATATGTCTCATGCATGCCCATTCTCCCAGTTTGGAGAGATCCTGATGGAGCTCATCACAATCCCTTCTGGTTTTCCAAAGTTTAGTGTCACCCACAAACTTGGCCACGTCACTGCTTATCCCTGTCTCCAGGACATTTATGAACAAGCTGAAAAGCACCAGTCCCAGTGTGTACCAACCCTCTCTGATAGCCAGATAAATCAGCAAACAAGCAGTGTTCCTTGTTCTATTTCTTGGCTCTAATCAGAATTATTACAGCACTAACAGCGCCGTCCTATAGGGGGCGTGGCACCGATGCACTGTTTTGCGTTGGCGCCACACCATTAGCATCGATATGGGGGCGCCGATTGGCACCTCTGCATAGCTGCTATGGCAATGTGACCGGTGCTGCAGGCCACGCATCCCTCCCATAAGGCCAAATCCAAGGCCAAATCCCAAAGCCGGATTTGGGCTGCACGGTCTCCTTGGATATGTACCTGCTGTTTAGCAGGTGCAGATCCGAGGAGTGCATAGGGGAGGCTAGAGCCTCCCCTATGGTGAGGGCACGAACATCCCCTTGCCGTGGGAAGGCTCTAACCTCACCTATACTGTGCTGGATTTGGTGCTGGCCGGCCTTTATTGTGTTCTAAATCATTAGGCAGCACACTCACAGTTATGTTCTGGCCTTGGAATGCACCCCCCTCCCACCCCCACCAGTCACTTACCTGTCAGGTTTTACATCTGCAGCCAGCTCGGGAGGGATCTTACTGCAGGACAGCAGGACAGAGCTATTACCAATGCCTGCAGCAGCTGATCATAATGGAATTATTATTCCCTCCCAATCAATTTGGTGACGGTTGTTTGAACTTTATTATTATTAATAGTGAAAATAATAAAAAGGTATTAATGTTTGAAAGCTCTCTGCATTGTGTTTAGTGCCATGTTATTGCTATATTTTTTATGGCAAGTGCCTTGGCATTTGAGCAAATTTCCATTTACAGCATTACCCGGCTATAATCAACTCGTTTTATAATTGCTTCCAAGATACTTAAGGAGGTTTAATTTCTGGAGGTTTCCTCCTCCCTCCAAGGGCCTCCTGTATTAAAATTTATATGGAATCATCCTTGGGATTTTATATTGTTAGTCTAAAAAGTTCCAAGGGCTCTGGTCTACCAAGCTCGCTCTTTGCAGCTGCTTGTTGAAATGAAACTTCATTGCCCTCTTGGGCTCCATGTTCACGAGGACTAATTAAAATTCTAAAGGAGAGCAGTCTCTGCCCGACTTACTGCTGTATATAAGAATCATAGACCTGGGAGAGTCCTTGAGGGTTATCCAGCATATACCCCTGACAGAGCTTCTCATCAATTGCCAGATGGCTACTAAGAACCAGTTTGCACATGCATGTAGACCGCTAGCGTCTCCACATGATTGCTCTGCACTGAACACGCATGGGTGAATTAGGAGTGGGGCCCTTCGCTTGCTCCTAGAGCACATGTTTTGCATGTGGAAGGTGCCAGATTCAATCCTTACTATCTCCAGTTAGGAGGAACTCAGGTAGCAGGAGATCTGCTGGCACAGGTTGAACCATGCAGTTGGCCTTCATCTTGCACACGACTGATCTGTGTGAATTCAAGTATACACAATTCCCCCTTCCAATAGAGAAAAAGCCATGACAACACTTCCGGTGGGTCCCAGAGAGATTGTCATTCGAAAATGTGGATCCCAGTGCTAATAAGGTTTGAGAACCACTGCACTAAAGCCAAGACCTGACTAAATATAGGACAGCTTCATATGTGTCAGACGCCAGCAGGAGTCCCCTTGCAGCAAGTCACCAGGACTGTGGATCTGAAACATCATCCTGAGAAGCAAGGCCATCGTCAGTTCAGGAGTGGCCCTGCTCATCCAGGCTGGCCATTGCTTCTTCCAGGTAGGGAGACCTAAGTGGTCTCTCTACCCTGAGCTCTACCTCCTTTGTAAATGTAAATGACAATGTAAAAAGTCTTTCCCAAGTGCCAGATTTGAGTAATCTGAATGAGCGAAGTTTGCATTTAGCATGAAACCAAGTGTACAACTGTGGCGTTCTTACAAAAGGGGGGGGGACTCTGTTGCAGGAGCCTGAGCTTCTGCATAGCATGGCTCCTCCCCTTGCCTCCAGGACCATTTGCAGCTTAGAGATCAATGAGCTGGCTCTCCAAGCTACAAATCACTCTGCAGGTGAGGGGGAGAGACCACGTTACATGGGAGCTCAGGGTTCTGCAACACTTAGTGTCCCACCCCCGTAGGAACACCACTGCCATACAATCCATTTCACAGTGATTCTGAATCAGCGCAGCTCTTCTGGATAGGCATGAAGCCTTTGGGGCATGAAGCCGCCCCAAAGATGCTCATGAAAACCAATCCTTTAAGATTTCTCGTCTTACCCTGCCTCTCCCAATATCCTGAAATGTGTAGCCTTCGTCCCAGTGAAGATATGCCATGATTTTGGTGTCACAACAGTAGCACTTTCCAGCTCAGAATGCATAACGCTTGGAAGCGTTTTAACCACTTCATGCCCTTTCTTGAAACCGGAATGTCCCTGTTAAAGAAGGCCTAGAGCCTAAGAGCAAAGTAAGCCATTATTTTGTTATAATAAACAAAGATGTCCCTGTAATCCTCCTCTCTCTTTATTCACTAGACTAGCTAAATACTTGATTAGAAACAATCAGAACCAACCCTAACTAACTCCCTTGCAGCATCAGCATCGCGGTGCCTGCTGTATCCTGCAGGGGAGTTTCAGCTTCTGTAGGTTTCAGCAACCTCAGGGAAAACCTGTGCTGGGCTGCCAGGTCTACTTGGACCTGAGCCAGCTCTACAGCTGGTGCAAGTCCACATGGACCTGGGTTGGGGGATTGAGGCTGGGAGGGGGTTGGGATTCGGCAGACACTTCTGCTCAACCTGCCTCTTCCCATTCCTGATTGGCCCTCCTCCATGCTCCATCCTAGCCCCCATTCCCTTCCACCCATGCAATACTTGGTTGGTAATGGCTCTTCACCTTTTTCTGCTCTAGTGTCTGTCAAATGAAACAAATGGTTAGAATCAAACGTTTTTAGAAGCTTTCCAAGTAAACTTTGGACTTCCTGCAGCCATATGATTGATTCTGCATTTATGTAGCGATTTTTGTGCGTTCAAAGCATATCAAAGCATTTTCTCATTAATCCTTATCGGATTAATGGCACTGCACTCTGGCGCCATTGGCCAGCACTGGCCATCAGCCCAAGAAAGACCTGTAAAGAAAATCAGAAACAACCACAACCACAACTAAGGCCTAGCCATTGAAATCACACAACTATGGGGCACTTTGGACGATTTCAACAAGTTTTGCAACTTCTTTTAAACAACTGCAGCTTACTGAAATAACACCAGCAGATCTGCAAAACAACAAAATAACAACGGTGCTTTTAGAAGCCTCTGCAAATAGAAAAGTAGCCCAGCAGGAAGAAACGTTCCATTGCAACTCTGTCTGTTTGTCTGGTTTTTCTAGTTGCAGTGAGTTGGAATTGCAGAGTGTTCAAAAATAGGATTGTCCATTCTGTACCCCAGCACTGAACCACCCTGTTCTCTGCCACGTACAGACGAACAGCCCAATCCACACTTAATCCTCCACCAGCAGAGTGTACATTCCATGGAGCCTGCAGGATTCTGCTAGACATGATGATGTTGTTGTGCACTCCGGCGCCACTGGCCAGTGTAGTGAGGCCATCAGCCCAATCCCTGGTAGCCATGCATATGGGCTGGCAGCCAGGTGAGAGGTAAGGGGCAGGGAGGGGGAGTATCAAGTGCAGAAAGGGGGAAGTTATTGGAAACAGCCATTCAACCAATACCCTATCTCCCTTCCCAGCCTTGATCCACCTACAGTACTTGGCTCCACTCAGATGAGCAACAGAAAAACAGCTGGCACAGATCCAAGTAGACGCAGTGGAGGCTTTCTCAGTGGAGTCTTTCTCTGGGGCAAGGAAACAAATGTCCCCTTTCCTTGAGGAGGCCTCCAGGGTTCAAAAAACTCCTGCAGTAAGCAATGTATGTCCCATTGGTGCGGCTTCATTGGCTGGGGGAGTTACATTGGATTGGGCTGTAAACAGTGGTGGTATCTAAAGCGGGAGGAACCAGAACACTGGGCAGGACGTACGGTTGATTGGCAGCCTGTCCGTTCCGTTCCGCCGCCTGCCTGCCCGCCACGCGGGCTGCCCCTGGTTGGCGCGCCCCACCGCTGCTCGCCCAGGCACCCGGCGCACCCCACCCATCCCCCCCGGCGAGCAGGCGCCCCCTCCGAAGCCAGGGCAGCCCGCGCAGCAGGTGGGCAGGTGGCAGAACCAAACGGACGGGCAGCCAATCACACGTAAGTCCTGCCCAGCGTACCGGTTCCTCCCGCTTTAGATACCACCACTGGCTGTAAACCTCAGTCAGAGGTTGCTAGAAGATGTTGTAAGCAAGAACACAAACTATACCAAGGAGCTGTATCAGAAATGTGGCCAATTTATCAAGCTTAGCTATGTTACTGGTCTGAAAGCACATGATGGAGTTTTACTTTACCTGTATTTTCATTCCCTTGACTTTCATTGCTCTGCTCTTTCAGCCATTGTCAATTATAACCACATTTTAAGGTTAATCCTAACCTGGAGTTAGGCCTGCCCAGGTTAAGCCAGCAAAGTTTGGCCGGCACAAGGGACACCGTAAAGTATGTTTGGACTACTCTCGGAGTCAGAGAGGCCAGCACACAGACGTGCATCATCCTCCCTGACTCCTAGAGTGGTCCAAATGAACTTTATGGTAGCCCTGGTGCCAGCCAAACTTTGCTGGCTTAACTTGGGCCAGCCTAATTCCAGGTTAGGATTGTGCCCTAAATTTCATCCATGTGCTTTCCTCTTTCATCCAATTTCATCCAACTTTCCATAACAATTGTCAATGTTCTTATGTCTGTTTTTATTTTGTTGTAAGGTTTCACATGTATTCACATGTGTTATATAGTTAGTTATTCATGTTTTTCGCTGCCCAAAATAAATTTACAAGCTAAATGAGGCTATGTTTGACATTCATTCTTGACTTCCTTACGTGTTATGGTCTCTAACCAGATGAAAGTGGTATTGCTGTATCTGAAATTCAGCAAGTCTGATCCAGTAAACTGCCTGGCCCCTGAGAACTATATGCACGACATGCAGAGCTCCTTGCTGGAATGAGGAAGAGGTGGAATAAATGTCCGTTGTGTGTGTATGTGTGCTGGATGCCCATTCAGCCCCCCCAAAGAGAGCAGATCTGCCTGTGCAAAAGGTTGCTTCCTTTCCCATAATGAGCAGGAAAGTTCCACAACTTTAGGATTGAGGCAAAAGGTCCATACAGCTGATGGTATTTGACTTAAAACTAACACAATATCGTGGACATTGCAAAGATGTGTGATGTTTGGCAGAAACAGCAGAGGGCACTCACACACTGTGGTATACAAGCCAAGCTGAATTGCAGCACTTTGCAATTTTTGCAGCTCTGTCAAGAGCTGTCAAACCATGGTCAAGCAGAAACTGTCCCCTTTCTTCCATTAAAAAAAACCCTGGAGAATTGTATCCTAATTCCCTCTCCCTTTACAGTTGATTCTGATGGATCATTTTACTTTCACTGGAAGGTGACTTCTTTTTTTTTAATCAGCTCATACAAGAAGTCCAAAGTTCAAAAGACTCGATTTCTTAAGGCTGAAATCACATCTGCACTTGCTTGGGAGTAAGCCCCATTCAACACCATGGGACTTACCTCTGAGTAGAAATGCACGTGAGCTCTTCCAGACAGAGCTTTGGTGGGAAATTGTTAAATATCATAAGATATTTTGTAGTCCAGATGAATGTCCAGAAGTTTTGTCAAAATTACGGCATTTTTTTTAACACTACCACCAACATTTCCGAAGCAGGATTCAGCTTTGTCCCATTGAAAACTGAAATGCATGCCCAGAGTTTGCAGTTCCCAGAGCAAATAATTCCACCTTTGTAGCTATGGAAAGTAGCTATGTAGCTATAGAAAAAAAACCCAGCTGCTTCTGAACAGTTACCACAAATTGCTCAGAGAATGGGCATAAGCCAAGGGCATGAAATGGGGAAAGAAATATAGTGGTCCAGACAGACTTCTGAATCAGAGACTCACACCTTAACAAACCAGTGAATTAACAAACCAGCAAAACTTTGACAGGAAAAAAGAATAAGCAACAACCAATTCTAGCTTCATAAGGGAAAAGCCTAGAACTTGGATTGTATCTCAACTGTCCGTAGCCAGAAGAGTCTTCTTATGTTGGCATCTTTATCATCAGCCAGCCTTGAGTCTACCTGCAGCTCCTTCTGCCCCCTCTTCCTGGAAGGAAAAACCTGGATGAAGCCTTCCAGACCTTCTGATGCCTGAAGCGGAATGCCAAACGCTGCCCTCCTTTCCTCGTGAGGAGCCAGCCTCTGCTCCTCCCACTCTGAATTAGCAAAGGAAGAGGTGGAAAGAATGGAAGAGGAAGTGCATAAGAGAAAAGAGTAGTGGGCTAGACATTCTAGCCTACCACTCTCTTCTTCTCTACATTTCTTCTTCCATACTTCTCTCCTTTTCCTTTTCCCATTCAGGAGTGGGAGGAGCAGCAGCAGCAGCAGCAATGGAGGCAAGTGAATGGATGGAGTAGGGCACCCCATTTCCAAACTGCTGTATGAGGTGACCTCTTCAATCAGCTGCATGGATGGGCTGGCCCTGCCTGGAAATTGAACTGGATCAATTGCCAGGAACCAAAAGAGTCTGCCAATACAAACAGGAACACATTCCTTATAGCCTACAATGTGACGTTTGGTTAAAAAGCAGGATATAAATATAAAAAATAAAGAAAAGAGGCAAATAGCAAGCGAGTCAGCAACTGGAGGGGGAACAAAAGAACATAAGAAGAGCCCTGCTGGATCAGGCCAAAGGCCCATCTAGTCCAGCTTCCTGTATCTCACAGCGGCCCACCCCAGGTGCCCCAGGGAGGCATGAGACCACAAGATGCTTGCATCCTGTTGCCACTCCCTTGCACCCAGTACTCTGAAGTAGCCTACTACTAATGTAAGGAGGTTACAACCCATCATTGCCTATAGCCCACGATGGACTTTTCTTCCAGAAATCCGTCCAATCCCCTCTTAAAGGCATCTAGACCAGATGCCATCACCACCTCCTGTGGCAAAGAGTTCCACAGATTAACTACCCGCTGGGTAAAAAAGTACTTCCTTTTATCTGTTTTAACTCTCCCAACCCTCAGTTTTAGCGGATGCCCCCTGGTTCTGGTGTTTTGAGAGAGGGAAAAGAACATCCCTCTATCGACTCTATCCCTTCCATGCATAATTTTGTATGTCTCGATCATGTCCCCCCTCAGGTGCCTTTTTTCTAGGCTGAAGAGCCCCAAACGCTGCAGTCTTTCTTCTTAAGGGAGGTGCCCCAGCCCCGTAATCATTTTTGTCGCTCTCTTCTGCACCTTTTCCAACTCCACTATGTCCTTTTTGAGGTGCGGCGACCAGAACTGTACGCAATATTCCAGCTGCGGCCTTACCATCGATTTGTACAATGGCATGCTAATATTGGATAAACAATGGCAATGAAACATGCTAGTGGGATGTGGTGCATATTTTGAGCAGAAAGTAATGCACATGTATTACTTGTTAACTACTATGTGAATTAGCCCTTCAGAAAATCCTAAACTGGCAAAAAAGAATATATCTGCTTTTGCAGGAAAATGTCCTGAACAATCAATGCCATTTTAATTGAAGTAGAACTACCAGTGGAAATAACAGAAAAGGTTTTGCCTTGCACAATATTCAATCAAAATTCAATATTTTTATTTGAAAATGTTGGTAGCAAATCTAAGCGGGACATGCCCTGGCATGTGAGAAGGAGCTTCCTTCGAAACAAATGGATTTTTCTTGCAAGTCGAAGTGACTGTGCAAAGGGTGCATAATGGTCTCCATGCTTAGTGTAATGTCATTTTTAGAGATGTTCTAAACAAGGAATACTTTGGGCACAACTTCCTTCAGACCAATAAAGGGCATCCTGTTTGTCAGGCCACTTTTCTGACAAGTTAGAGCCGGGGCTTCAGTACTCTGCACGTCTCTTTCAGATTAAAATGAAAGGCTCCAAAATCACCGTCACTTCTACAGGAAAGGTTGATGAAGGTGGCCGTCTCCTCTTTGACATCTCCCATTCAGCTGGCTATTGGAACGGGACTAATTGAATTAATAGAGGAACTCGAAGGAAACGGTTTTTGTCAGATTCTCCAAATGCCATGGAACTCGAGCCAGTCTTCTCACACAGGAGCACACCTCTGGGCCTCCCGCAGAGGCCCAGCTCAGCCAAGCTTAGCGGTGATTGGCAGAAAGGAAGCAGTCAGGTTTAATTGAAAGATGAGCAAAGTCGGTCTTTTAAAGGTGACTCTAATGGTCAGTGCCCTTGCTGGTGAGATTGTGCTTTGGGGGAAATGCTCAGCCTTTGGCGATTCTCCAGAGGGAGGAATTTCCATAATTGTGGGACGGCCATGGAGAAGAGCCAGGATATGAGGACAGCAGCCAGCTACAGGAGGAGGCATGGTAAGTATTGTAGGCGCTACAACACACGGTGTAATTGGCCCCTCCCACTTGCAATCAAGGCCATTCTGGGCAGTGATAAGTATTGTAGGCGCTACAACACACGGTGTAATTGGCGCCTCCCACTTGCAATCAAGGCCATTCTGGTTAGTGATAAGTATTGTAGGCGCTACAACACACAGTGTAATTGGCGCCTCCCACTTGCAATCAAGGCCATTCTGGGCAGTGATAAGTATTGTAGGCGCTACAACACACGGTGTACAACACACTGCCCAGGATGGCCCTGACGGCAAGTGGGAGAGGTGGGTTACATGGTGTGTTGCACCACCTGCAATACAGGCATGCCCCAGTATCCACTGATTCGGTATCCATGGTTTCAGTTATCCTTCGATACCATGGATACAGGGACACCTATTAAAAAGATTTGGAAACATTAAACAAATCTCCTTGTTTTACTTTGTTGCAGCAAAACCACTGGTGTTCTCTTATCTTTAAAAAGGAGTCCCCAGTATCCACGGTTTCAGGTATCCACCGTGGGATCCGGAACAGAATCTGGTACCAGTGGATACCGGGGCATGCCTGTACTTACCATACAGCTGTGCTACTATATGAGAAGATACGTTATACATTTCAGAATAACTGCCCACCTGACCTCCTCTCTCAACATCGCTGTTCCACCATGCCCAGTTGGACTCCAGAGTTCTCAGCTTGATGTGGTCTACATCTTGGCAGTCAAAGGCAAGGTGAGGTAAATTCATCTTCATTTTTAACACGTTGCTTCCTTTTCATTTGTTTCATTTGCTGTTTGCTTTGGGGAAAAATCATTTCAATATTCATTTCATTCATCTGCACTTTTCCTGTTTGTTTTCATTTTCCATTGATCTCAATGGGAGACCGAGGCAGTATTCTGCTGCCTGTCTTTGTTAATTTCCATCCTAACGACATGGGATTTTTAGTCACTTGGGTACTCCTTCATGGCATCGAACCTGCCAAATTTCAGAAATATTGGGGAACGGCTTCTCAATTTAGAAGCAATTTTAAAAGGCACATATTGTACCAGTCACGTTACTTTCAAAGGGAGATTGCTCATTTAAAACCTTTCTTTGTTGCCTTTCAGTCCCATAAAGGAACCATGAATGAGAATTAACAATAAAAACATGTCTTTTAAAAATAAACAAAAACAAACCCACACAGAGCATGCACAGAACCACCACCAATTTGGAAAAAAGAAAAAAAAAGTGACAGCCCAATTCTGAACTTGGTGGCACCCAGGACTCCAGTGGCACCAAAATGGCAACTGCTGGATCCAAAGCCTGTAGGAGTATCCTTGGTGGAAGAGAGCATTTGTTCCAGTGATGTCATGCAGGGGGAACGCGGGGGAACTCAGTTCCACTAGTTAAAATTAGGGCTGACTCCGCCCACTTCACTCTCCCCCCTCCCCCCTCTCAATTCCTCTGCAAAGAGCTTTTCTTCTTGGTTGGCCGGCACTCAGAGGGTTAAAGGGAGTGACTCCGGATTCCTAGGGGGGCGAAGGCAGAATGAATGTCATTCAGGGGGAATGGACCAGAACGGGCGTTCCGGATCCTAACGGGCTCCGTGGCTGGTTCCGGGTTCCCGACAAGTGCCAATCAAAAGTGAGTTCCTGTTCCTAAATCATTTGAATGACACCACTGAGATTTGTTCCCATTCCCCGGTGAGACTGCAGCTGGCTTCAGTGGGTCCCCTCAGCTGTGTGCCTGCATTTGAAGGGGTGCAGAGCCAAGGAGGCCCATGTCTGGTCTCCCAGCTTGGGAGGATTCAGCAGCAGAGCCGGCTGCCCTCTTTATCTCCTCTTAGACCTTCTCCCCTCTTGGCCACTCCCTGCCTCCCCCATCCTGAAAAGTCTTCGGGCTGGTCGGCACTAGACAAGCGCTGGCTGACCTTCCGATTGGCACTGAGCCAGCACAAGAACTTTCTCCTCCCACGGGGCCATGGGTGTGCTTCCGTGACAGAGCCAGAAGGCCCTTCTGAGGCCACATGTGGCCTCCCCACCCCTCAGAAGACATCCTGGATGTGACTTCTGGTCAGGCCCAGGAGTCCCTCTGAGGCCCTCCAGTATGATCTTGTGATCTACATCCTTCTCCTCTGAGAGAGGAGAGGGATGCAGATCTGAGAGAGGAGAGGGCAAGGAAAGAGTACCCCAGTTCCTGCAAGGACCATAGAGGGCAGGTAAAAGGTCTCAGGACAGTACCCTCCTGAGTCCTGCAGGTGGTGTTGCATCCAAATTCCAAGAATCCATCCTAGCACAGTGAATTAACTGTGTGCTGTCCCTTTAAATACAGTTCCACTGCCAGACTCCCTCTCCTGCTCCGTTCCTTTGGATTGGGAAACCCCCTGCTGCAGGCCTGTATTAGGAGCCCTGCCAGAGCTGTATATTACCCTGTGTAATACACACCATACATTACCAACACCTATTTGGAAGTATAATCAGTAGTCAGGATTCACCAGACAACACAGGAAGAAGCCTCCCTCCAACTTAGGGAAAGATAGGGCACACGCTTGCTTGGACACTGCAGTGCCAAGGAAATGGAGATGTTTCCTTAGGCATGGTGAGCATTTAAGCCTGCAAAATCAGCAGCTTAACCTGTGCCCAGAAATTAATGAGAAGCCAGCATACCCATTGGAGCCATTTGTGCCGCCCCAACCCAAGTCCGCCCCGCTGAACTTAGCTGTTGAAAACAAGTATAAAGATGTCCGTGCAGTTCTGCCATCGTCCTGTCCCTGTTTGAGATCTGCATTTGTTTCCACCTGATGTGTTATTTAAAACAACGACAATTCCTGAAATGTCTGGTTCTTTTACCAGGCATGTTCTTTATCATCACAGAACCAGCAGTTTCAGATTTCATACTTGGGATCAAAATAGCTCACAGGGATTTTACATGCTAAAAACAACTTTTGCAGCAAAAACAGCAGCTGCTGCAAAACAGAACAGCACACCGTACTATATATTGACTATTGCGTGAACAGTCTGCTGGATACGGTCGTCTCTTGTTTGAAATTTGCTCACCTTGGATATGAACTCACCCTTTGGCATTAGGCGAGCCCACCTCTCTCTTACCATTGTTGTCGGGATTGCAATGAGCTAATGCACATTCGAAAGCCCTTCATAAAGTCTAAGCCAAACTTCTTTCATACAGTGGGCCGAATTGCATTCATGATGCCTGATGAAGGCCAGAAGTGATGTCATTAAAGAGGAACTGAGATCATTAAGCAGTTGATGACCAGAAAGAAGCACTTTCTCCTCACTTAGGAATTCATTAGCTTCAATCAACAGAAGAGAAAATATGCAAATCTTGGTCATACAATGATCTTGCATTAATCGCTTGTTCGAAATCTGTGGATTTCAAAACCCATGGATGCTAATCCCCACCCCCTTGAAAGCCCAGTTTGACCCTCCAAACTCAACTAGGGTTGAGTTGGGTCTGGAGGGTTTAGGTCAAAAAATGTCACTTCCAGTTTTCACTGAAAAGTAGAAGTGGCATTTTTATTGTGTAAGGCAGTGGTTCAGAAGGGTCATAAAGCACCTTGAGCAGCCATATTGGAAAAAATGGGAAGATCGGATACTGGAAAGGGGGAGGGCTCTGTTGTTGTTTTGCCTGTGTCAAGGTTGTAAATAGGCTTTTTTCTTTCTTTCTGATTCACTTTGCTATTGGAAAATGGCTGAGAAATAACCCAACTGATCGCTGCATTCTCAGGAAAGCAGCAGGCTCTGGCATCACAATGACAGCACTTCTGGCCGTGATATCATTTCTGGTGGGTCCTGGACAAATTGTCATTCTAAAAAGTGGGTCCCAGTGCTAACAAGTTTGAGAACCGCTGGCCTAAGGCATTCTGAGGCCTGGGGAAGCCAGGAAGCTCAGCTTCAGTTGAGTTCAGAGGGTGGGGGTAGGTCCCAATTCTGCGGGTTTGAATACTTGCAGAATTCTATATGGAACCCTGCAGATAATAAGGGCCCACTGTATTTTCAAAATACGGGAAAGTCCAGTTACCTCAGAGGCCTCTTGTGCAGTAGCACCACTTCTGCTGAGGCATCACTTTGCAGCATCACTCCGACAACTTCTCCTTTCCTTGCCCTTCTTGGTCTGCCCCTTCCACTGAATGGTCCCTTGGTTTCTGAGGTCTCCTTCCCAGTACAGTAGCTAAAGGAAGGCAAAATGATAATTTCTGCAAGGGCCGCAATGCTCTGTGTAAGCAGCCCCTCCCACTCTCTGTCAGAGCCATTCTGGGCAGTGATAGCAATGTGCCAGAGATGCTGTTTGATTCAGAGCCTTCTGGCATGCTCTGAAACTGGAAGCTGGAAGAAGCTGCTGATGGCGGTAAAGTGGCAGGGGAGGCAGGATGAGTGGGGGAGGGCAGTAGTGATGAGAATGGGGGATGGATGGATTAGGTCTGGGAAGCGGGTGGGCTCGGCCGTATCCTAACCCTCTACCCAGACCCGATTCTCCACACAAGAACCCACACTAGGTGTTAGGGGGGGTGGTGGCAAAATCCCTAAGACCAGTGGTGTTATTCAGGCGGAACGGCCCGGAACGCCGTTCCACCAGTTCGGTGGATGGGCCCCGGCTGCGCCGCCTGTCCGGAGGATGGGCGAGCTGCTGCTGGGCCCGCCCGCCCTCCTTTGTCTCCGGAATCGCTCTAAAATTGAGCAATTCCGGCGCAGTGAGGCTGGGGGGCGTGGCAGCCCTCTGCCATAGGGGCGGAGGGCTGTCAATCATCCGAGCGTTCCGGTAGTTGGCGCGCTCGGATGACGTCACTGCCTAAGACCCAGGCTTCCAGGGGGTGCGGGCCATAACAAAACAAACTATAGAGTTCAAAACGAATTTAACACATTTATTACAAAATCTCAGCTTATCTAGGGCTAGCCTGTCTAGGACTATGTTTCTACTACAGCTTTAATCCACTTCTATTTCCCCAACATATTCTGGAGTTTGTTAAGGAATCAGAGCTACCCTTAAACAAACCACAGTCTCCTGAATGCATTGGGGGATTGGAAGGGCATTGAAAGGGGATTAAAGCTGTCCTGGAAATGCAGCCCACATTTTCGACAAGCACCAACATATATTAGTACAGTTCAAAGATAGGAAAGTGAAACTTACACCTTCAGACCAGGACTACTAGGCCCCATCATTAGGTCACCCAGTTCAGTTCACAGAATCCCTAGGTCCCCTTAGTAAGCCCCTTCTTCTAGTTCAGTGTGGTCTAGAATACATGGCATTGGATCAGATCTACATATATTTTGGCATTTACATTTTAAGGTTTAAATGTGAAATTAACGATATGGAGAACAAATATAGGTCTGGAATGTGTTGCCATTTAAGGCACAAAATAGTTCTCATTGCGGGGATGACTGTTTAAAAAGGCAAACCAAAATCAGAGAGTATGCGGATCTTTATTACACCTGTGCAGGCGAGCTGATTCCTCTACTTGGCAAGCAAGGAAAGAGCAGCCCATCATAGTCGTAAAACACCTTCTCTCTCTCTCCTCACCCCCTCCATGAATTGCTGTCCAATGGAAAATGACAGGCACAGGGGCTGGGCCCCTGAAGCCTGTGTCAGGCTGCGATTGTGCAGAGCAGGCTGACCTGCACAGAAGGTCATGGGTGGGGGTGGAGTACAAGGAGAGCAAAAGAGAGAAAGTTACATACTTCAGATTTCAAGCAAAAGAATGTAGATGGGCTACAAATGCAGAAGAAAAGAGGGGGGAAATTGAAAAGCTAGGTAAGTTTATTTCAGGGGATGTGGTGGCACTGCGGGTTAAACCACTGCTGCTGGGCCTTCTGACTGGAAGGTTGGGAGTTCAAGACCATGCAACGGAGTGAGCTCCCGTCACTTGTCCCAGCTCCTGCCAGCCTAGCAGTTCGAAAGCACCTGAAAATGCAAGTAGATAAATAGGGACCATTTTGGTGGGAAGGTAACGGCATTCCGTGCGCCTTGGCGTATAGTCATGCCAGCCACATGACCACGGAAGCTTGTCCTCAGACAAACGCCGGCTCTGCAGGCTTAGAAACGGAGATGAGCACCGCCCCCTACAGTCGGTCACGACTAGACCATTTGGTCGTGGGGAAACCTTTACTTTACGTTTATTTCACCTGGGCAATATTTCAAAATCATCACAGTAATGAGGGAGGTCCTCAGTCCTTGGATGCCCCTGCATTATTAGAATAAGAAAAAGCAATGAGGAGGTAGAAGTGCAGTAACACTACTCAAAGTAAAGACATTATCTCATTCTGAGAAACATTTTCATTTAGTTTCAGTTTGGCTTAAGCTAAGTTCAAAATGTCAATTAAAATTTAAAAACGGTTTTAAAATGTAGTTTAAAAATGTAGTAACATGGTTTATAGGAAAATTTAGGAAGGGGGGCAATCAGGCATCAGAGCTCTCAGCAGCCCTGGTCCAAGTAGACCCCCCCCAACCCATACCGTAGAGCAGTGCTTCTCAAACTTTTTAGACCAGGACCCAATTGTTAGAATGTGTCGGGACCCACCAAGTGATGTCTTGAACTTGGAAGTGGTCATAGTCAGAAGTGACATCATCAAGCAGGAAATGCTGTCATTGTAAGCTCATAAACTGACACTCCTGGAATGCAATCTGGCATTCTTGGATTGCAGCAATGACACAACCATGAAACATCCCTGACCGTAAGCCAGCTGAGGACAAATATATGTAAAAGCACTGAACTAAAAACAAAATTAAAAAAAAAACTCATAAAAAGAAAATAGCAAGAGTCAGGTCTGCAGCTTCCAAGATGGCTGCTCTCAGCTCTCCGCAACCCACCTGACATCATGTCACAACCCACCAAGTGGGTGCCGACCCACAGTTTGAATAACACTGCCGTAGAGGTTTAACTGGTTAAGGGATTGATCTATCCCTTGTCTAGAGGAGACCACCACAACTGTTGCAGGATACCCTTTTGCCATTAACCATTTTGGTGCTGCTGTATTGGCCGGTGGAAAGATTAGAATTGGGCTGGATGGCAATTTATGGGGTGGAATGAACATGGGTGTGGAGGGGTCAACTTAACAGTGGCATGATGCTGCCACCAGGAAAACAAGTAGGCCAATACTTGTTGGCAGGTTAAAAGAATTGGTGACACCAGCAGCTTACTCTCCCACAACTGTTGCTGCCAACTGGGGAGTGGCATGAAGAGAGATAAGCTAGGGCAGATTTGTGAAATCTTTTCCTCCCTCCCATAGTATATTTTCTAATGGTGTACTTTTCTGGTCAAATGCATAAATAGGATAGCGTATTTCTCAAAATAACAAGTGACTATTTAGCCAATGAGCTGGAATGGTTCTGAAATGTGAGAAACATAAAAAGCCTCTTTTCCCCCCTAAAAAATTGTCTAATTACGTCCTTATCCAAGAGAGGAGGACAGTTCTTCCAGCAGCAGCCTGCACTGTCAAATAAATAATATGCATTTTGTGAAATTAACTAATTATGGGCTTAACCACAGGAGTTTAATAGAACTGGTCTCTCAGGTAAGTAATATACACTTTAAAAGCTTTCATTAAGGGGAAACGGTATTAATTTTTAATTAAAAACATACAGGAAAATGCACACACTTGTTTTCAAAGCCCAACAAATAAATAATAATTCCGACAGAGTGGATAGGGGGACGTTCTTTTCCTTCTCTCACAACACCAGAACCAGGGGACATCCACAAAAATTGAGGGTTGGGAGAGTTACAACAGATAAAAGGGAAAAAAAACTTTTTTCACCCAGAGGGTAATCTGTGGAACTCCTTGCCACAGGATGTGGTGATGGCACCTCGCTTGAATACCCCTGCTGACTGGGCAAGAGGCACTTTTTCAAGTGGTGTCCTCTTATATTTAGCAGGGGGAGAGCAATTGTCCCTCTTCACCCCAGCACAGTGTCTTTCTCGTGGCTGTTGCTGGTGGTGTTCTCCATTCTTCTAGATTGTGAGCCCTTTTGGGACAGGGAGCCATTTAACTTTAATGTTATTATTTGCCTGTAAACCGCTTTGTGAACTTTGTGTTGAAAAGCGGTATATAAATACTAGTGATTGATTGATTTAGAAGAAAATTCCATCACAGGTTACAAATCATGATGGGTATGTGCAACCTCCTTATTTTAGAAGCAGGCTACTTCAGAATGCCAGGTGCAAGGGTGTTGCAACAGGTTGCAGGCATCTTGTTGTCTTGTGTGCTCCTTGAGGCATCTGGTGGGCTACTGTGAGATACAGGAAGCTGGACTAGATGAGCCGTTGGCCTGATCCAGCAGGGATCTTCTTATGTTCAGGCGTTTCCAAAGTCCAGCTGATGGGCCAGATCCAGCTCCCACCTGATCCTTTCCCAGTGTGAATGGCACCTTCTGTTCCACAAGGGATGCTTCAAAAGACCCCCAACTCCAGTCCGCAGGGGTCCTTGCAGCCACAAAACAAGTCATTCGCATAGTCATTCCGCACTCCTCGTGCACTGCCTTTTACCCGGAGTTGTGCACATCTAGGTTGCAAGAGAGCATGCAAGGAGCATGATAAGAATTCTCTGGTATTTCTTTAGAGGAGGGGTAGCAGACCTGCATCTGTCCCTCATCCTCCTGTGTTTGCACAGGGGTACCTGAAGCTTTTCTGTCTCTCTGTGCTCCCAAACAAGTTCTGTAGGCATACTCAACTCTGGGTGAGACAGACATTATAGTCAATAGGGAGGGATTTAGTGCTGCCAGAGTTAGTACATCCATTCAACTCACACACTGTTTCTAAAATCAAGGCAGTAATTATACACAGAACACATGAACCCTCCAATTTGGAATACAGCTGCCCATGCCTGGTATGGCTTCTGTCTGGTTCAACAGAGAATAGTTATGGAGACCTGAAAAGAAAATAGCCAATTCTGCATCAAGTACATTGTAAGAACCACATGACTACATCATGAATGTCAGGTGCCTTCCTTCTCTATCATGTGCTGTATACCAGTGGTTCCCAAACTGGTGGGTCATGACACACCAGCCAGGGAAGCACTTGTCCCTGTCCATTTAAGGGGCAGTGGTAGGGAGAAGGCAGCAATGTAATCCCCAGGATTGCACTGTAATCCCCAGGATTGCACTGCTGCAGTGGTAGAGGGTTTTTTTCTACTTACCTCTGCCAGTGCCAGCCTCTGGGGAGTGTGGGGAGCTGACTGGGGAGGACTGGGGAAGTGGCAGTATCGTCGGTGGCAGTGCAGATATCCTATTCCCCTTTCCAGCCTTTATCTACCTTCCTGAGTGCATTCATATTTGCACCTGCAGAATCAGTGATGCAGAACTAAGTGGACCAATTGTAGCATCAGAAGCTTATTCCTGGGCAAGGGAACAAATGTGACTTGTGACCAGAGGAGACTTGTGAGACTGTTCCCCCTCTCTGTAGGATGCAGCACATGCTCCAGTGATAGGGCAGAATCAGCGGGGGAGGGGGGTAGATAGGATTGGACTACAATTTTTAATAGTTAAACTATAATTGTGCCTATATATTTTCTCCCACTTGTCGCAAAATTGAATGTTATACTGTGCCATGCAGTGGTCTATAACTTTTCTCTTTTGCTAAGAAGAAACACTATGTGTACTGTAGCTCTGTGCTACAGCCTAGATGCTTTTAAAAGGGGCCTGGTCAGATTTCTGGAGGAAAAGTCCATTGCAGGCTACAGGCCATGATAGATAGTGCAACCTCCTTACTTTAGAGTTAGGCTACCTCAGAGTGCCAGATGCAAGGGAGTGGCAACGAGATGCACATATCTAGTTGTCTTGTGTGTTCCCTGAGGCATCTGGTGGGCGGCAGTGAGATGCAGGAAGCTGGACTAGATGGGCCTTTGGCCTGATCCAGTGGGGCTCGTCTTATGTTCTTATGTTAACTTCCTACCAGCTCTGCACATTGAGGCCCTGTTTAAAATGAAGCTCTGAGCTGGGAATTGAGCAGTTTTCTCTTTGGTGATCTTTTGTGGTTTTCTGATCATTTTGTCAATCACTCTGATAAAGTAAACTACTATTTACTGTGATGTTCTTTGTTAAAGGAAACAACAGCAAATGAAAGAAACAAAATCTTCGATCAATTGCATCTTGGTTATGGTAGCCAGTTACATTTACAGTAAATTTTATGAGTCTCTCTCTCTCTCTCTCTCTCTCTCTCTCTCTCTCTCTCTCTCTCTTTCTCGTTCCCTGACGGAAATCAGTTTAAAAACAAGAACATTTTCTTGCAGGAGGCTAGAGGTTTCCAAAAATAAAACGAGTGGTGGCTATTTTACCCAGCAGGTTCCCTTATCACCATAGCATAGAAAAGTTGATGGGCTTTCTATCTGAAATGTAATTAGCTTGTGGGAGTACAATCATAATGAAAGTAAAATTTCCAATATTATAAGCATGTGTTTGTTTGCTTTTCCAAAGAGGACTAAAAAGTGAAGTCTGAAATCTAGCTATGTCTTTTATTGAGCAGTGAGGATGGAAGGCAGAACATGAAGACAATAACCCCTACCACTGGGAACGATGCAGCCATGCCAGTGGGGCATTACATACACTGTATCCAGTGTTGGGGGTTGGCAAACAGGAGGTCTGAGAGCGGTAAGGCTTGGGACTGGGTGACAAAGAGAGAAAAGGATCCTGGTGCAGGCTGCTGGATTTGGTTTCCCTATCAGTCATGGTAGAATATTTATATTAAAGTAATCCTACAAAAAAAAAAAAGGCTTTACTAACAAAGCAGAGAAAAATATTTACGGTTTCATTAACAAAAAGAGCCTCAGTTCTCATTTACAGTATTTTGCAAGCAGCTGCTATATGTTCTGTTATCTACAGGTGAATGAATTGAGTTTATTACGGTCTTAGACCAGTACAAATCTACAGGTGTGCCCTGGTATCCACTGATACGAAATCCATGGTTTCAGTTATCCACGGATACCATGGATACTGGGATGCCTATTAAAAAGATAGAGGAACATTAAACAAATCTCTCTTTTTTTACCCTTTTGCTGTAAAGCCACTGGTGTTCCCCAATCTTTCAAAGGCATCCCCAGTATCCACGGTTTCAGGTATTCACGGTGGAGTCCGGAACGCATGCCTGTATTTCATAATCCATTCAATCAATCAATCAACAGGTACTTATATACCGCTTTTCAACACAAAGTTCACAAAGCGGTTTACAGGCAAATAGTAATAATAAAGTTAAATGGCTCCCTGTCCCAAAAGGGCTCACAATCTAAAAAAAGGCAGACCGCCAGCAACAGCCACTAGAAAGACTGTGCAGGGGTGAAGAGGGACAGTTACTCTCCCCCTGCTAAATATAAGAGGAACACCACTGGAAAAAGTGCCTCTTGTCCAGTTAGCAGGGGTTAGTGAGAACTTTCCTGGGAAAGTGAGAACTACAGGTCTGTTCCTCATGATGCCTCACACATTTCCTCACACAACCCGCCCTTTTTGCTTTCAAGGCATCCAATGGTCCAATGAACCTCAACACAGAAATGATTTTTGGATAATAGCCTGGAGACGCTCTCATAATGTAACAAAGTTGGTGAAAAGTGGTACCTCTGAGCAGGTAGGATTTGGCCATCTACAATATTAACTCATGTGTGGATTATTCTTGTTTGAAGTATTTGATAAAGGACCAGCTAGAGCTTTGAACCACAGCTCTCTCGCAGGAAAGGCAAATATCTTGAGGTACAGAATTTGCTTGGCAAGTCAATAGGGTGATTATTGCACTCATAAACAGGGCAGGAAGTGTGGTCTGGAGGTTGAGTTGTTGCCTTTGATCAGCCTTGGATTGGCCTTGGATGGGAGACCGGAAGTCACTGACAGAGCTTGTGGAGGAATGGGAGGAGTGTAGAGGAGTCAGCTGACAAAAGAACTGGCCAAGGTGTGATCTGTGGTGGACTGTGAAGGCTCAGAAGGTGCAAGAGTGCAGCCAGGATCATGACCACACATTGAAAGGGAAACATCTGAAGAAGTTGAGGGTTCTGTGAAGGTACATAGAACAATAATTGTAAAAACCCCAATTGAAAAATGGGGTTTATGAACAGCCTGCCCATGTAAACCGCCTTGAGTCCAGTGAAATCTGGAGAAAGGCGGTATAAAAATACATCATACTCTGATTTGCTCTGGCAGTTAATAATCAGGCAGGCGTACTGTGTCTCAGCTGTTGTATTAAATAAAAAGCACGACTGGAGCACGACTCTCAAGTAAGGGCCCTTCTCCCCCCCCCTGTAATTGACAGGATATTATCAATATTTGGGCCCATGCTGAAATCCACTCATGATACTTAGGGCTCTACATGCCATAATTTCTCTGGATCAGGATTATCTGAACCCTCTTCTTTATGCTTTCTCTTCTGATTAAAACAGGGGTCAGGGAACTTGTTTACCTTTTACCACAAAATATATTTAGATACGCCGACGTTACCCCCCCACCCCCGCCAGAACAAAAGAAAAAAATTACATATTGGAACCCATAGCTTTTTATTTGATTAATTAATGAGCTTAATTAATGCTATGTAAATATGAAGTTGTAAAGGGTTTGGGAGAGTTAGAAAAGTTCTTTAAATATTTTTTAATCTTACTCTTATTGTAAATATCTAACCTGCTTAGTTAGATTTGATTTTGTCATATGGGGTGTTACAATGTTCTTGCTTGATGAACATTCCGTTTGGGCCCCGGTGATAAAAAGTTTGAGAGCCATTGTACTGGATTAAAGAAAAACACTTTTAAGGTCAGAAAGTAAGATAAAGGGGCAGCCTCCAAAGACTTATTTCAGAATTTAAAAGATTTGTTTGCAACTCTGGATCAAACCAAAAAATGATAGCAGTAGCCATTTTTTTATGAAGATATCTGTTTCATGCACTTGTCAAACAGGGAATACCTCATTTTTACGTCACAAGGAGTGTGCATGTAGGTAAGGAGATTCAGCTCGCCTCATACAAACATCACTTAATGTAAAAAATTAGATCTTCTCCACTTTAAATATTAACAGGATGAATGGGAGCAAAACAAATACATCTGTTGCCCGATTAGTTTGACCCCCCCTTCCCTCCCCACTTCACAGAAACATAGCTGTGGAGAAGGCAAGGGCCATTCCTAATGTGTGCTAATACAAAGGGGGCTATGCAACTTAGCAGCACAGTATCTGCTTTTCCATTCTGGAGAAGGCAAATAGTACTAATACAGAAATGTAGCAAGCGTTCCTACATTTTGTCTCCTGCAGCTCGCTTTCCCTCTCGCCTCACCTCACGCTGCATGCTTGCCTGGCGCCTCTCTTTGGTGTCCTGCGCACGTGCCCCACACACCCCACGACACCCTGAGCCCCAGTCTGGATTGGAGGATCGTTGCACCGGGCTACAAGTTGAGGGGGAGGAGGACAGTCTGGTGTCGGCTCAAACTTTACTCTGCAGCCAGTCGCGTTTGCCCCAGCCTGCACGCCCCTTATGTTCAGTGGCCAGCTGGCATCTGTCAACTTCTGTTTGCTCAGAAGTAAGTCAGATTGAATTCAATGTGCTTTACTCCTGGGGCAGTGTGTGCATTGGACTGCAGTTTTAATTTAGTCCAGCGCACTTACCATATCAAATCAAAAGAATTCAAACGAAAG
>JAJKFI010000008.1:31127797-31152514 GCA_029204185.1 Lerista edwardsae
CTCTCTCTCTCTCTCTCTCTCTCTCTCTCTCTCTCTCTCTCTCTCTCTCTGGTCCCTGTGGCAGTTTGGATGAGGCGAGAGAAGAATAGCACCATTTTAAAAAATCTATTAATAAGGCAACTTTTTCTTTTTAATTTTAAGACTTCATCTTTTTTTTTCTGCTTTGCTTAGCTCGGCAAAACTTACTCCTTGAATGGGTTTTGAAGCCTTCCCTGTAAAAAGCTGACTATTTATATATTTGATTCTTTAAAAGCAATTAGGAATACAAAGCAGATGGTACGGCATTGTAGATTTCCCCTTTCATATTGCTTAAACACTAGAGATCAATAAGTCTAATATAAACAGATGATTTCCATAGCAGGGTTTTATAATTAGCTGGCACTGAATGTGTCCAAACTCTAAAATAATTAGCAGAAGCATGTGGCACACCATTAAAACCTTGTGGCTTGTCTGCATTTACATTTATAATTATTAAAGTTAATTATGATGCTTGTGGTGTGGTTCCAAGCTCCTTTACAAGTTAGATTAAATTTGCTTTTTTTTTTCCCCCTCCAGTCCTACTTTTGCCTCTTTGGTAACCTTCTCCGAACCCTCCATGAAACAAACCCCAGCAAACTCCTGGCAATGCCAGTGGGCAATGAGGGTTTGAATTTAATGCTAGACAGCTGTTGTTCTGACCCAGTGCCTTTATATTTTAAAGAGAGCATTGCGCCAGAGGATTGGGGAGAATGCCAGTCGGGTGTTGCCGGCCCCAGTTCAAGATTAACGTGTTAACATGACAATTACGCTTGGGTTTCCTACCCTTTGGACTGAAATATTAAATGGTTCTGCACATGCAAAAATAAACCCCATCACATCAGGGCCATGTGGCTTTGGGGGAGGGATGCTGTTTAGCGAGGGCAGGGGGTGGTCACCCCCCTCATGCTTCAATGCGCATGCGATTATTCCTCAGGAAGAATGAGATCAGGGATTATTATTCGGAGGCATACATAAAACCACAATGCGTTCTCTTGGATTACACAGCTTTCTTGCAATTTTAACTACAACAGCAGCCCCTTGACTGGATGCGAGTTATTTATGCTGAATTCCTGAGAGTAAACCCCACGGAAGACAATGGGGCTTACTTCTAGGTAGACAAGCATAGGGTTGTGCTCTTAGTTAGTTTAGCCCCTTTCCAGCTGAGAAAAAGCCCTCAAAGTGGCTTATGCACAGTTAAAAGGCAATATATTTATGCCAAAGAAACATAAAGTCCAAAGTTTTTAGCAAACAGTGGGAACCTTGATATGAACCCTGCTATTGCCTGCGGAAACCATTTATTTCTGCCCCTTCCCCAAAATCTGAAATAGTGGTCCTACCTGGATCTGCCTCACATGTAAAAACATTTGGGGTCACACACACCCCATTACTTGAAGCACATGTTTTACAAGCATAGTGTACAGTTTTATCTCATATTTACTTTTATATTTAATACTATTATTGTGTTCCATGGTTGTCTTTTCCGATACTATGCCTAATAAAGGTAGATGATGATGATGTGCTTTTATAAAATGTGTAAAATAGCAGCCTGCTCTGATCAGGAAGGCAATGTTAAGGGGTGGGTGGGTTGAATCTTACTTTCCACCACAATCCCAATCTGAATCATCTGCTTCTTGCAACTGCTATTTGTTAAGGGGGAAGCTAGCTTCCACTTGTGTTTGGGAGACTGGGATGTTGGAAACTACGGGCAATGTTTATGTCTCGCCTGAATCTTGAGAAAAAAGTTGCACCTCTGGCTTTAATGGAGCAAGTGCCCTAAGCATTCACCAAGCTACTCCTGCCATAACCAGCAATTGGGAAGAGAGGGCTCTGAATCACAAGCACAGACGATGATACTAATTCCATTGCCATCCTATTGGTGTGTGGCCTTTAAGCTCAGTGGATTATTTTTGATTTGTGAGCTTTCTGGTCTTACTTTTACTTACATTCCTTGTAAGGAATGGCCTTCGTGACTACCACTCCATTGCACAAAGCTGGATCAGGTTCTAATCGCACCTGGGGCAGCGCAGTGTTGAAAGCCGTCACCACACCCTCCAAGCAGCCTCGCCACTCCCCTGCTTCCAGAATCATTCCATTTTGGAGCATAACAGAGACGGGTGGGAGGGAGGGCACAGCTCTGCGCCGTTTTCTTCCATGGCACGCCCAGCTCCCTCGCTGGTACCCATGGCAGCTGCTACACTGCGCCCAATAAGCGCGACACCTCTGCCACTGTAGAATGCAGGGTACGTCCCATTGGCACAGCTATGTCAGTGCTGATTGGTTAGGATTGCACCCGAAACAGCACAGAACATTCGTATCACAGTGCCTTCTGAAGGGGCCAGTTCACACATCCAGGTGGGAATCAACAAATTTGAATTAGAAAGTACAGTGTGTGTCATAGATAGGCTTGTGTGAACTGGTCGCAGGTTATTTTCATACAAGATTCTTTTGATCTCTCTTATTACTTTGTTTTTAAATATGAATCTATCTATATATATAAAGAAGAGCGTATGTATGTGTGTATGTGTGTATGTGTGTATGTTCCACATAGGATCCGCAACACCTGGACCGACTGGCGCCAAACTCGGCACGCGGGTGCCTTGGCCCCCCGATGTTGTGTATTTGTGTAAATAGTAGCAGAGTTGGGGGCTTGGAGACCCATTCTAGCGCTTGCCTTAGCGCTCCGAAGCGAAGGATTGAAGCAACCGCCACATTTCCATAACAAAGTCTCTTTATTGTAGCGAAAGTAAGAAAGGTACAAAGGTTCAATCTGCCGGCTAGGAAGCCGGTGAAGTCTGGGCCGCTCGCAGGCGGCGTTTCAGTGCAGCTTTACATCTTAAGCACACACAGTGAAAAAACTCCTTCTAACAACAGAACAAAGGGATGCAGCCAGAGTATATCTGGTAGGTGGATACCTGAAGATCCCTTGTGCCCCATCTTACCCAATGGGGTGACCCTTAGAGCACCATGAGCTCATGGGAATGTGCAGTGTTTCCAGCCAGGGCTTCCCGTGTGAAACTGCCTGCTTATTCTACACTATCAGAAAGGGAGTACAACTACTATCCAAGCTAGTTGCCCTAACAAGCTGGGAAGCTTCTGGCTCGAAGGACACACAGGTGTTTATCTGATCTTGAGACGGAGAGACGGAATGCCAGTTTCAGCCAGTTCTGGACTGTGAGATGTGAAACTGCAACACCCGAGACCATCGCTGCGCGGTTTTGGAACGGATGGCGCCCCCACGGGCGCGGGTAAAAGCGAATTTGTGGTTCTCTGTGGGTGGCTATGGGCTGAGCCGCAGCATTCTGAGGCTCTGATGATGTCATGATGAGATGCAAATGACATGCGGAATCTTCAGGCAGCAACTGAACTCTTTACAATTGAAGACAAACAGCAGCAAACAGGTTTCCCGCAGGCAAACCGATACAGGGCCAGGGAAATGTGTTCTGTGGACATGTGGGCGGTCCCTGCTTGGCAGTGGACAGTTGGCACAAGGTGCTGTGGCTGTTGCTCTCTCTCTGAAAGGTTACTTTCACTGTGTAACGTAAGGCAATTGGGCAGGTGCAACCAAAGGCTACAAAGATGAAACAACAGCGTACACAGGAAACACCTGAGGGAAAAAAAACATGACTTGCAGTGCTACGTCACAAAGCTGCTACATCTAGAGCAACAGAAACAGTACAGCAGCGTGACAAAAGACTACACGATAAGAGAGACAGAGCTGCTACATCTAGAGCAACAGAAACAGTACAGCAGCAGGGATGGGACATATAAACACCCGGGCACACATGTGAGTGGGGGGAGGGGTCAGGGATGGGACATATAAACACCTGGGCACACATGTGAGTGGGGGGAGGGGTCAGGGATGGGACATATAAACACCCGGGCACACATGTGAGTGGGGGGGGGTCAGGGATGGGACATATAAACACCTGGGCACACATGTGAGTGGGGGGGTCAGGGATGGGACATATAAACACCCGGGCACACATGTGAGTGGGGGGGACAGGGATGGGACATATAAACACCCGGGAACACATGTGAGTGGGGGGGTCAGGGATGGGACATATAAACACCCGGGCACACATGTGAGTGGGGGGGGTTCAGGGATGGGACATATAAACGGGCCATCTGTATGCCTGGTGAGTGGGGGAGGGGTCAGGGATGGCACATATAAACACCCGGGCAAAGCCGGGTACATAAAAGCTAGTGTTACTATAAACAAAGGAATGTATGAACCTAGTTTTGGATATTTGGGCGCCTTTCCTAGATATTTATGCATAGCACATTTACTGTTTATGGTTTATGGATTGCTTAAATGTTTCTTATTCAATGTATTTTTTTTCTTTTTTGTGCTTTTATTTGTTTTATTCACTAATAAAGAAAAATAAAAACGAAACAAAAAATTAAGTCATGACATCCTGATTTCACAGCAAGGAATAAAAGAAGGGCAAAGAACCAAGCATTTCTCCAGGTCCCTCCCCCCTCCCCTAATCTTCACAGGTTCAGTGGATAGTACCAGGGAAATAATTTCCTCGGTGGTATGAAAATCCCTTCCTAGGCATCTGAGCTGGCACCAGCCCTTTTTAGCTATCGGTGCATGGTCAAAACTGTTTTATTTATTAAATCATTTTAGTTTTACTAAACTTAGTAAAATTTAGTAAAATTATGTTGATGTTTTGGTTTTGATTTGATAAGTTTAGAGTTAGTGGGGGTTTGTTAATGGGATGGTATTATTTATTCGTTTAAGATATATGTGAGAGCTTTTGGGCCGAAGTAAAATTCCATGTATGGTGAAATTCGATGTATGGCCAATAAAAATTCTATTCAATTCAATTCTAAATCATTTAGCTGCAGAAAAAGACTGGTTTTGGTGCCACTCAAGTTTTATGCGGCTCTTCATTTTGATACTACCACTGATCATGTTATTTTTGTATGTTGATCTTATGAGGTTTTTTAAAAAAATGGTGTCTGGTCTTCAGGTTTATTTGCACACTTGTGTTCTTTTTATTTATTTTACCAACTCGACAAGTTAAGCTCCCTAAAGAAGCAAGCAAATAACACCTCTGTCAGAGTCAAGCCTGAGCCTTCCATTCTATCTTTTTTATTTCTTACTTTTGCACTCATCTCATCTGTGTTCTTCATGTAACAGCATGTCTATCAGGTGATTCCTGGCTCACATTCCTGTTTCCTCCAGCTCTGACCAGACCTGGAGATGTCTGGAATGTGACAAGGTAGCAGGGAGCCTGCCAACTCTGCTTGGTTAGTTAATTTATTTCCTTCTCCTAGACTGATGATAAAATTGTCACAATGCGATGCTCCATCAGGCCCCCAAGTGCTGCCCGCCTACCACTCCAGGGCTTGGAACTGACCTGGAGCTAAGAGATCCGTGATGAAAACTCCACCAACTTTTCTCCTCTTGCATTTCTAATCCTCCTGCTAAGCGGTGCCGTATGATACCCCCCCCCCCAGGTATCCTGAAACTTGTGTGTTTCTCACCATTTCCACTCTTCCAACAATCCCCCTCCCCGTTTCCTAACCAAGACACATTTTCAACTTGAATTTTTCATGAAAGAGATAATATCGTTGTACACATAATAATGGCCTTCAAATACACCCATATGCCTGTTTACTCTGAATAGATAGGTGGCGAGGCTCCCTCAAAGCATATTTATAGCTTGTTCTTTGTTATGTAAAATATGGACATTCACAAATCTGATCTTTGTAGAATCCCTGGCATGTCATTTCAGATAACAGGACAAAACACACTGAGAAGTGTGCGGCATGACCCATCAGAATCCCTGATGGGGCATCTAGTACTCTTGGTTTAAATATTTTTTCAGCCACCCATGATACGTTTGCAAAAATAGGCAGACTGTACAATGGGATTTTTCCCCTTCTAAATAAGCCACACTCAACAAACAAAATGCCATATTGATGGAAGAATACATGGCAATTGTTCCCTTGTTGCTGGCCTGAAAGATTGTATAGTTCAAGCATTTGAACTGGGTGTTATGTCCTAGAATAGCAGACATTTGAGGATTTCTGAGCAGACATGCTGATGCAGAAAGAGTTTTCCGAAGCTCAAAAGTTTCAGAATGGCACCAGGGATGAACGGAGCCCCGAGTGCACCCATGGCAGGGTGATGAAACCATGCCCCCAGCACGTCGCCCCGCCCCCGTGCGTCGCCCAGCCACACCTCCCTGCACCCGGAATAGCTCCATTTTGGAGTGGAACGGACACAAGGGAGGGCGGGTGGGCCACACAACGCGCGGGTTAGTCCGCGGACTCTGCACAATGGCTCCCCGCCGCTGCTGGCGCCCATGGCTCGCGCCACCCCGGGCTACACCCTTCCTCCACCTCTGAACGGCACGTCTGTAATATGACCTATTCTGACAAAAGATATCCACGTGTTTATGCATCTACAACCACCATGCCAAAGGCCATCCCTTACAAATTTTCCATTGGAACAGGTTCAAAATCTCATGCAATATACTGTACCTCCTGCCGCAAATCTACCAAGAGTGAACTTACCAGGTCTTTGTAGTGCACAAGTAAACCTTACAACCACTTGCTGTATAAAGCGTTCCCACATAACCTTCTTATTTCCTTTGGCAGAGCTTTTCAATCTTCTTTACTTAAAGAGCTTGCCAGATGTTCGGCACTGCATAAATATTTCTGGCACCCAGTCTCTAGTGGCATCATAAATCATGCCTATCCATGACAGTCCAAGAATACTTGGTGCCAAAATATACCTTTACTCGTCATATTTAGCTGTTACAAATGGATTCAGCAGAATTCCAAGCATTGGTTACCTGTAGCACACCATGGCAAAGGTGATGGATCATCTTGTGACATTTTCTGGAGATGAACCATTGCCAAGAATGTCCACAGCCCAAGAAAACGCATTGGGCCAAATTTTTCAATTGGCTGTTGTAAGTCCATACAGTCTTCTATTCTCTCTGTCCTTAACTCCCAACATACACAGAAGCAGGCTGTCTCTTTCATTAGCCTTCCGGAATGGAACACAATTTAATGGATGCTCTGTTTCCTTCCCTTCTTCAGTGCTAATCAATGCTGCAGGTCAGATTGAACAGCCAGAATGAGAGCCGCTCACGCTTAGCCAACAAATTATTGATCAAAAGACTACCGGCACATGTGGGAGGGGCCTGGTATTTTGATTGGCCAATCTCTCACCTTCCATCCACTGCCAGTGCCAACAGCCTCCCTCCCTTTTTCCTCCAGGTATTTACCTTGCATAGCCAGACAGATCAGGAAATATTAGAGGCTAAACAGTCCAGGTCAAGCATGAGAATAACTCAATAATAATAAAAGAGTCAAGGATATACCAAATCTCTGATGTTCCAGGGTTTTAACAGGGGCCTGACAGTACTTGACTATGTACTTGGCTATGGTAGCTCACTTTAAAAATAAGAAAAGAAGAAGAAATGCAATATTTTTCTCCAACCCATCACCCTGCAGGCCTTTGAAGCATTGAAAAGGCATTCCAAACCTATTCTGCTGGGCACCATGCTAAGGGAAACACCTGGGACCAGGCACGTATCTTACCCAATGCATGGGATGGCGTGAGCCATGGGGCGCCGGGCAGCGGCAGGATGCCATTGCGCGCAGTCCGGGTGAGACCGTGCAGTTTTTGGCCCTCCCACCCATCCATGCTTCCCTTACGCTCGGAAATGGAGCATTTCTGGGGTAAGGGAGGCGTGTCTGAGCGACGCGCGGGGGCAGGGCAACATCTGGAGGACACGGTTTCAGCACCAGCCATGGGGCACGCTCGGGCCTCCGTGCGCGCCTGCCTGGGACTTGACTGTTCCCTCTCTGGTGCCAGGTGTATTTCTTTCTGAATAGTAGCACGCATAGTCACAGTCTACGCCAGGGGCTGGCAACCTTTTCAGGCAAAGGGCCGGGATATTTGGCAATGATGTCATTGTTTGGCAATGATGGGAGTCGAACTCTCAGAAGTGGATGCAGCAAGGTTAGTCTGGGAGGCAAAGGCGGCAGGAGGGTGGAATGGGATGGGGATGGGATAAAAGTGGGCAGGGAAAGGGGAGGACTGGGGTGGAGAGGCTGTGGGAGGGATCGATCTAGCAGCAATTGTGCACTCAGTTCCTCTCCTCCATTTCATCAGCCTCCCCACCTGCTTTTTCTACTCAGACCTACTCCCAAAGTAGCATAGTAATGAGGTATTTTGCCTTGAAATGATTCAGGGCGCAAACCTAATTCATATAGCAGACGCTCCAGCGAGTGGGGACACGAGCAGCGAGTGCTGTCCTGCGACGAAGTGCCTCGTCCGAGACCAAGTGCCAGGTAACAAGCGAGTTACGCATCTGTGCGAGTTAAGCAGCAGGGCGAGGAAGCCAGGGCCCCAGACTCTGCCCTCTCTCTGAGAAGCAGGGCAGCTCATCCCTAAATAAACACAGAGATGGAGGCAGACAGCCAGCAGTTGGGCGGGGGCTATCCAGTGTTTTGCACAGAGTGCCACATGTATGACTATATGCCTCTGGGGCATAAGTCGTGGGTGTGTCCTCGGTGCAAGGAGCTCCAGGCACTCAGGGAACGCGTCTGCTCCCTAGAGGCCTTGGTTGCGGACCTGGAGAAGCAGAGGCAGGGAGTGAGGGTCCATGGTGAGACATCCGGGGACTTGCAGGATTCGTCCCACCCTCAGAAGGGCAGCTCCTCAGATGCTGGGGAAAGGAGTCTCAGGGCTGGAGGACGTCAGCTTGGAACAGAGGGAATCAATCCCCCAGCGGGGGGCCCTTCTTCCAGTGACGAGCCCGCATCCAGTCGCACTAAGGATGCTCCTCGGCGTGAGGGGGGTTGTGGTCTCCTTGTTGTGGGCGATTCTATAGTTAGGAATATAGAGAGGGGCGTCTGCGACGGATGTGTGGACCGCACGGTGACTTGCCTGCCTGGTGCGAAGGTTGCGGACATCACGTCTCGTCTAGATAGGCTGGTTAGGAGTGCTGGGGAGGAGGTAGCGGTCGTGGTGCATGTTGGCACCAACGATGTGGGGAAATGTAGCCGGGAGGTCCTGGAAGCCAAATTTAGGTTGCTAGGCAGGACGCTGAAGGCCAGGACCCCCAAGGTAGCGTTCTCAGAAGTGCTACCCGTTCCACGCGCAGGGCCAGCTAGGCAGGCGGAGATCAGGGGTCTCAATGCGTGGATGAGACGGTGGTGTCGGGACGAAGGGTTTAGATTCGTTAGGCACTGGGGGACATTCTGGGACAAGCCAGGCCTGTACAAGAGGGACGGGCTTCACTTGAACCAAAATGGAACCAGGCTGCTGGCGCTTAATATTAAAAAGGTGGCAGAGCAGCTTTTAAACTGATCCCTGGGGGAAAGCCGACAGGAGCCGAGTGGCGTCCGGTTCGGAACTCCTTATCCCTACGGGAAGAGGAGGATGGAGGAGTACCAAAGAGTAATGGAGGAGTAGGAAATAGAACTTCTAAGCTGAGTGTGACAGTTTGTCCAGTAAAAGGAGAGGAGGGGAAAAGGGATCAAAAAATAGTCCCTCTTTAGAGAACCCCATATATAGGTGTTACTATGCGAATGCTCGAAGTCTCCGAGCAAAGATGGGGGAATTGGAATGTTTGGTGGCTAGGGAAAAGATTGATATAGTAGGCATAACGGAAACCTGGTGGAATGCAGAGAACCAGTGGGATACTGTAATCCCAGGCTATAAACTCTATAGGAGGGACAGGGAAGGGAGTGTTGGCAGAGGGGTGGCCATCTATATCAAAGAAGGGATAGAATCCAGCAGAGTAGAAACTGAAGGTGGGCTGGACTCCACCATGGAGTCACTATGGGTTAAACTATCAGGCCGTAAGAGCAATGTAATAGTGGGGGTGTGCTATCGTCCTCCCGATCAAAAACTTGAAGGTGACCTTGAAATGAGGAAACAAATCAAGGCAGTGACCAAGAGAGGCAGGATTGTAATCATGGGGGACTTCAATTATCCTCATATTGACTGGGTCAACTGCTGCTCTGGTCAAGAAAGAGAGACCGGATTCCTTGACGAGCTGAATGACTGTGCCTTAGAGCAGCTAGTAATGGAGCCAACCAGAGGACAGGCGACTCTGGATTTAATATTGTGTGGTACTCGGGACCTAGTTAGGGATGTAAGTGTTACTGAGCCATTGGGGAACAGTGACCATGCTGCGATTGGTTTTGCCATGCATGTCCAGGAAAGAGTGCAGAGCAAATCTGACACAAGAACCCTTGACTTTCGAAGGGCATATTTCCCTCAGATGAGGAGACTAGTTAGACAGAAATTGAAAGGGAAGGTAAAAAGACTCCAATCCCTCCAGGCTGCATGGAGGCTGTTTAAAATAACAGTAGTAGAGGCCCAGCGGAAGTGTATACCGCAAAGAAAGAAGGGTTCGACAAGGTCCAGGAGGGTGCCTGCATGGCTGACAAACAAAGTTAGAGAAGCTGTAAAGAGCAAAGAAGCTTCCTTCCGTAAATGGAAGTCTTGCCCCAGTGAGGAGAATAAAAAAGAACATAAACTCTGGCAAAAGACAAGTAAGAAGGTGATACGGGAGGCCAAGAAAGCGTTTGAGGAACACATGGCTAGCAACATAAAAGGGAATAATAAAAGCTTCTTCAAATATGTTAGAAGCAGGAAACCTGCCAGAGAGGCGGTTGGCCCGCTGGATGGTGAGGGAGGGAAAGAGGAGATAAAAGGGGACTTGGAGATTGCAGAGAAATTAAATGAATTCTTTGCGTCCGTCTTCACAGCAGAAGAACTTGGGCAGATACCACAGCCTGAACAGCCCTTCCTAACGAAGGAATTAAATCAGATACTGGCTAATAAAGAAGATGTTTTAGATCAAATTGATAAACTACATATAAATAAGTCACCAGACCCAGATGGTATACACCCAAGAGTAATTAAGGAACTAAAGAACGAAGTTGCTGACCTCTTAACTAGAGTATGCAACTTGTCCCTTCAAACGGCCACGGTACCAGAGGATTGGAGGATAGCCAATGTCACGCCAATCTTTAAAAAAGGGAGAAGGGGGGACCCTGGAAACTACAGGCCTGTCAGCCTAACATCTGTTCCGGGTAAGATGGTGGAAAGCCTCATCAAAGATAAAATCCTAAAACATGTAGAGGAACAAGTACTGCTAAAGGAAAGTCAGCATGGCTTCTGTAAGGGTAAGTCTTGCCTCACAAACCTTTTGGAATTCTTTGAAAAGGTCAATAGGCACGTGGATGTGGGTGAACCGGTGGATATCATATACCTGGATTTTCAGAAGGCGTTTGACACGGTCCCCCACCAAAGACTGCTGAAGAAACTTCACAGTCAGGGAATAAGAGGGCAGGTCCTCTTATGGATCCAGAATTGGTTGAGGGCCAGGAAACAGAGAGTGGGGGTCAATGGGCAATTTTCAGAATGGAGAGAGGTGAAAAGCGGAGTGCCCCAGGGATCTGTCTTGGGGCCCGTGCTTTTCAACTTATTCATAAATGACCTGGAGACAGGGATAAGCAGTGAGGTGGCCAAGTTTGCGGATGACACAAAACTTTTCCGGGTGGTAAAAACCAGAGACGATTGTGAAGAGCTCCAGAAGGATCTCTCCCAGTTGGGGGAATGGGCAGCCAAATGGCAGATGCGTTTCAACATAGACAAATGTAAAGTGATGCACGTTGGGGCAAAAAACCAAAACTTTACCTATAGGCTAATGGGTTCTGAGCTGTCTGTGACAGCTCAGGAGAGAGATCTTGGGGTGCTGGTGGACAATTCAATGAAGGTATCGACCCAGTGTGCGTCAGCAATTAAGAAGGCCAATTCCATGCTTCGGGTCATTAAAAAAGGGGTTGAGAATAAAACAGCCAATATTATCATGCCATTGTACAAATCAATGGTAAGGCCACACCTGGAATATTGTGTCCAGTTCTGGTCGCCGCATCTCAAAAAGGACATAGTGGAGTTGGAAAAGGTGCAGAAGAGAGCGACGAAAATTATTACGGGGCTGGGGCACCTCCCTTATGAAGAAAGACTGCAGCGTTTGGGGCTCTTCAGTCTAGAAAAAAGGCGCCTGAGGGGGGACATGATTGAGACGTACAAAATTATGCATGGAAGGGATAAAGTTGATAGAGGGATGTTCTTTTCCCTCTATCAAAACACCAGAACCAGGGGGCATCCACTAAAGCTGAGGGTTGGGAGAGTTAAAACAGATAAGAGGAAGTACTTTTTTACCCAGTGGGTAGTTAATCTGTGGACCTCTTTGCCACAGGAGGTGGTGATGGCATCTGGTCTTGATGCATTTAAGAGGGGATTGGATGGATTTCTGGAGGAAAGGTCCATCTTGGGATATAGGCAATGATGGATTGTGCAACCTCCTTACAAAAGTGGTGGGCTACTGGTACCGGGTGCAAGGGAGTGGCAACAGGATGTAAGCATCTTGTTGTTACATGCCTCCCTGGGGCACCTGGTGGGCCGCTGTGAGATACAGGAAGCTGGACTAGATGGGCCTTTGGCCTGATCCAGCAGGGCTCTTCTTATGTTCTTATGTTCTTATTGCTGGACTAATGCAAGTTGCCTGCGGTGGCTCAATGTGGTTGCTAACATGCCTCAAGGCCCGTCTTCGCCGCGCAGATGGGCCTGGGGCCGACTGAGGCAGCAGCGTCAGCCCATGGATGCTGGGGGAAGTGGCAGGTAAGTCATCCCTGCACTGGCCAAGTTCAGCCAGCGCAAGGGCTTTTCGGGGGGGAGGCAGAAGGGACTCAGAGAGGAGACAGAACGGGCGGGGGAGGGTGGAGGGAAGGCGTTCCCACAGGCGGAGTGGCCCAGGGAGGGGGGGGGAGTCTGGATCTGTCAGTTACGCTGGATCCAACCCCCCAGACTCAAGCCCCACTGTCCTGATTTGGGATGCTGCAGCTTGCTATTTAGCAGGTGCAAGACAAAGCAGCCCTATTGGGCTGCCTGCAGCTTACCATGCGGCAAGGGGACATGCCCTGCGCTGTGCTGCTGCTACTCCTAACTTGGTTAGGATGCAGCACAGTCCAGCCCACCTGCTTGGTCCCACCAACCCTTACCCCTCCCATATAACATCTTCCTCCTTTCCCTTACCAAGTAGACCAGGGATGAGTGGCCACTGCTGCAACACAATAAGGTTTTTTTTTCCCTCCATCTCCTCGGAGGCATGTGCAGGGATAGTTGCAATGTCTCCCTTACAGGTCCCGTGTCCCATTGAAGCCTGCGAGGGTCTTGGCAGGAGCTCTTGATCCCACTCTCACAGCTTCTAAAGGAGAAACAGGACAAGTGTCCCCTTGTGAAGGAGAAGAGCTGGCACACTTCCTCGGGGGGAGCACATTGACTAGTGTGCCCCCTCCAGACAGCAAGGAAACATGCCTCATTAGGCTTACTGGGGATCAGGCTAGGCTTCGCTCTGAGGTGGTATCTGCAGGGTATCTGAGGTATCTGCAGTGGGGGCGGGAATAACATTTTTAATGCTTTAAGAATATTTTAATGTTGCTTTAAGGTTTGGCCTCCTTTGCATATGGAAAACTAGCCCATCCAGGAGTTGGCAGGGCTAAACTGTTGATGAGCTAGCAGTTTTCTGTATAATGTGCACAGAGTTCTTAATTTTTTGTCTTAATGTGGGGGGGGGAGCACTACAAAAAAACCATCTCCACTTTGTTGTCCGTTATACCATTTCATTCTGTTGCACGTGTAGAATAGATGCCAAAAACTCTTTCAACTGTTCTATAAAGCAGGCCTGTATTACTAACCTCTTATTGCAGATTTGGGATTCTGAAACGGACAAATAATGACTTGTAAGGGTCACTTAGCACTTAGGTGGCGACAGCAGATCTGTCGCTATGCTACAGTAGCATGTACAAAATGTGTTTCGGCTTTGGTAAGCACATGCACGAAACTGTCCTTGCTGTAGTAAGAAAGGAGTACCTTGTTTTGGCAGAGTCTGACCAGAAGAGTAGTGTGTTTAATTCCCATGTACACAAGGCTATCAAAGCTTTATTTCTCTCTCTTTTTTATTAATAGAAAGCCTCTGTCTATGGTGTATATTTAGAAACACGAGTGCTAACCCAAGCTGCAGTCCAAAGAGGAGATCAAGGGAAGGGAAGGAATTGTAAGGACCGCTTTGAAATGCAGCACTAAAAAAGATCTGACATGCTTCTATCTGTAGGCATTTTTAGGCTGGGCTGAAAAATAAAAAGAAAACCTGTTTGTACAGAGAACGCTTGCCTGGCTCGAAGCCAAGACAGGAAGTCTATCAAAGCGGAGGCAATGTTTGAAAGCATCAGAATACCAGGACCAAAACAAAACTGGAAAAAAGAAGTGGGGAGGGAGGAAGAGAGGGAGGAGGAGGTAAAATAAATAAATAAAAATTAAACGAACTGTTCTGGCAATGGAGGAAGGTTCTCTGTTCCTCTTTCAAGCTTGTGTTTGTTAACCAACTGCAGAAATTGGTGCCAGATGCAAAATGGTGGCTTAGGGGGGCAGAACCAATTACCGACTATATCTCACGGGCCATATGCTGAGATGACCAGCATAGAAAGGCACAAATCGATGCTGAGTCATGAGAGATCAGAGATTCAAATCACCTAATTTAAGCAGGAGGACTTTTTTGGTTGCTGGCAGAGTCAAGCAAGTGGGAATCAGAAACTCTTGCCTCTCTACCAGTATCCTCCAATCCTTCTGCTGTATACCATATTGATCCTCTTTTAGCATCAGACAAGACTTAGTCCTGAATCTTTCCCAAGGAAATTTAATTGGATGCATCTCAAAACCACCAGACATGCACTGTCTGCTGATATTTGTTTGGTACCCACAAATATCAAACAAATACTTGAGCGTAGATGATGGGGTGAGGGGAGAAGCTTTTGGATTGCAAAAGTTCTCCAAAAAGGCATCAGAAGTCCTTGCAAATAATACATAAATAATACAAAGTGAAGGCAGATGCTCACAACGGAATTTGTGGAGAGCAGTTCATGAAGAGGGTCCCACAACTGAGAAAGCCCTCTCTTCCATCATCACCTGCCCAACGTCAGAGGATGGTGGTGGGGACAAACCCGATCAGGACCTCTGGAGATTATCTTCACATTTGATCCATGAGAAAGAGGTCCATGAGAAAGAAGCCACTTGCTCTACTTTCTCTGCATACCTTCTCCATTCTTTGTGCTTGCCACACCACTGTGTGTCTGTCTGTGTGGAGTCTCGACTGTGGCATAATATCATGGGATTGTTTGAGCAGGATTCTTGTGTTTCCTTGCTCCCTTGGGTTCCACCCTGATCCACTGGGCTTCACTTCCCCAACCTCTACCCCATACACTTGGCTAGAGTCTCTTTTACCCAATCTTTTACCCTGAATCAGTCGATTTAAGCAGAATACACACAAAAAAAATCTGACTATATTATTAAAAAAAAATTCTGGCCCATTACAGTTCATTAAAACAATTCTGAATACTGTCACATATACAGAGACCACAAAGGGAAGATATAAAATGAGAGGAATAACATTTAAGGACGCAATCCTAATCTGAAGTTATTCCGGGACAGTTAGGCCAGCAAAGTTTGGCTGGCACAAGGGACACTATAGTGTTTGGACTACTCTCGGAGTCAGGAAGGATGGCGCACGTCTGTGTGCTGGCCTCTCTGACTCCAAGAATGGTCCAAACATACTTTATGGTGTCCCTTGTGCCAGCCTAACTCCAGGTTAGGATTGCGCTCCAAGATACCTATTGTAAACATTTTATTTTTTAATATAAACCCTTAAACCCATTTTAAGGGCTGCTTTAAATTTGACAGGCTTATACTCATATAGCTTCATCTCACTTCAGTGGTACACTCCTGCAGTTTGGGTTCTCACTGACAGCGCAATCGGGCAGCGCAATCCTAGAGGGGGCGGAGCACTGATGCAACGTTGTTGCATTGGCGCTCCGCCATTACCACCGATGCGGGATTGCCTAGTAGCACCCCCGCGTCGATGCTAAAGCAACAGGGCCGGTGCTGCTGGCAGCACCGGTCCTGTTGCGCCCAGGCAGTGCTTCCCTCATGTTGGCCGAAGCCGGCTGGCATGAGAGATTCTCTGTTCCATATCGGGACAGTGCTTGGGGGGGAGGGGAGGCAGGACTTGGGCGAGACCTGCACGCACTTGGGAGGTGGCTGTATGGCCACTTCCTAAGCCCGTCAACAAGGCCGTGTGGCCCCGATTCGGGCCGCACGGTCTCCTCAGATCTGTGAGGCTCCTCAGATCTCCCGTTCTTTTGCTGGTGCAGATCCGAGGAGCACATAGTAAGGTAAGGGAACCTATGCACCTGGTAAGGGAACATATGCACCCTTGCCACAGGGAGGCTCCAGCCTCTCCTAAACAACATCGGATATGGCACTGGCCATTGGCCTCGCCAGTCCAGCGCTGTTTAGGATTGCACCCTGATTCTCTAGATCAGTAGTTCTCAAACTGGGAGTTCATGGCCCACCAGTGGGTCACACCCCACTTTTTGGTGGTTTGCGAAACTGACAGGGTAAATTAGATTGTGCTTCAAGGGTTACACTAACTGCTACATGGATGGGGGGCACAGCTACCCAATCACCATTTAGCCACAGAGGCTTGGGTGGCTGGTAAAGTGGATCTTTTTTTAGGTGAAAAGCCCTACTAGATCAGGCCAAAGGCCCAACTAGTCCAGCTTCCTGCATCTCACAGCGGCCCACCAGATGTCCCAGGGAACACACAAGACAACTAGATACGTGCATCTTGTTGCCACTCCCCTGCATCCGGAGTGCAGAATGTGGGTCTTAATTCTAAAACATTTGGGACCCACTGCGACAACTCCCTTTAAAAACCAACACCTTAAAAGTGTGACTCCACAATTAGAGAATAATTGTGCTGGTGCTCTGTGTTGGCCAGGCACCAGTGGGACTAGGGCTCAGCCAGTGTTCTTACAAAATAATTTCCAGCTCAAAACTGGGGGATTAGGAAGCAAAATGTGCCCTCAAATTATCCCTGGCTCACACTTGTTTTTCATAGTGGCAGTGATCCTCCAGCAGTTGCTATTTCCCCTAGACATCCTTTCTCCATTATCATACCTCATTGAGTATTATGGCAAAGGGACATCTAGGGAAAAATGGGAGCACAGCTGCTATCATAAGACACATGTCCAGAATTGGTGCTTAGCCTCATTCTTGGTCTTCATGCATGCACAGAAGTGTGCAGATCAAATATCTCCATCGCTGCTTTCCCCCTCATCTGGTTTCTTCCATTCCCCAGCTCATCACCCTCCTCTGCTCCTCCCACCAGTGGTGTCATCTAAATGATTTAAGAACAGGTACTCACTTTTGATTGGCACGTGTCGGGACCCACCCACCGGAAGTGACATCATAAGCCAGAAGTGATGTTGTGGCAGGAAGTTACATGAAAAAAGCCCTTTTTGAGGCCTCAGATGATTTTAAACTGACCCAACAGTTGCAACAGTATTCCACAGCACCCCCAGAACATGTGAAGGAGGCCTGGCATCATGTTAAAACCCCAGAGCAACTCATTTTTCAGTGGCAAGGAAAGGAAAGGCTCCGCTCGCTGCCTGCCTGCCTGCCTGGCTCTGAGAACATGCAGGCAACTCAAACATGCAGGAAATTCAAACGTTGCAGAGGGCGGAGTCGACGAGTGGGCGGGCGAATGGGCGGGGCCAGCTGTAATCCTAGAAACCGGTACTCGCGTACCCCCGCGTACCCCCTGCATGACATCACTGCCTCCCACCCTCAATTTCCCGCTTACCTGGAGTTTGGCAGCAGAAACCATGATGGTGGCAGTGGATGAGCAAGCAGTGGGATGCATAGACTTGATCCCAGCTGGTTGGGAGCTTGTTGGTTATTAGGAAGAGGAGGAAGGAGGAAGTGAATGGTGAGGTATTAACTCTACAACTGAAAGCCAACTGATTGTGAAAAACTTTACACTTTTTCACAAATGGAGGTAAAAAAACACCAGAAAGAGGGCCCATATCAGAGAGGGATGCAAATATGTTTGCACAATGTGCTCCTCCATTTCCGCTCAATACTTGACACAACTAGGACTGCAATCTTTTACCATTTAATCAGTCAAATTTGTTAGTTAAAACCCTTTTTTATTGTATAAAAAGGTGTATAAATGCAGTATATAAGTACGTGAACTAATCAATCAAGCAACACGTTTTCTTAAATGCTAATTTTTAAAAATATAAGTAAATGGCAGGGGCCAACTTTGTAAGAGGCACTTTCCCATTACATTCATGTAGAAGAGAGTGCTTCTTCTAAGAGAGCTGTCATAATGGAAGAGGCATTCCTGTCACATTCATACACAAGAGCTGGCAAAATGAAATAACTAAATGATGGATAGAAGCAGCTGAAGCTCCCTCCCCCTGTGCCCTGAGCATGCCAAATACTGCCCCACCTGACCTGACCTGACCTGACCTGACCTGACTGGTCGTGGAGATGTGTCAACCTCTGTATCTCTCAAATCTGGCATGGAAAAGAAGAAGGGCATAAAGTGGAAGAGGAGGGATGGAGGGCTCTCTAGCTCTCATCATAAGCTCACCACTCTCCTCTTCTCCACACGTCCTCTGCAACTCTATTCCCTTTTTCAATCCATAGAGGAGGAGCAGTGGAGGTGAATGAGCAGATGGAGGCAGATCCCCCCACCAATTTGCTGCCACACACAACCACCTCCATCTAGTCACCATAAACAGCTGGTAAAACACTGCTGACAGAGATGAGTCAAGCTGGTGAGAGGACCCTTCCATAAGTGAGAAAGGAGTTTTCTGTCAGACAAGTGTGGAAGGTGAGTGCAGCCAGAGGGATACCGGACTGTGAAGAATACCACCTGGAAGAAAAGATAGTTCTATGGGGTTGAGAAAGCCTGCCTATGCCTATGTCAACTGCCTTGATTAAAGTGGGAGGAGAAATCCAATGACAAGAAATGCAGTCTATAAATGTTGTTGTTGTTGTTATAGGTTTGCATCAAGAATATATGCAAATTGTTGTACATGCTTGAAGGTCTTATTATTAAGAGCATTCTGGTTGCAACATACTGTATATGCAGCCTCTAAGGCAAAAAATGTGTGTATTTTTTTCAAAATCATGGTTTTAATAAATACTAATTTACACAAATTGAATCAATTCATTCAAATTAATTTGATTAATGAGTTAGATATTTTCAATCAGGTGCAGCCCAAGAAGAAGAAGAAGAAGAAGAAGAAGAAGAAGAAGAAGAAGAAGAAGATTCCACTATATTGTGGGTTGTCAAATGAGAAATCAGATTGTGTGCAGAATAGCTTATGTAAAATCCATGGGTGTCTTAAGTGTATCTGTGCAGTAATGCCATAAGATAACCCAAGTTAGTCAGGAAGGGATAAGCTTGTGCGTTAAAGAACAACACGGTAACACACACAGACAGGAGAGCAACACTGAATAGATCGAGGTTCAGGTTTTGACCTTGAAACAGGATTAATACTTAAGAAATATATACACTCACTCTTGCTCACTCTCTCTCTTTCTCTCTCTCTGTCTCGCTCGCTCGCTCTCTCACACACACATACACACGAGAAATTTTGAACTGTAATATATTCATGCAAAAATGGGGCTGTCATCTCAAGCTGCAAGTTAGAAAGTTATTACTTTTAATACGGCACTACCTCAGGCCCATACAGTTATGTAAAAGAAAAATAACCTTGTGTGACAGTTTAACATTGATCGATGGGCCTGCCAAACGCAAAGAGATAAATAAGCAGGTGATGAATAAACAGCACTTCAAGTAAAGACATTACGCCGCATGCATAAAACGACGCCAGGCACCTAGGAGCCGTGGGTGGCCGAAGGTTAGCCATTTCATGCCCACTCAGTAAAGCAGACTTAATCGCTTCCAATATTTTCTGTTAAAAAGCACTCTTAATGAGCCAATTTCACAAGCCCAGAGAAACTGATTATTATCTCCGAGTTCCAACAGAGTTGGTTGTTTTCCAAGAGCTGGGTTTTCCTTGACGGGATAAAAACCTTTTTAGAAAAAAAAAAAAAAAAGCACCATGGCAAAGGAAGCAAGGGGGAAGGGGGAAGATAGGCTAGAAAAAGAAGGAGACACTAGATGGCGGTGTTGCTCTGCCATCTGAACATTGGATCTGGCCACGGAGGAGAACCGCCAGGCTGGTGTGTGAGAATTGGGCTATGAATAAAGCAGAAAATGGTCACCTGAAGGTTTAGCTATCTTGTTTGTGTCTGGCACTTCTCGCCATTGGACTGTTCTGCAATGAAAGAGGTTTATTCATGTCAGCTCAGCACCGTAGAGGTTCAGTATCACTGAAGGCTACCTTCAGTAGGCTACCTCAAAATGCCAGGTGCAAGGATGCAGGCATCATGTTGTCTTGTGTGCTCCCTGAGGCATCTGGTGGGCCACTGTGAGATATAGGAAGCTGGACTAGATGAGCCTTGGCCTGATCCAGCAGGGCTCTTTCTTATGTTTTTATGTTCACTGAACACACTTGTCACTGCAGCATTTAAAATGTGACAAAGTTTTGAGTTTTGGGAAACTTCACCTCTCAAATGTCCGAAGTTCACAAAAGAAAGTGCCCCTTAAATCTCAAAGTAGGAGGGGAAAATCAGGGTGCAACACGGTTGTCTCATGCATTGTCTCATTCACTGTCACCCAACAAGGAAATCTTGTAAAATTTCTTGTAAATCTTGTAAAATCTTGTAAAATAGAGATGTGTGTGTATGTGTATTCATGTGGCATTTTCCAATTGTGTAAGTGGACATGTGCACATCACCAAGACACTGCACAGAATGTGGGAACAGTACAGTCATACATACAATCTCTTCAAGATTTTTTTTTCACCACACAATGTTTTATCAGTGTGACACATTAGTATCATAGAGGAAGATGAACCATGTTATGCTCCAGTTAAGAAATTAATAGAAGATTAACCATGTTATGCTCCAGTTTTTTAGAATGACAATCTGTCCAAGACCTACTGGAAGTGATGTCATTGTGACACTGGAATCTGCTGCTTTCCTGCGAATGCAGCAGTAAATCGTTTTTTTCTCTCTCTCAGCCATTTTTCAATAGCAAAGTAAATCAGAAAGAAAAAAAGCCTATTTACAATCTTGACACAAGTAAAATAATCGCATACCTGTCTCGCTTTCCAGCATCTAATTTTCCCATATTTTCAGTATGGCTACTGTAGGTGCTTCATGCCCCACCTGAAATTGGTTTGCAACCCACTGGTGGGTCCTGACTCACAGTTTGGGAGCCGCTGCTCTATCCCTAATCTGCTGCCTGAGGTGACCATTTCAGTTGGCCTCATGGATGGGCCAAGCCTGGGAGAATGCAAAGGACACAGAGGAAGCAGATAAATGTCCTGGGAATATTTGGTTTCCTAGGGCCAGGGTTATAATAATCTCTTCCTGTTAACAATTTCAGAATCTTGTCACCCAGTCATCCAGTCTGGGAATGTTGTTCCTCAAAACTATAACTACTGCAAACATTTCAACAAATGTGAAACTGGAATCCATTTTGGAGGTGCCTTCTCAGGCATCACTGAAAAAGCCAGCCTGGTGTTGTCAGTGAGTGAGAGTGAGGCAGGCAGCTCAATCCTGACCTGAGTTGGCACAGCCCGACTAAATGGCCTGCATTGCAACCAGTGCAGGTTAGGAGGCAGCTGGAGGTCTCTTCTAAGGGTAAGGGGATATTTTCCCCTTATATTAGCCCAAGTAATGCCCCAGCCTGCCCTATGAGGCTACTTGAATCTCTGCCGACTGTATAGCTGCAGGAAGTCCAAGCCACCCTGTGTGATGTTGGGAGACCCAGGTTAGGATATGGCGGAGAAGGCCTCCTGCGATCCAATCCCCCTCTTGAACCTGTCCCACTGTCCCCCCACCTCGAAATGCCCCCTTTGAGCTTCCGGAATGCCTGCCTGCTACACTCTCCTAGCCCCTGCACTGCTCGGTGCAAAATTAATCTCTGACAGTGGACATGGGACTGAATGCCGCGTTGATGGGGTGGTGCACTGCTTCCTCATAAAAGTACTGTAAGTGGCACTTTTGCAACACCTCCCACCACTGCACAGACTGCTACTCCAGTGGCCCACAGTAAATTAACAATAAGAAATAATAATTAACTAGTTCATGTATCTTGAACAGTGCATAGCGGGCGACCAGCTAGGATTGCCAAGTCTAATGAAAGATATTCGTGGAGAATTCTTTTTTTTTTTTCCCCAACCCTAAATGAACCCCTTTCATTTAGCCAAGAAAGCCCAGATTGTTGTCAGAAGCCAATCTCCAGGATTGTTGTCAGGAGCAATCTGACAAAATGAGTCAGGAGAGGACTTCTGATTTTAGGAAGTCAATCCCGGAAGGTTGGCAACCCTACTGTTAACTCCACGTGAACTTTCAACTATAGCTGAGTGAGGCCTGGAAAGTGCCTATTTTAAGGGAGGATCAAGGAATGGGATGCTTCTCTCAACTGAAAAGGTGGCATGTCTGCTTTAGGAAAAAATCTGTCTCAGGAGATGGGATTGAGAAAGCAGTTCACAAGGTATAGACCCACAGAATGTTGCTAACTCCAGATCTCCCACTTAAGGTGGCTGCAAAGAATTTGGAGGAAACACCTGGAAATGCTGAAGTGCTATTCTTCTTATTTCGCCATACTGTCTGTATAATAAATACGTAGGCTGCCCCCTACTGCCTATAGTTGCGATTTTGTCACGCCTTTCTCCTTGTTTGACTCGCTATATCTCTTAACAGTTCCACAGGCCACCATGTGGAGGCCTAAAAGGCCTTAGGCATGTTTTCAAATGCTCAAAATTCAGCCAGATGCTTTTTCCACACTTGTATGAGCCTCCAAATAAAGGCCCAATTGTTGTTTATGTTTCAACGGAGCACCATTTGCAACAATCCGACCTGATTTTCCTGAAGGCAGGACACATTGAGGGGGAGGGGGATCAGCCATTTTGAAAATATAACACACACACACACACACACACACACACACACACACACCCTCAAAAGGGGCCTAATAGGAAGCCATAGTTTCCCTCAGGGGAGCTCTTAGTAACTTCCCATTGGCATCAAAGAGAGTTAATTATAAGTTTGCAGAGAGAAAGAATGGCATCCTTGAGAGCCAGAGAGGATGATGGCTGGAAAGGGGGAAGAGGCCTTCACATTAGGGAGCCATTGCCTCTCCTGGGCAAATGGCTGAGCACCTCCCTCCAGCTGCAGAGCTCTATTGTGAGAGCATAAAAAACCCATACAGGGTTATTGTCACCAGAAGCAGTTAGTCAATCGCCACTTAGGACTGAAATCCCCAGCAACTATACCTCAGCATATAATTAACTCATCTATCAAAAAATATTCAAATGGAAGCAAACTGTTGTTGGGTTCTAAATCAGGAGGCAAGTTAATTATTTTTTTATGAATATTCATTGAAAAACTTGTACAATTTCTAAACTAGGCCCTTCAATTACTAATCAGTTAACTAAATAACTCACACGCCTATCTTTCCCTCAGGAGGAAAGGGCTTAAAGGATGCATTAGGCCAGGCTGCTCAAAGCAGGTTAAAAAAGAAAAGAAAGGAATCATTAGGAACATAAAACTAAACAAGGAGGTGCACCAGCAACATGTATAATAAATTGTTGCTACAGCAAAGCCAAAGGAGAACTGTTCCTGCTGCTGAGGCTGCATTTGTAATTTGTACTACAGTAATTCCAAGTGCTGAAGAGACAAACCATTTTTTATATTGAATAGCGACTTATCTCTAGCATTTGAAACAGTGGCCATTACGCTTTGAAGTTTCAAACAGATGTGCAGGCCTCTCTTTCATATAGAGTGGCCACCAAATTTAATCTAAAGAGCAATTTGAGGAGAAATGGGAGGGTCCTTCTCTAGTGGAATGTAGGAATACTGAGGAAAGCTGAAAGTCTTTCAGTAAGATTAGAGACACCCTGTTGTTCGGCCAAAATATGTGGTATAGAAAGATTTAACCAACTAAAATAGGTAACCATTGAAAAGAGCGGGATGTTCTAAGATCTCCAAGGTCTGTTATTTTGAAATGAAATTCAAAGTGCATTAGGAGAGTTCTACACCAATAGATCATGTTTGGAACTTCAACATAAGCCAAGATAGTTGAATTGTGCATGTGTGAGAATGTTTCACTTTTACTTTCACTGGCTCCATCTTTTTTTTTTTTTTTTTTTTTTTAAAACAAAGCGGGGGGTTGCGAAAAAAGTACTGGGGGGGCAAATGCACCCGGGAAAAAACCTTGGGGGGGCGCAACAAGCTGAGCTTGACATTAGTGGTCAAAATTGTGAAAACCTTGGTATGTATGAATAATTCCATCATTCTGTATATCATTGGAAAGGTAATTTAATGCAGAATGCAATGAAAGAAAGCAGAGTGTAATTTCACTCTATCAAACGTTATGGCCAAAAAACCGGAGAAAATGAAAATATAACTGTGATGTCACTTCCTGTTGAGATGTCACTTCCAGGGAAACATTTTGACCTCTGCACTGGGCTACACTTTCATTAGCTACACCTCAGACAGCAAGTAGCAGGATTAGCAACAAAACAAAACAAAACCCTCTCAGCAGCTGGCAGACGACCCATATTTATATTATTGAGAAGTGCTCCGTACTACATGAGGCCATTTCTGATGTAACATTCTCTCTCTCTCTCTCTCTCTCTCTCTCTCTCTCTCTCTCTCTCTCT
>JAJKFI010000008.1:31162173-31188743 GCA_029204185.1 Lerista edwardsae
ATTATTATTATTATTATTATTATTATTATTATTATTATTATTATTATCATCATCATCATCATCATCATCATCATCATCATCATTATTAAAAATAACTAAAATGCTTATAAAGAAAAACTAGAATCAAATCAATCAATAGGTACTTATATACCTATTTTAGAATGGTTAGAATGGCTTATAACATCATAAGGAAGGGATGGTACAGGGAAGAGAAAAATCATGAACCAAGGAAATATCGTGTCCAAATACTTAAAAACGAATCAAGTGGAATGAACAATCATACAGTCCAATTTGAAGGGAGAAACCAACATGACACAGGTGCATTCTTTGGGCAGGTTCGGACATTGATGTAGAATGACCTGCTAATGCTGCCTTGAAGGAAAGTGGGATATAAATAAAACGGTTCCAAAATGTAACACAGGGTGCGTTTAGTTGTCACAATAGCTATGCTTTACAAATTTAACTCTCAGCATTCCTGAAAATGGAGATCAGGTTTTGAAATGGAGGCCAGATAATCGAACCATTTTCTGCTTAGATATTAACTTTCGGTTACCTTCAATATTCTCCCAGTGCAAGCAAGATGTGGTTGAGGTGTTACTCCATCTAAATATAAATGCAAAGATCAAGGGGTTGATTAGTTCATGATTCAGTTATGAATTTATGAAGAATTTATGCCACTAAGCTAATGTCAAGACTTTGTGACCTTTTGAGTTATCAGTTATCTTGGTGTACCAGATGCAGCTCTGGGTCAATTCTGATAAGTGGGATAGCTTTGGCTTATTCTTACTCATAATTGAGGCTTAGCATTTCAAGTTTTACATTTGTAGTTTTGTCCTGTAAGAAAGGTGAAGGGGTCATATTCAATTAGTCACTCTTGGACATGCATTCCTTTTCCATGTAAAGGACATAGATTGGTACAGTGGCGTCCCTATGGGGGGGCGGAACTTTAAGTTTTGCAAGGAGCCTTACCATGTAAATCCCTCCTCTCCCTTGCCCTGTAGCCAGTAAGCAACACCAAGACATTGCTTTTCCCATGAGGATTGGCTAAAATGGCATGGGAAAGGAGCCATTTCCACGGCAAGGTAAGGCTCCTTGCAAAACTTAGAGCTCCACCACCACCCTTTAGGGATGCCACTGGATTGGTAACATACAAATAGACATTGGCCACACTCTTTCTAAATCAGTCTGCATTTTGTAATAATTTCTAACAATGGGTTGGATCAAAGATTCCCTTTTTATGAAGGAGGAAAATCTTTAAATCTGACTGATATATTTGACATTGTGATTAGATGGACAAGTGGCTTTTTAACAATGAATCTCTATCTGCTAGTTGCAAAGTCATTTCCCTCAGTACAACATAATCTTACTTCTCTTACTTAAAACATCTAAATCAGGTTGATTCATTCTTCTGCCATCCTGCAGTTCTCATCTGCTTGTGATCTGCGTGCTTTATATACTCAGCAACATTTTGATAATTTTTGAATTGACTGTATTCAAAGTATATGATTTGAATTGAGTATATTCAAATTGACTGTATTCGCCTGAAGAACCCACCAAAATCCCTAGTACTTAAAGGGAAAACATGGAAAACACAGAAAGTGGGTCATTTGAACATCATTTGTTCCCAGAATTTTTTTAAAATCCTATTTCAGGTGTTTTCTCCATTACAAGTTGTAGACATGTAAAAATTTTGTTCTAGTTTTCTAGCCTTCAAAATGTTGCCCTGGGTTGGTGTTAGAATGTGCCCATCATCACCACTTCTGCCAGTCAGCTCTCCTGACATTCTCTCCTACTCCCTCTTTTCTCTTAAATTTACCTGATGGCAGATACGGCTGCAATAGAAGCAAGACCTGTTTTACCCTGGGTCCTTTTATTTCTCTCCCTCCTCTTTGCTGTCCCTGAATATCTCTGCCTTCCTCCCCCACTGTATCCTTCTTTCTGGGCACAGCCCAATCCTGAGCTTCCTTGCCACAACGGGCGCAATGGTAGCCAAATGGGGCTGGAAGCTACAATTAAGAGCGTGATCCTAAACTGGAGTTAGGTCAGCATAAGCTAAGCCAGCAAAGTTTGGCCAGCACAAGGGCCACCTAAAACGTTTTTGGACTATTCTCTGAGTCAGGGAGAATGGTTCACGCCTGTGTGCTGGCCTCTCTGACTCCGAGAGTGGTCCAAACATATTTTACAATGTCCCTTGTGTGGCCCAACTTTGCTGGCTTAGCTTATGGCATCCTAACTCAATTTAGTTTTGATCCCTTAGTGCATAAAATATAAATAAAAGGTGTCATTAGTGAGAAGATTTGCGACCTAGTATTTGAATTGTCAATTCTTTCAGAGAAAGTTCCACTCCTCTTGAAGGATGCAGGAATGCTATATGGGGGTGCTTCTAGACCTAGATTTGAAACTGGATGGTCAGCTGACAGCTGTGTTCTAAGCCTAGCTGACATGGGCTGGTGCATGAACTGTATCCACCCTTGGATCAATCGGACACGTCTATGGTTACCCAGGCTATGGATACCCACTTTTGTGGGGCTGTATATAAAGGCTATTTAGAAATTACAACTGGTATTCCTTGGAAATAAAGTAAATTGTGATAACTCCTCCTCTGTGGTGAGGCCTGGCTTGTGGGACCTGCTCCTCTTGGTTAGGACTAACTCTTCTCTGTTGCACTCTGTAACAGTCCACGTGTGAGCAGCCCACATGATACACCAGTGGACTGCGAGGACTATTGGTATAATGTGTGTTCTGCCATTGTTGCAGCCTCTCTGCCAATCTGTAAAGCACTGCTGCCTGTGCAAGGCCCAGAAGGTTGCACACTGCTAACACTGCCCTGAAGACTGGCTGCTAATGCAGTTTTACTGACAGTGGGAATGAATCAAAGCAGGAATCAGGCCAGGATAGAGTGGACTGAGAACAGATCTTGATGGCAGTGGCACCTGCCATATCTGAAACCTTGGGCCCAGCCTAAACACGTCCCAGCAGGCTCCTCAAAACTACATCAGCAAAAGAGCTGGCTTAGCTTTGAGGAGTCCCATAGGGCCCCATAGGGCCCATAGAGCTGGGCTTCCCAACCAGCTTGATTCTCAGCTGGTGTGCAGCAGTCGCTCTGTGTCAGCAGCCTTGTTCTCTGGGACAGGACAAGAATGGCCATAAGACTCTTCTCCACCAGGCTGATGGCTGATTTGTTCTGCTGGAAGATGGCTCAAATTATTTCTGTTATATTGCTTTCTATTTTTAGCCTGTTCAGTTAGCCTGTTTTTTTTGGGGGGGGGGTAGCAACTGTTTTAGGGTGTAATCCTAACCTGGACTTAGGCTGGCACAGTTAGGCCAGCAAAGTTTGGCCAGCCCAAGGCCACCGTAAAGCACATTTGGACTACTCTTGGAGTCAGGGGGGATGGTGCATGTCTGTGTGCTGGCATCTCTTACTCCGAGAGTGGTCCAAACATACTTTACGGTGTCCCTTGTGCCGGCCAAACTTTGCTGGCCTAATTGTCTAATTGCTAATGGTCTTGGGCATCCACTTTGGGCAGATATTTGACTGTCCTTGGGCTTCTGTCCCTGTCCTATCAGGCTGTGAAGCTGTCACAGGTTTAAAGTGACCAAGCAAGTAAATTTTGTAGCTTAGGAAATCCTGGAAGTAGAGCAACTACTTACAGTAATGTAGAACAGCTGCTTGCTGTGAGTATGTGCCTACAGTATACAAGGTACACTCACCTGAAGTTGATTACTTCTGGAATGGGTTATAAGCAGCAGTAGGAAGCTTCAGTGCTATGGCTTGGCTATAGTTTAGCTTTGGCTATGCTATCATAGTGTACGGTTGTGTACATGAGGGAATTCAGAGAGCGAGAGCCTACTCATGTGTATGCTGCCAGTGGTGAGGATAACAGTGTGCTTCCAGCTAATGGACTTATAATATCTCTCTGTGTGAAAGTGAGTATATCTACCAGACAGTATCTACTGTATGCTGTGACCTGTGTGCTGCAGCATATTATGGACTTTGAATACATATGCGAAGAAACCCTGTTGAATTGCTTATTGTTGCTTGGAACCATCTAAGACTGTGTTTAAACCTGGACTCTTTCTACTGACAATTCTACTTGCCTAATCCTATTGAACTCAATACAATACATGTCTTAACCTAAAGTATCAAGCCTTGTTTGCCTTCTTCATCTGGGAGTGTGTGGTGTGTGCCCAATAGTCTTGGGCAGCCACTTTGGGCAGGCTATTTGACTGTCCTTGGGCTTGAACTTAAAAGCCATAATAGGCTTAACTCCACGTTAGAATTGAGCTCGCTCTCTCTCTTTCTAGGAAGTGTAGGGTGCAGGCAAGCCCCATTGGATGCATGGAATTCCACAAGTGATTCTCTGTACCTAATCCCACATGGACAGGTGTGTCACAGGTGCTCTGTTTCAAGCATTCAGTTTTGATTCTTAGGAAGAAGCAGCTTCCAAGCAGGCCTTTTGTAACATGTGAGGTGGCCTTTAAAAAAGGACCATTTTCAAAAACAAAATAAAACTTTCCCTTCTTAGAAATTTGGAAGCCACTTGCGGCTGTGGCTGTTCCTACAAATGCAGCCCCAACTGTGGCTTCAATTGTATGCTTGGAACAGAAGCCCTGTGAAACCTATTTCCAGTAATACAGGCTGACCACAAAATATAACTATGATGTCTTTTTATTGACCATGCTAAGTAAAGCGGCATCGTTTGCCAATACAACTTTTTCCCTCTCTGTATAGATTTCAGATTGCCCTCATAATCTCTTGCACTAAAACCTACATTTTCTTATGTCAATTTTCTTGTCCTACATACAGCTCCTAGTGTGAAGAGGTTCAGTACTTACATCTAGTTGTAGGATGTGTAAAATAAGCTGCAGAAGAAGATGAGGTACAAAAGGCGTTGTGACCTTGACAGATCTTTCTATTATTAGGAAGTATTTCCCACTGCAAAGATTTAAGGGTAATAAAAACTTGTATTTCTTTTTTTTCCTTCTTTTTTTACAGTTCTGTCTTTTGTGGGTAGGCCTTTTTCTGTTATGGCATCTTCATCTAAATCTTTTCTCTTTCTTTTAGGAAAACAAGTTTCTAGCATCTAAAAATTCAGTATAGATTATGTTACATCTCACATAATATGGTATTTTTACATTACATGTTGAGCAGGGAACTTGGACCCATCTCAATCCATATGCAAAACGCAGGAAGCAGAGAATTTGGAGACGTGATACAGCAAGTTTACTGGGCAATGATGAAAGAATACAGTCTATAAATGTAACAATCAATAAATGAAACACATTCATCCACCTTGGGATGTTTTGTTACAGCATAATCATGGTGCCGCACTTAGCAGTGCACTTTAGCGCTTAAGCACCTGACCATGCTTCCCAGTGCACCAACTTGGAGATGTGAAAATATGGCCATCTGATTGGCTGGCTTGACACCGGGACTGGGTTTGCCAATCTCACCCAGACTTCCCCCTTCTTCAGTAGCTCCCACCCACCCATCCCTTTGGTTCAGTCTGAGATTAGCTGGTCACCCTATTGGGGGCTAGATCGGATTTTTTGCTGTCAGGCTTTTTGGCTGGTGGTATTTTCGCCTGCCCCAGACTGGCCAGGGTGGCAGATTAATGGGGAGGGGTTTGGTTTGTACATTTGTTTTTCCCCTTTTGTCACTTCAGGCAGGATATGTGCAGATCAGATAGACAGCTGGCACAGATCCAAGTAGCCTCACCAGGGGGGCACTGTTTCCTGCCAGGTAAGGGGAATAATATCCCTTACCCTGCACATAGCGGTAGCCCGCCCCAAACCCTTGCTGGATACAGGCTGGATTGGGCTGCCCATGTTTTAATTATTTAGGGTACGATCCTAACCAACTTTCCAGCACTGACTTAGCTGTGTCAATGGGGCTTGTGCTTCATCCTACAATTGGTGGGGGGCAGTCACAGAGGCCTCCTCAAGATAAGGGAATGTTTGTTCCCTTACCTCAGAGCTGCATTGCCCTTACCCCAGTGCTGGAAAGTTGGTTAGGATTGTGCCCAGTGATGTCATGCAGGGGGTATGTGGGGGTACGCGAGTACCGGTTTCTAGGATTACAGCTGGCCCCGCCCATTCGCCCACCCACTCGACGACTCCGCCCTCTGCAACGTTTGAATTTCCTGCATGTTTGAGTTGCCTGCATGTTCTCAGAGCCAGGCAGGCAGGCAGGCAGGCAGGCAGCGAGCGGAGCCTTTCCTTTCCTTGCCACTGAAAAATGAGTTGCTCTGGGGTTTTAACATGATGCCAGGCCTCCTTAACATGTTCTGGGGGTGCTGTGGAATACTGTTGCAACTGTTGGGTCAATTTAAAATCATCTGAGGCCTCAAAAAGGGCTTTTTTCATGTCACTTCCTGCCACGACATCACTTCTGGCTTATGACGTCACTTCCGGTGGGCAGTTCCCGACACGTGCCAATCAAAAGTGAGTACCTGTTCTTAAATCATTTAGATGACACCACTGATTGTGCCCTTAATGAGAGAATTGCACGTGAATCTGCAGCTTCTCACATTGTCATGGGCACTGAATCCTGCCTAGCCATGAGGCATGGCTTGAACCTGAGCTGACCAAACCAAATACTTCAGCTTCCATGGGAATAAGATGAACCTCACAAATTTTTGCTTCTCTGCTAACTCGCCTTTGTTGTGTCTTCATTTCAGGACTGCTATTCCTCCAGGATTAATTATAAATAGTTATCTACTGATATCTACAGTAATACATTTTGCTTCCAGCACGCACCACTGAGTTCTGTAATGGTTTGTGTATACACTTGAAATGTAAAACAACATTCTCATTGATAAATCTCATGCTGTATGTTTCTACGCTTGCTCTTAGATTTAATGATGCAACGGGACAGATGTATGGCAAATGGGAGATAATGGATTCACACTGAATATATGCACAATAAGATTAAAACCTAGGCTGAAAGCAGGAATGTAATTCTTTGAGTTAAGTAGAATTTCTTTTTTTTAGCCATTTTCATATTCCTTGCCTTAATTCAGTTCTCTGAAAATAGTGTTAGGTAGGTTTTCCTTTTCTGCTTTGTACCAAGAGAATAAAATTCAAACCCATCTCTTCTTACTTTCCCCGATGCTCTTCAGAACACAATAGAAAAGTGTTTCCAGCCTCCACAGCTTACATTTTGCTGTCTTATATAGGAAGATGGTGCTCTCACTGTGGCCATCCTGCTGTGGGCCATCCTGCTTTGAATCCTCTTAGGTTTCTTGTAGCCAAGCCTCTGCAGCCCCTCTCATCTCCCCAAAGTATTTGACATCACAGTTTTACTTACAAAGTGTGTTTCAAAGTAGTTGCGGGGTTGTCATTGTGGTGCCCCTGATTAGAGCTGAAGTTTCCGGTTGCGCGACGGGGAAGTAAATGGCATGTTGATGAGAATGGCATGTTGGTTTCAAAGGAAGTCTCCAATTTTTGGATGTTTTTCTCATCTCTGTCCAAAGAACGCCTCCTTCAAGCTTACTTTTTGACCTAGCTTGTAGCAGCGTGAATTCCCACCAGCAGATCAAATCTTGCCACTCTAGAGGCACAGCAATGGCCAAGCTTGGAAATCCTTCCTTCTGCCTTCATGAGTGTGCAGGGAGAACTCATGGCCTGCTCTTTGCTGCTCTACAGCACCACCCATACAGATAGTCAAAGAGTAGTACAGCACCCCTATCTAACGGATCAGGTAACAAAGGGCACAATCCTAACCAGCTTTCCAGCACGGACACAGCAGTGCCAATGGGGCATGTGTTGCATCCAGTGGTGGAGCAGTAGTCATGGAGGCCTCCTCAAGATAAGGGAATGTTTGTCCCCTTACCTCAAGGCTGCATAGTCCTTGCCCCAGTGCTGGAAAGTTGGTTAGGACTTTCCACAGGGAGCCAATAGCGTCCCCTCTGGTTATGTGAATCTTCTGATTCTGGCTTTGCTGCTCATCATAGATGCCTATCTCTCCTTGAGCACATACTGAATTGCCTGCCCCTTCTGTTTCCAGGCTTTTTGCCTTAATGGGCCAGAACCAGAGGGCAAACCCTATGTACTTTTTGGGAGGAGGTGAGCTGGACCCTACAGCTGCTGTTTCTCTGTTGGTATCAGTGAATTTCCTGAGTATCAGTAGCTTTACCATCTCTTTTTTCCATTTCATTCTTTCCCATCATGCTTTTCTTCCCTGAACTTATATCACTTGACCTTTCATGTGCATTCTTTGTTTGACTAGAAGGCTATTTCCAGGAGCACAGTTTAAAGAACCTGCTTGTCCTTCTTGCTCTCATCTCTTCCTGCATTCCCTCTGCCTGCTTTCATTTGATTTTGAGCCTTTGGGCTTCCTTTTGATTTGTGATCCACACTTTGACCCTCTTGATCCATATACTTCAGCTGACCTCCCCTCTCTAGAAGAAGAGACAACCCCTCTCACAATGTGACCACTTGCCAGGGCAGCTGGGCCATTCACCTGAGAGTAACTCTTGTGCTCCTCTCTGCACAAGACACAGCCTCCATGTCTGATCTTGTGCATTGTGCAGATTAAGGCTCTGCTAGCATTTTCTGTAGCAAAATATTCTTATTCGTTCTGGCATAGATTGCAGAAAATACTAGGTTGGGCTCTAGTCTTGCAGGGTCTGTTTTATTTTTGATTCAAACCACAAGGTCAAGCCAAGTGCAAAATAGTTGGGTGGATGGTGGTAGCTGAGGGGGTGGAGCCAGTTATCCGTCGCCTCCCATGAACCATACATGGGGATGGCTGGCATATGTGAGAACAAATCTACATCTGAGTCACTACTGCTCAGAGATTGGAACACAAACTGTAAAAACAGGCCAGCCGAACTAGAAAATAAACTGTTTTGTGAAATACTCTTTTTGGAAGAGGGGCATAAAAATATTGTTCATAGCAGTAGTAGAAGCAGAAGCTGGTGCTTAGTAGTAGCTGATATGGGAGCCATACCCCCAAACCTGGAAAAATACCTGCATACCCCAGGTATAAATGAAATAATCACATATGAGCTGCAAAAAATGACTTTACTTGGAACCGCACAGATCCTTCTGAAGGACGTGATATTTAGAAAATATCAGTCCCCATAAGGTGGACTGTCAAGTTCTTTTTGTTGTTGATTATGATGATGACAATAATAGTAATAGTTGACAAAAAGAAAAAGTTTGGCTCATCAATATGCATTTCCAGGAAACAGCAGAATTTAAGATAAAGAACACAAAACCACAAGAAAATCACAAAATATCTATTTCACAATAGTGGGAGGGCAGGTGATTATGTATGTAATAATAAAGAACAAACCCTGTTGGACGATAGCGTGGGCAGAGCATGGCAAAGAAGGAAAATTAAAGTGGCCCTTATTGGCTTTCTCTCTTCAATATTTGAAAATGATTTGCAATACATATGGAGAAATGAAGTACAACAAAATTTTATTGTGGAGAAATGGGAAGGCCCAGTTCAGCCTGTTTGCTGTAACAGACGCTTTTGCAAAACAGAACATAATTTCTCACACCCACACCCACACTTGCAACTAGTTGCATCCTCGTTGAAAACTGACCTTCCCTAGCTTGAAATTGCCTGTATGGAAGTCTCAGGACAGGTTGTTCTGACATTCTTTTAACATCCTCTCATCATGGCAGCCAAAACTAATCACCAGAATATTACCCGATGACAGGTGCATTTATTCTGTCAATTAAATCAGATGGTTGAATCGAAATGTGCCCCAAATCTCTCTTGTTTGCATTATCCATATTGGCATTTCTTGGCTGTGGTTCGCTGCCGGCTGGAAGTCATCCAGGCCCTGCAGTGTCACTTTGTGAGCGTGTGCCAGAAAGTTTCCATGTGCTGTGGCAGCCGTCATGAGGAGACCGGAGAGGGGCAGCCCTCCAGGATTGACCTGGAGCACCGCTCTGCTAAGATTTATTGGAAGAAGAAGAAGAAAAGGAAGGAGATCAGAATTTGGGGAGGGGAAAGGGGGCAATGACACAGTACCTGTGGGCTAGAAGTACAGTTGCTAAAACAGAGAAGCAGGACCAGGAGACAGATTTCTTTATCGTCTTCCAGTCGTGCTCAATATGCGTGACACACAAAATGTGCCACCCCGCCCTCATTACAAGGCTGTTTTGTATGAAAGAGTTTCTCAGATGTAAAATAAAAAAGGAGTCTGTGATTGTAATTATTCACTCCATCTGCTTCCTCCAGTTTTAATTACAAAGGAAGTACAGGGCACTGGGGGAGAAAGGTGTGTGAACTGCTTCCAGCCAGAGGCTCCAAACAGGAGGCTTGCACAAGCGATGCTGACGTCTAATTAATATGTGTAGGAGGGCTGGCACCAGCCAGGCAAAGGGCAGAGCTGAATGTTCCCCATTTTGGAGGTTCACCTTGAAATAGGTTTTGGTTGGGGGAGAATTGTTTGCCAACAGGCCACAACTCACCTGAAGGTTTTGACATCTGCCACTTGTCACTGCCTTGCTGTCCTCAGCAGTCAGTTCCTCAAATAAGGTCTCGTGAGTCCGTGTACTCAATCAGATATACGGGTCTCAGCATTGCCAGCGCCTATTGCATGGGCTCTCTAGGGAGGCATATATCTGGTTCAGTGATTTTCAGCGACTCTGCTGCGATATGTTGGTGTGCCACGGATGGTCCGCAGGTGTGCCATGGGAGTTTGGGGTGGTCATCTATTAGTAGAAACTTTCGGTGATGTGATCACTTTCGGTGATGTGTGGCAGTGTGGTGTGCCTTGTCAGTTGTCAAAAATGGATAGTGTACCTTGACAATGTTAGAACCTTTTAGTGTGCCATAAAATGAAAAAGATTGAAAATCATTTATCTAGATTGTACGTTCCGCAGGGCAAGGACTTGTTCTTTCGTTCTTTGTAAAATTCCATGTAAATGGATACCACTAACTGCTGCTCCTCCTACTACTACTACTACTACTACTACTACTAGTAGTAATAGTAATTATCATAACTTTGAAATCACTTCTGAAGAGAAAGCAAGATAAAAAGTATCAAAGATATGCATACTCTATTATATATAATAAAAGCTATATTTTAATAGACTGAGGGTGCATTCCTAACCTGCGCTAGAACAGGCAGGCCAGCTGGCCTGCTCTGTATCCAGCGAAGCTTGGAGGCTGCTGGAACCTCCATGGGGTAAGAGAACATTTTCCCCTTTGCCCAGGGTACCCCCTTACCCCACCAGTCACCCCTATTGGGAACAAGTCTCAGCAGGTCCAAATTGGAGCCGCGTGACCCGGGGACGGGGGGAATTAAGGCTGCATCCAGGCTCCTCCCTGGGCTACTCTGCCCACAGGACCGCTCTCCCTCCACCGTTCCCCCACCCCGTTCCATCCACTGTTGTTTTCCATCCACCCAGAAAAGCCCCTGCACTGACCAAACTCACCCAAAATGGGAAGGGCTGCATCAAACTAAAAGAACACATCCCAGGAACTCATATTCCCCTGGCTGTTTCACAATTCAACGTTTCTAGGAACAGCCTGAGCTTGCTTAAACATTAGATCTGTAACTATGCCACCCTTGAAAAAAGGGTCATGTGGGTGACTGATCCCCTTTAAATGTACATTAAGTTCAAGATGCAGTTTCCTTTCAAAAGGATTAAGAACCCATCAGCATCCTCATTTTTAAAAAATAATAAAGCTTGTATTGCAAAGTGTGTTTTTTCAGATTCAGTTTTATAATATCCCTTGTTTATAAAACACACACACCCCTTGCAAGTGACATTTTTGTTTTTTGCTTGTGGTGTGCTTCTTCCTAATTTACCAATGGAGCTAATGCCCATTTAGGGGAATGTGCTTGGGGACAACCTTCCAGCAGTTCAAAACAAGGCAGCCATATGGCTCTTACTCCTGCCATGCTGTTTCTGACTGCCCCTCTCCCCTGGTGGACAAGCTCTCTCTTCAGCTCACACAAGACTGCTGATGTAGTGCAGTTCTGTACAGGTGTTTTGTACAATTGTAATGTAAAACACAGGTTTCAAAATGCAAAGCTATATTGTGCAGGGGGTTAGGCAGCCGTTTCTTTTGAGAGGCAGTCCCTGGAAGTGGTAACAACTGAGGTTTGCTTTTTATTGGCATCACCTGATATTTTAGAAACTGGAAGCCAAGTCCTGGCCTGGTTATTTTGAATAAACGTGCAACATGCATCCTTCTGTACCCCTCTTCATTGACTACACACGCTGCTAGCCCATCCAATCAGCCACCTGATGTGGGCTACGTCGGCAGTAGATTGAGGGTCCAAAAGAGCCACAGATTTGGGGCACTAACTAGCACCAGCTCAGCGCCAGTGCTCCTGTGGTGTTGTGAATGTGCTTCACGATACTGTTGGCCCTCAGGATTGGGCCCTTAGAGCGCAATCCTAAACTGGAGTTAGGCTGGCATAAGATAAGCCAGGAACATTTGGCCATCACAAGGGCCACCATAAAGCATGTTTGGATTACTCTTGGAATCAGGGATGATGATGATGATGATGATGATGATGATGCAAGTATTTATATACCGCCTTTCTTTGGCCATTAGATTGCTCCTCTGGCTTTAATGCAAGGTGGTTTACATGGGCAGACTTTATCTCTAAACCCGCAAGGGTTTTTTTACAAATTACAGAGAAGTTCTATCTTTCAAGAACTACAACAACATACAGATGGAACTTTCGTGGTTTAGTCTTCTTTCTGGCCACACGCTTGCCTTCCTGCTGGCTGATAAACAGCTTTCTCTGCTCCCACCAAAGAAACAGCTGTCCCAGCACAACTCCTCTCTCACAGGCAGCTGGAGACAGCTCTTACCAGTCGCACTTCTCAAGGTCTGCTGCTCACGGAGACTTCCGGTGTTGTCGAGCTGGCGACCTTCAGATCTTATCTTCGGGCAAACAGAGGCTTTAATCCTCTCGACTAAACCTTCTGTGTGCTGGCCTCTCTGAGAGTGGTCCAAACTTACTTTATGGTGGCCCTTGTGCTGGCCAAACTTTGCTGGCTTAGTTTATGCCAGCCTAACTGATTTTAGGATTGCACCCTTACTCTTGGTAGGTGGAACAAAATGGTTAAAAGAGGGTTGTGTTTGGCTGGATTGTGCTCTTCCATAGGAGATTTAGTTTGAGGGGTTGGAAAAATAAGAACTGAGCTGTCACATTGATTCCATATAAAGTTTAACTACTGTATATTATGAAGGACACCTCACCACTATATGGGTGGGATTTAAAGTTAAATGAATGAGATCATCGTGCATAATTTTCCAAGGGACTTGTTGGCTGCCCTGTTCAGTTTTTGCAGAGTTTTACTGATGCACATGTGATAAACTAGTGGGAAAAAAGAGGTAGCTTGATGTGATTGCTATTATAGCTTGAAGGATAGCTTGAAGGAGGTGTTGGTTGAAGGACTGATGGTTGAGCTGCTGGTACTACCTGCAGCTAAGCGGGACAAGCCATGATCTATTTTTCGATGGGAGACAGCATGCCAGGCTGTGACAAGCTGCAGTAACATTTGTGGCAGAGCGGAGTCACTGTGGAGCTGATTAGCCACTGTGGGAATGTGTGGGAAGGCCAGCTGGCAAAAGAACTTTGAGGACCTGTCCAGGCTGGACTTAGGATTGCCTGCTGAAGCTGGATGACACACAGCCAGAGGAGAGAAATACATTGTGAAGGCTACATCTGGGACTGAGGATTCAGTAAACCACAGAATACTGAATATTCTGTGAATATTCACAGAATATTCGTAAAACCCCATTGAAAAATGGTGATTTAGACTAGCCTACCTATGTTAGCCTCTTTGGGCATTTGCTTCAGCACGAGAAAGGTGGGGTATATATTGTTCAAATAAATAAATAAATAAATATTGTATATCCCGCTGTATCCGGATTCTTTTTGTGTACTGTTTTCCACAATATGCAGTATACTATGTACAAATCAGTCAAACAGTACAAAAAAGGATCAGATCTGGTTTGATTTTTTTTTACAGTATTTTATCACTGGGCACATCAGTAGCACAAACAATGCAAATGAACTGAAGACATTGAAAGTTGAGGCCAACTGTACATGCTCCAATTCTGGAATCAGTTTAAGAAATTCTCCTAGTTAAAACTGGAATTCAAGATGAACGGGAGGTAAGACAAGGATCCAGAGAAAGGGAGAAATGCTCTGTTTGCTGTCAGGTGCTCCCTTCACAGTTAGGCTCTGACTGAGAGCGCAATCCTATATCCTTGTTGCACCAGCGCTACGCTCTTGCGCCGGCCAAATGCTGTGGCAAACGTGCCGTCAAGTGCTTCAGCGTCAGCGGTACGGTGCTGGACCGGTGCAAGCAGCAGCGGCAATGCTCAGGCACCACCACAACTGCCAGCAGCGCTGGCCTTGTGCTGGTTGAGCATCAGCGGCGCGTGGTCAGTGCTGGGCCTTGCTGAGGGCGTTCCAGAGGCGTGCCGGGGGCATAACAGGGTGGCGCAGTCAACGGAGATGGGGCTGTGACGCAGGACGGCCATAGTGCCAAATCCTAAACCCTGTCCCCAGCCTCGGCGGCCCCAATTTGGGCCGCTCCTGCGCATGTGCACCTGCACCTGCTTAACAGCAGGCGCAGCCCCGAGCAGCCCCATAGGGATGACTCTGGCTTATGCGGGTGTAAGGGAAAAACCTCCCCTTGGCCTGCTCTTCGCTGCTGCTGTCTCCTAATGGGCTTTAGGATACAGCCCTGTTATGTCGGCCTTACTTAGGATTGGGCTGTAAGTCTAGAACATGATTACTTTGGCTTTTTCCAGATCCTCTGTAACCAGATCCACAAGAAATGTGGCCTTGGATGTCACGGTGTTGTAGGCTGCAGCACGGCCAGGCCAAGGCCTCCCAGTGTCTGAGGCAGCATGTCAAATGCTGTCCCCTTTAGCTGGTGGTTCACCAGCCTCTGCTGCACCTGTCCCCCTCTCCTCCACACCTCCGCCTCCACTCTCTCCCTCGCTTCCAATTCAGGGAGTGACAGGAGGCAGATCCATCATGGAGACAAAGAGCAACCTGCTGCCTGAGGCACCTGCCTCAGTTGGCCTCAATAGATGGCTGAAGGGTATATTTTTATTCTAAGGGAAGATCCTTTTTTGGAGAGAGGAAAGTTTATTATTATTATTTTTTCACATATTAGCTGATCGCCTCATTTGAGCGCCAAAGCAGCCTCCAATGCAGATGGAGGATTTAAACGAGGTAAAAACGATAACACCGCAGTCAAGAGACTCGGGGAGGGGGGAAAAAAAGAGACCTTGATGTTTGATAGTTGTAATAACCTGCCGAGTGTTCTAATGGCTCAGGGATCAGGTGCGGAGCTACGACAATAACAAGTGCTGAATAATTATCCCAGCCATATTCTGCCGAACCAAACCCCCGAAGTATGAACTATATAAGGAGGCTTCTGCTGCCTCTCCGAGATTCCCTGAAATGTTAAATCGCTGGATTGGGAGCACTTCCAACATTAGTACTGCCCAGTTAGAAAGAAATAAAGCCCAGAATCCTCCAGTGGCAGTTTTAATGTCTTTGTTAATTATGAATTATGGGTAAACATGCCAACTCACAGAGGTCACTCCTGTCAGCAACAATACTTTTCAAGAAGGATTTTTATGAGGGTCTTTTTTATTCTGCAGTAATGTACTTCAAAGATATAAATGTGTGTGTATGTGTGTACCTGCGCACACATTGCACACACACAAACAGAAGCCCAGCCACAAATAGTCCAAAATGTATTTGTTTTTACAGGAAGTATATTTATTTTTCTCTTGGTCCCTCATCCTTCCTCCCCTCCCCGCCCCTTCTTCTGTGGAGCGTCATTGTCAACACAACCTGAGTTTGTTCCTCTGTGGCTGGAAACAGCTGTACGATTCCATGGGCTGGGCAGAAAATGTCGGTGGGGCCAAGGTGAGGCCCACAGTCAGATGCTGTGCTAACAAGGAGGTGGCGGTTTCCAGTGAGAACAGTTCGTCAGCGGCCCAGTCACCTTTCACACCATCACGGAGACGCCAGTGGCTACCGACAATCTGCTTGATTAACCCCACTTACACAGCAATGGCTGGTCTGAGGATCTGTCCCGGGAGTGCATATGTACAGGATTAACATTATATTATGTGTGGATCTCACCCAACAAAAGCAACTGGCACAAAATCATTTTCATTAAGTGGTAGCGGTTGTAACACATTCAATTTTGGCAGCGGTTCATTCAGTACTTCTCCATCCCCTCCTTTTGCCCCCTTTGAGCAACTTTTGCAACTTGTTTTTGATATAATCAGAATTAAGGAAACTGAATCAGTCCAGAGTGCTTTAGTTTTACAAATTGTTGAATATTTGAAACTATTTAAAGAGGGTTTTTTTTTTTGTAGGTCTTATCTGCACTGAGTGTGCCATGCTGGAGTGTAAGAGCTTTATGTACAGAATGTTCAATGTATATCTCCAGGTAAGGTTGGAGAGAGAAAATCCCTCTGAAACTCTGGAGTGCCATGCTACTGCCCAGTCTTAGCCTCTGCCACGTTATAGCATGCAGTTGCACCAACAGTGCTGCATGCAATTAGGGTATGTGTGAGTGCTCACATGCAATCAATCAGCCTCTATAGGTACATTAAAAAATGTTTACTTACCTCCCAGCAGGCTGCTCAATTGCCTATGAGTTTCCTTGGACCTACTCCAGCCATTTTGCTGCCAGGGGCCATTCTGGGGAGGGATTTTATGGATAAGATCCAGGGGCAAGTCGCTACCACTGGATCCATCCCCTCCTTCCCCCAACATGCTCCAAGTTCCTCCCCCAGCCAACACCCCCTTTACTCCCCTTTGCTGCTCAGGGCCTGCCCCTCCCACCAACTTACCAGCACTGATGACGGCTTCTGGAGTCACTGTTGTGCACACTGCCCTAATTTGTAGCAGTAACCTGGAAGAGTATGATGACTGCCTGAGTTTCAGGCCACCATAAAGGACCTTGTGCTGCTGGAATACTAGTTCTGACAGCTCAAAGCTCCAGTAGGATTGGGGGCCTCTATTCTATGTAGACTAGTGGTCTTCAACCTTTTTTTGTGCCACAACCCCAATATATAAATAAATATACAATAAACAATGAGATTGGGGACACACCGTTGATCCTGTTACCCTCCCAGGACCCTATCCTCCCACTCCCACCCCTGTTGCTGCCTGCTCTTTGCTCCTGTTACATCCTCCCAGCACTGTGCACTGTAACCTAATATTATCATTAGAAAGAGAGAGCAGAAAAGTGACCATGAAGCCTGGCACTAGAGAAAACTATTTTAGCACAATTGCTAAGAACCTGAGCAGGACTGGGACCCCCATCTCCAGGTACCTGAAGGGTTACACCACATGCCTCCCCTTTACCTGGTAGTGCTCTAGTCCATTGGAGCCCAGGTCTACCCATTGGGACCAGCTGCGAGTAGACCTGGGCTCCCTCAAGGGGAGCCCAGGTCTACCCATAAGAAACAGGACTCCCCTTGTGGGAGTCCTGGTCTACCCATTAGAAACGGCCGCGGGTAGACCTGGGCTCCCTTCAAGAGAGACCAGGTCTACTCGCGGCTGGTCCCAATGAGTAGACCTGGGCTCCGGAGCCCAGGTCTACCTACACAATGTTGCGGGGGCCACTGGCGCCCCCCTAGACAGCCCCAAGATGGCACCCAGGGCTCTTGCCACCCCTGCCACTCCCTAGATCCGCCATTGACCCTGGAGAAGGCACAAGAACACCGAAGCCTTCAGGACAAGGCCTACAAAACCTCTGCTATGGCCACTGAGCACTCCCCACCACTAGTCCTCCCCCCACTTCCAAGGGTAAGTTTTCTTCAGAAGGGGGCTGACAGGGAAGGCAGACTGACAGAGAACTCAATATGGCCCAAAATTGGAGGGTATTTGGCTCTGCTCATTTTGGGGGTAGGATTTCAAACTGAAACCGTCTATATTCCAGTTTCCTCCAATTCTGAAATAACTTCTATATTAGTGAGGGACCTAACAGGATGAGATTTCCTTCTCCACTTCCTTTCTGCAGATACTGGGGGCACAGGCTGGAGAGGAGAGAGGAGCTTTTCTGGCTTGTTTCTGAACCTTCCGTATTCTGTTACGACTTTTTTTTAATGCTGCCAGATAAGGTGAATGTTTTGGACCTCCATCATAAAGTGAGATGACACACATGTAAGCAGGTAACAGATGGACTCATTAGAATCTGAATTATTCTGGGAGTAGCTGATAACCAGGTCTGAAGGTGATGGAAAGAACTGAACTTGACTTTGCAACAAGTAGAAATTTGTAGCGCTAATGAAAAATAATGCCATCCACAAAGTAATATGTGTGGGGGTGGGGGTGGAGAATGCAAAGAGGATACAATGTGGTAGACGTCAGATTTGATAGCAAAGTTCTTATGAGAAAGTCAACGTAAGGATTATATTGTTAGATTTGTGCAGTTGACCAAACTGAATGAATGCATGGATGCGGAATCAGGATCTTGCCTAGGGGCTCCTATGTGACCTCCCAACATGCCCCCAACATGTCAGGAATAGATCCCACATACAGATCCTCTTTGCCTACAGCTTATATGAACATTTGCCTTGGTGTAATCCTGACCTCCCCTCCTCCAAATATCCATTGACTATGAATATGATGGATTGTTGTTGCTGCTGCTGCTGCTGCTGCTGCTGTGCCCGCTTTATAGTGCTTTATAGTGCTTATACTGCTTTACAATGTGTAAGAGGACAGACCCTGGCCCAGGGAGTCAATAGTTTTAAATTTGACCCAGGAAGAAAAAGAAGCAGCAGGTGTCATTGGGAAGAATGTCTGATCGTTTCAGGTTAGAATCTTTAGGTCTTGTCACAGTATACATAGAGACTTAAAGGTTGTGCCAAAGTCTTCATGGAAAGGGGTAGATTTTGAGTAGAGAGGAGCATATTCAATCAGTTCCATTCTGTGATTGTACTGAGATTCCAACATCCCCTTGGTTCCACTCCCAACTGAATTCTATAGGACTTAAGGAACAATAACAGTTTGGAGTTCCACTTTAGAGTTCCAATGTGGTCAACATGATTCACTATAAAGAACCTCAAAATCCAGATCAGAATCCTGCAAAGGAATTTCTTAATCACTCCTAGTTTTGAGGAGAGATTTGAAGGAAGTAAGGAAGGACATGACTTTCACAGAAAATGCATTTTTCATGCACTGGGAAGGCACATCCATGACTGGTAAAAAAAAATATAATTTCTGAGAACCAGCCAGGTTTAGGGACTTTCTGGCACAGTGGATTCTCAGTTGTAGTCTCACTTCAGGGAGCAGCTAAACCCAATCTGAATGAAAAGTAACAAATGAGAGAAACAAAAGTATTTGTACGCCTGACAGTGCTATCCTTTTTGGGAGGGTGTAAGCTGGTGGAACCAAACTTCGGCCAGTGTAGAGTGCCAAAGTGTGTAACACAAACTATGGAAGAGCACAGGAGCATCATCTCAGACCTGCTAACAAAGGAGGGTGGAACAGGGAAAGGCGGAATCTAGCGATGATGGGGTGGAGAAGGGCAGAATGGGGTGGCAACAGGGTTGGGACAGAATGATCCGCTCTGGAAAGGCAGGCACTGAATCCTAGCTCCCTTCACAGTCCTGCATCAGCAATTTCACTGGAACAGGTCACCACTCCATACTGTGGAAGCTTACCCCCAAGTAAGGGAACAAATGACAGCATGACTATCCTTTTCCCAAAGGATGCAGTGGTAGCCCATTTGATGTCTCTGCATCGCTGGGGGTGAGGCGGAAAGGATAAGACTGGGCCATAAACTTTATTGCAGGTTTTGCAGCATGAACTTTTGTAGAGGAGAGTCTACTCCATTGGAGGCATTGAGCACACTGAGAAGGTACTGGATATATTTACACTAGAGGTGCAGTGCAGGAAATTAAACAATTTTACAGTGAGACGGAGAAGACCCACCCTGCTATCAGAGCCACATACATGGTCCGATCTTCTGAATTCAAAGAGCAGAGTGAAATATTGATACCCCATTGATATAAATGGAACTCAGTGTTCAGCCTGCGTAAACTGGAACATAAAAATAGGAAAAGTGAGCAGCAGACATAACACCACATGAAAGACAATTACTACCTGCAGGGAGTTAACCATCCATAGTCTTTCTTAAGACCAAGAGATAACAGTGTCAGAGGTGTTAATGAACAGTAATTCAGCATGTTCTATCCATCCTTCGCACTTATTTTTCTTATTTGTGGTGACTGTAAGGTCAGCAGTAGAGTTACTCCTATGCAGCAGAAGTCCTGGGAAACAGTAAATGTCATCTCACTGGTTTCTGTATATTGCCAATTTAATGGCTTGTTTATGTACCTTTGTTCTCTTTCATCAATGTAATCTATCAATGTAAACTATCAATGTAGTTAGGCTTCATAGATTGCAAAAAGGCACTGGTGGCCAGAGACAGCAGAAATGATGTTGAGAGATGCGCCCTCGGCTACCAAGTGTAGTTATGTTGTGGGAGGATAGATGAAGGCACATAGTTGGATTCAGGGCACAATCCTACCCAGCGCCGGAATGGCAAGGCCGGCTGGCCAGTGTCATATCTGACGCTGGGTTGGGGAGGCTGGAGCCTCCCTGTGGCAAGGGAATGTTCTAGCCTCCCCTATGCGCTCCTCGGATCTGCGCCCACTAAATAGCAGGGAGACCGCACGACCTAAATTGGGCTGCGCAGCCTCCCGAACGGGCTTAGGATGCGGCCATATGGCCGCTTCCCAAGCCCGCCCAAGTCCTGCCTGCCCCCTGCCCAGATTCTTCCTCCCTTGCCCAATCCCTGTACTGCCTCAGCACAGAGGCTGCCCTGTGCCGACACAGGAGAGAAGCTCCGTTTTACTGTTCTTCTCTACTCTCTCCCTCTCCCCCAATTTGTATTCTTTTTGCTGCTTGCACTTCAGTCTCTTGCTACTGCAACACCTGCAATGAAGGCAAGGCTCATTCCCTCACCCCCCTGCTTAGCCAGTGGTGAAGAGGCAAGTAATCACTTGACAAGTAGGGAAGTGCCATCTCCATGCTACCCATGATCAAATGGCAGCCACAACTGCTCCAAACCCCCTGGCTTCGCACAGGTGTTTAACCTGCTCCTATGAGCATTGGAGGGGGACTTTAAAAAAAACAAAACAGCATCCATTTCTTGTTGGCCTCTCATCATATCTCCATATCTCTCTCTATTTCACACAGAGAGGCAAACTCTCATCACACAAGAGAAATCATGCAAGATGGCATTGCCAGGGCTGTGTGCAATTCCAGGATCGATCGTATCATACAATGGTGTAGTAATGAGCACGTCATTCAGCATCCCAAGAGTCTCGGCTTTCATTTGAAAAAAAACAAAACAAAGCAGATTTCTAACCCTAAAGGCTATAGCGCTAGATTTGCATGCAGATATGGAATGTGGGGTGGAGTCTCAATGAGAGGAAAGGAGTGGGAGCTGAACAGGGGCTCTCAGGCTTAAGCGGCTGGGTTCTGTTGCCTGCATTGCTCGTTGCCCGTCACTAGGATTACAAGAGCTAGAAGGGTTGTGAAACAATACGGTAAAAAATGATTCTTCATACAGATTGCATGATTCAGTAGTGCTCAGAGCTGAATAGGAAGTTGCCTTATAGTGAGTCAGACCACTGTCCATCAGGAGAGTCATTGACTCAGGTAGACCCTGCTTTGCATGCAGAATGCAGACCCTGACCTAAAAAGAGCCCAGATAGCAAATTAGAAAGTCCTTTGTCTAAGATTCTGGAAGACCCATGTGAGTCAGAGTAGAGCAGGTGGTGGTGGAAGCCAACGATCATATGGATGTATACCCATCTAGCCCAGTACTGTCTACTTTGACAGCTCTCCTAGACCTAGATCTTTTCTAGCCACCCTGCTCAATACCTTTTCTGAATGAGGATGACGGATATCAAACTTTGTGTGCTCTGCTAATTTCCTGAGTAGTATTTTAGTGTTTCTTTTTCAGCACAAAGCACCTCCAACACTAGGTATGCCCATAGGATCTCTTCCATCAGAACCGATCAAGTCCTGCAATAAGGATTTCATTTCTAAGGAAGGAAGTGTCCGTTACAAAGGACGTCTGGAAATTGCATGTTGGCCATGCCAGTAGAAGCTGCCTTGGGTTCGTAACAGGGCTGGCTCTAGGAGTGGTGGGACCCAATGCAGGGCATTCCCGCGGGGGGCCCCACCCACCTCGCGGGGGCCCCTCTCACGAAGAAAAGTGCTTGTGGTGCACCTAGAAATAGTTGGTCGTGATATGATGACATCACCGCCAGCTGGAGGTGGCTCAGGAGGTGGCCCATTTGGGGCAGTTTAGAGGCAGGAGCAGGTGGGAGGGCTATGCAGATCCTGGCTGCAGCAGCAGGCAATATACTGTCTGCCCTGCCAGGGCCCAATGATGTGATGACACTGGTCACATTGGCTTAACACCAGCCGTGGTTCATAGAGGCAGTCAGGTTTCTGTAACATCTGGGCCACTGCGGTGACAAAAATGGCAGTTGCCAGATATTATCCCAAAAGGATTTCTGCTTTTGGATTTTAAATATTGAAAAAGAAGAAAAGAAAGCCCACTGTTTTGCTAAGCTCCAAGGCCAGTCCTTCAGTTTCAAAAACAAGTGGAATCCGGAATGATTCAAATGGCCCACGTCAATTTTGGTCAATTTTGAGCCCACGTCAATTCGCTCCACACAGAGCCTTTTGACATTCATTTCAGAACAAATGAAAAATGGACCACATGGGCCTCATTTGGTTCATGTTTTCTGTTCATTTGGGAACAAATGCACTGGCCTGGGTGACCCAACCTCAGTCATCCTTCAAGCAACCACTGAAGGTACCACCTGCATTATCACATGTGATTACTAAGGAGAGGGAGATCAGAGAGGAAATGGCTATCTCAGGAGACTGGGATGTGGGAGTCTGCATCGGGCACTGTGAAAAAGGACTTTCAGCTTATAGATCATATTCCTAGGTGCCTCTGAGCAATCCTTCTCACTGCTCCCACTCAGGGGCTGCTGCTCTCTACTATTGACTGCCTTTTATCTCTATCCCCTGACATTAGCAACAGGCCATTTGTGTGGGTGGAAGGGTAGAAGGGGAGGGTTAACGTACCTGATGAAGTCTACCAAAAATGCTAGTTATCCTCTAACCTCGCTGCATGAAATAGGTATAAGAATAGAAAGGAAAGGAAGAGATACACACAAACAAGAACAGGGGATAATTCATCAGTCCCTTACTTACAAGCTCCTGTCAATCAACACAGTGGCTTGATCTACCATATGTGCCTTGTACAGAGCCAGGTCACCTGGCCCAGTAGCAAAGCTACAAGGGCACTGATATGGTAAGTACTGCAGGCACCACAACGTGCCCTGTAAGCTGCCCCTGCCACTTGCCCTCAGAACCATTCCAGGCGGCGACAGCAATGTGCAGATCTCTGCTTGTTGCCGTTGCTGCCCAGAATAGCTCCAATGGTGAATGAGAGGGGTCACTTAACTGTGTGTTGTGGCATCTGCAGTACGTAACATGCCACCCTCCCTGGAGCCACGCTACTGATCTGGCCCATGCTATCTATTCTGCCAGTCTCCCTAGGCAGTAGTGGTGTAGCAAGTACACCCCAAATGTCACATGACGGGGTGCCATGTGTTGAAGGAAATTAATAAAACTTCCTTCTCAGCTGATAGCCAAACACTCAAGACGTAGGCGATTTCTGGATCACAACTTTTTTAGTACTTTATTCAAACAGCTGCTTGGGTGCACATTTCCAGCACCTCTGATTGTCAGAGATGAAGGAAAGGGATTGCACACACCAAACCAAGACCAACAAGGATACTTATAGTCTATGCAAAACATGAATTAGCTTATTAATATACAAGAGAAATACTGCTTTGGCTAACTTCCAAATATAGTAAACTTCATGTGTTACTCCAGTTAAAATACAGTACGTCAGCAGCTTGTCCTGTGAGTAAACATACATATGCATTAAAAGGCTAACGACCACTCCCATAATTTGAAATAACCCCTAGCCCCTTTCCCCTTGGAATATAACCTGTTGTACTGCATTCTATGGGGAGGGGAATTGTGTTTGTGAGTAAAACACATTCTTGCATCCTGGGGCGCCTTTTTATTTTTAGCAGCCTCTCCTAAAATGTTGCAAGAACTTTTTGGCATTAAGAGGTAGATTTAAAATTTTAGAACTCTACTCTAACTAAAGGTTAAATTAAACACATTATATTATGCTTAACATATTAAAAGGTGAATAAAAAAATTCAGATCCTGAGTTTCTACAGGATCACAAAAGGTAAATCCTGCATTCATTTCTTCCACACATGTGAAGCTCAGCCAATATGGTGGTTGGCTGCCACATCATAGTGTTTTGAACCCAATCAGCAATCACTTGGAAACACTGGGATGCAGCCACCGCAAGAGGAAAGGTGAGGCGAGGAAGGAGGAGAAGGCAGCGGCTAGGTCTCCCTGCCACGTACATCTTCCTCCTTCCTTGCACCATTTCTGCCTCTGTTTCAGTGGCTTCCCAGTTGGGAAGCTGCCCAAACCTACCCTGGAGTTAGGCAAGCATAGTTAGGCCAGCAAAGTTTGGCCAGCACAAGGGACACCATAAAGTATGTTTGGACCACTCTTGGAGTCAGAGAGGCCAGCACACAGATGTGCACCATCCTCCCTGACTCCGAGAGTGGTCCAAACGTGCTTTACTGTGTCCCTTGTGCTGGCCAAACTTCAGGTTAGGACTGCGCTCCGAGAGGCAGCAAGGTCTTAATCTATCTGCCACCCCCTCCTCCTTTGTAGGCCCTCATTGGGCTGCCAATGGAGGAGGCAGGGAGTAGCCACCAGATCATGAAGCTGCCACCTCTTCCTCTTCTGGGAGAACGGCAAAGTGACATCATAATATCACTGCCCCAAGTTTTGCAGGTCATAGCAGAGCCACTGCCAGGCACTACAAGGTCTTTCTTAATTGTAGAAGGCTGAACCTGGGACCTTTTTGATGCAGAACAGGCATCCTACCACTCAACTATCACTGAGGAATGTTTGGCAACTAGAGACCAGGAAAGAGTAGAAGAGAGAGGTTTTGGAAGTGAGGGCCAGGGATTATGGTTGCTGATCCCAGAACTGAAGCAATCAATAGAGTGTGAAATATTCCCTGCAGATATGACTTCAAATTTGAAACCTCTCACTCTCGCTCATAATATAATTCAACATCATGATAGGAGACACTATATCATGGCTAGACAAAGCCACTCTACATCTTAGAAAAGGTTGTTTACAGATTGCAAATAGCATGTTGTTTGGAGACAGATCAAAAGAGCACCATTTCATACTGATAGACAAGGGATGCTCCTAACCAAAGTTGCCATGGAAATTTCACCCAAAGTGATCACTCTCCTCAAGTGAAACAACTGAGCAATTTCAGAAGAACCTAAAGACCTGCTTTAATACCGGAGACATTGCTCAAAGCGTGTTCATTATGGGCAATTTCTAGATTATCACCAGATTTTGCTTAAAGCACATTTGGAGAGGCCTCCTCAAACCAAACATCTGAGAAGCCAGGAGAGTGTTGCAAAAGCAAAATTGCTTTGAAGCCTTTTGCACACCTATATCACATGTAGCACTGCTTTCAGCCAAAATGTTCTGCCTGTCATTCAAAACAAGAAGCACACCATCCTTCTCATTCAGCAAATCAATGTCCTTTGCACATTCCTTCGGGAGAAGTTGCAATTCTATATATGTGAGTGAACAGAAACAGCTTTTTTTTTTCTCTCCTTGATAATTGCTTAATTTTTTCAGTGTGGTAGCATTTCACAAATGCAAATGGTTAGATTTGTTTTTTTTAATGTTTTTAAAATACTACATTTTCACTTTTTTTAGAACTTGGAAAAAACGTGGAAACCAAAACCAACAACCGGTAATTATGCTTGTGACAGAAACCTAATTGCATGCCACACTGAAAGCTAACCTGGTGGGGGAAATAATTTTACCCAATTATGGAAGTTTTAATAAAAGACTTATAAGTAAAGTTTTGCATTTTTAATGCATTCTGCAGGCGCTTGAGTGCCTTTTTGCTGGTGCCTTTGCTTTTCATTAAAGCTGTGTGAGAAAGGAAAGGACTACCTGTTATACTTGATGACTGGAGAAAATGTTGTTTGACAGATTTTTAAAAAGTGAAAAAAAGACATAATACATTGAAATGCAGAAATACAAAAAAAAATCACTTCATAGATAATTTAACATAAATGGCTCCCCTTTAACCATGATGTCCTTTTGTGTTTAATATTCTCTCTCCTTACTTATTATTCTACCTTGGGAGTTATACATTTTGGCAAGTAATGCATTCAAAACTTACAATATATGATTTTTTCTTTACAAAACAGAATGTATTTCAATAAGGTATGTTTTAAAAGATAGTTAAATATAGAATTGCCTATAAAGTCAAAACTCACACAATGGTATAGTGACACATAAAAGTTGCCTCTTTTTTATTTTTATTTTTGTTAATCTTATCAAAAATCCTTCTAACCCCCTCCCTGTTGTGTATTTGTGTAAATAGCAGCAGAGTTGGGAGCTTGGAGA
>JAJKFI010000008.1:31212377-31247479 GCA_029204185.1 Lerista edwardsae
AATAATAATAATAATAATAATAATAATAATAATAATAATAATAATAATAATGGTATTTATAGGCAGGCTTTTTCCACACACACCCCAAGGTTGTTTTTTTTTACAAATAACAAAGAGATTCTAATCTTTCAAAAACAGCTACATTCAGATGGATCTTTCCCAGTCTGGTCTTCCTTCCTGACCGCATGGTTGCCTCCCACGTTGGCTGATAAATGTCTGACGGACGGCTTCTTTGCTCTCACTGAAGAAACAGCTGGCTCAGTAAAACTCCTCTCCCACAGATGGCAGCTGGAGACAGCCCAGCTCAACTCACGGAAGCTTCTGATGATCTCGAACTGGCGACCTTCGGATCTTATCTTTGGGCTTAACGGCGGCTCCTCTCTCTAGACCAGACCTCCTGCCCACTAATTCTGCACACCAAAGAAGCCCCCAAGTGTGTGGAAGCACTGCCTTGCTTGTGAGTAGTACTAGTACATACATACAAATTAGTTTTTAATAAAAACTAATTCAACCACCGGAGTTTACTGTTATTATAAGGATGATACCCCATCAACAACTGAACAAGCAGTGCATTCTAGAGCAGTGTTTCCCAACTGCGGGAAGTTGATAGTTGACAAGAAAAATGTATTGAGCTCTATGGAAAGTTAAACTGAGCTGCATGTGTTTATTTTTGAGTAGGCAAACATGCCTCAGCTTTTATTGAATGCCAGGTGGAAAGAAATACCAGGCCATCAAAATGATCGCGATCTGATGAACATGGGACTCAACAAATGCTCCAGAAGACACCCCCCTCCCACCATAGTAAAAAGGATAAAAAGAGAGGTTGAGTGGCTGGTAACGTGAAACTTTTTTTAGTTTCATAAAGGTAGGTGGGTCTTGATAGAGTGACATTTTAAAAAGTGGGTCCCTGTGCTAAGTTTAAGAACCTCTTTTCTAGAGCTTAAGACTGCAACAACTTAGGTGCCAGAGTAAAGAAAGGAAGAAACAAAAAAATCCAATGAAATAATCCAGATTTTGTCCAGTCCCAGGACTGCTTCTGTTCCTTCAGTGCTGTATTAATGGTTTGCTTGGCATAATCCTTGAAAGGCCCCAGCTGTTTCGTCTTCTGCATTTTTGCTAGCAGTGCCATGTGTCCTTGCATTTGTAATCTTTACAACATCACGTACCTATCTCATATGTTGTTGCCCCGAATTTTGGGGTTTTGTCATGTTATTAAGGCCACTTAAACATTTAATTGTTGCAAATATGTATCTCACCTACAACCATGCTGCATCATGGGGTATGTAGTCTTAACAGTGCGTAAACAATGTTTGTTGTTGTCAGATTGGTTGAAGTGGGGTGGCTTCTGGTTAGCACTCATTCAAATGCACAGACTGCAATTACTGCAATTAGCCTTGTGGTTTAGAGGAGAAGGGAGAGTGGAACTAAAATGAATTGCAGAGCAAACGTTCGCAAATGTGATATGGTTTGGAAGGTAACTTGATGTTGAAGGACGTGGTAGGCTTGCAGGAAATGGATGGGCTAGCTCAATGGCAGAACTCCCATCTTGAATGCAGAAAATCCTTCCCAGATTTAAACTATCTGTGGTCTAAATGTAATCTTAAAAAAAATAAAATTATCTTGTATGTAGATGATATTCTACTTTATTTCAGAACCCCAAATATCTATTCCAGAATTACTGGAAGTAGTGACTGTTTTTGACAATGCATTGGGATATTCAATTAAGTAGTCTAAATCTGAAGTGGTGCCACTAGGGGGCAGTATTCTATAGAGCTTATTTCAGGCATGGCAATTTCAATGATGCCCTGATGTTATTAGATACTTAGGAATTGGAATAATTTTAATAAATTGCTAAATAACATAGGTCTGGACTTGGAAAGATGGGCTCCTTTAAATCTCTCCCTCTAGGACAGTGGTCTTCAAAATCCTGCTAGGACTTTGAAGTCACTGTAAATGCGGGGTTGGGATGGGAGGACCGTGGCATAGCAATCGTGGCGCCGCCCTACCTGAGAGGGTCCAGGGGGGTCCAGAAAGGTGGGGGAGGCCCGGTGCCACCTCTGCGGGCCTCCCTGATGCTTAAAAAAGCATTGTGAAAGCAGGAAATAAGCTCTGATCTTGCAACTGAGCTATTTTAAGCATCAAGGAGGCCCACGGAGGTGGCAGCGGGCCACCCCAAACCCTACCAAACCCGGTAGGGCACATGCCCCTAAATGCTTGTTGTGCATTTCCCTTAAGGGGAAATGGCCCTTTTTTGTGGGTTGCGACCACTTCACATCAAATCACCACATCAAATATGAATTTGATCCTTATTTTTATGCTAAATTATCGTTGTGGGCTAATCCAGAATTGAAGATTGGGAACCTTTTCTGTGGAAGACTTGGACTGACAGGTCAACTTTTTTTTACCTTTGATCCATTAATTCATCAAGATTAGGAGTGCTGGGTTTGAGCAGGCCAAAGGTCTCCTCTAGGTAAGGGAACGTGTTCCCTTACCCTGTGTTGAGCCCCAGCCTGCCTAATGGGGCTACTCGGATCTGTGCCAGCTCAACTGCTGATGCGTGTTCGAAAAGCCCCATGTAGGGCTTCTAGGCCCATGCAGAGGAATAAGATATAGCAGAGATCTCTACTGTCCCTGTCACCCTCCTGGGACTGAACTGCCCCCACCCTAACCCTGCCCAAAACACGCCCTTCCCTTCCCACCATTTTCTGTACTTCTCTGCACCAGTGGCCATAGTTCCAGATCTGGTGCTGGTGGGACCACTTGCGCAGTGCTGCTATTTTGCGAGACGCAGCACCAGTGCAGCTGCCACTGCACCAATGCTCTGCACAGTCAGGATTGGGTCACTCTTTTCTAATGTTTTGCTTTGTTTGTGATGGTATTGTGTTCCTATTTGCATTTTTTCTGTTCACAAATGTAAAAATTTGGTGCAAGATTCATAATGGTCACAAAGAGCAATATTTATGTATCAATTTTTTTACATCAAAATTTACCACATTTTTTATTTTGAAATGTAATCCAGCACTGATAAGTTTTTAACAATAATGAATTTTGGGGCAACGTTCAAATATTCCGTGGGATTAGTCCTGATTAGTTGTATGTATACAATACAAAACTGAGTAAATACAATTGGAGATACTACTGTTAAAAACTAGTTCATAAATATTGCTGCTGCTGCTGCTGCTACTACTACTACTACTACTATCACTACTACACAGCCTATTCTGAGTTGGGTATATTCTGCCAACTGGGATGAAGTCAAGATCCTGGGAATCACAGGGATATTGTTGCTTTACTGTAGTAGTAGTAGTAGTAGTAGTAGTAGTAGTAGTAGTAGTAGTAGATACTAAAAAAGATAAAGGTTTCCCCAGGACGGAATGGTCTAATTGTGACCAACTCTAGGGGGCGGTGCTCATCTCCGATTCTGACTATAAGGCCGGTGTTTGTCCAAGGACAATCTTCCATGGTCATGTGGCCGGCATGATTATACGCCGTAGCGCACGGAACGGCGTTACCTTCCCACCGAAGTGGTCCCTATTTATCTACTTGCATTTTTACGTGCTTTCGAACTGCTAGGTTGGCAGGAGCTGGGACATGCGACGGGAGCTCATGCCATCGCATAGTCTCAAACGCCCAACCTTCCGGTCAGAAAGCCCAGCAGCAGCGGTTTAACTTGCAGTGCCACCACGTCCTACACAGGTTACTACACAGGTCCTAATACATCTCAACTTCCTACCAAGAACATGCAGCAGTAGTAGTCATAGTCAAGGTAGAAGTAGGAAGAAGAAATGATTATATAAAGGATTCTTCAATATTCTCTGGATATATGTATATTGTATAGTATCAGAATTTTTTATGTATTATGATTAGAGAATATTTGCTGTCAACATTATCAGAGAAGAATTCATTCAATCCACATTCCATTTTTTTAAGGATTTCAGCAGCAAGTCTAATTTCAAGCTTTGAAATAATGCTTATATTAAAATAATACCAACATGGGGAGAAAAAAAAAGACAGCATTTTTACTAGTGAATTTCTGTATTAATTCTGATCTTCCAGTAGCCCTAAGCCGTGAGTATAAAGAGGAATATTAGTAGTAGTTCTGGTTCAGTATTTCAAATTATGATGAGCGGCTCCCAAGCTGTCATAGTGCCAAATATGAAAACAAAGGGCACAATCTTAAACTAATTAAAGCCCAGGCACCAAAGAAAATTAAGCAGAATTTCTTTGCATAGAGAATCATTAGCAGATTTTTTAAAAAATTATCAATATGCAATTAACATAGAAATTGCCACACAAGGAACCCATGAATGATTCATGTTGAACAGTGTCTTGTTTGTGACAGTAGCCAATGCTAGATGTTTCGGCAAAAAACACTGCACCTCCCCCACCCCCATAATGTACCTAATTGTGCAACACAATGCCAGGGTTGGGGGGGGGGAATGTATTCCCGCACCCCAGCTGGTGAACAGTTTACAACATGCAGCCTGCAAAGTAATGACAGCACTTAGCATTTCTGGGAGGGCAAATGGTGCCTCTGGAAGCTAGGAAGCTCACACTAAAGCTCTGATCTTCTCAAGCCATTTACTGTAGAGGAGGCCCACTCATTTTTTAGAGACCAACTCTGTTGCGACAGTCTGATCCTCATCTCAGCTTAAGGTGAAGATCATTGGATGTCTGATGTTGGATGAATGCAGAGGTCAGCTTCAAGAAGAAGAATGGCCCAGTCATGTGGGCTTTTTGCAACCGTGGAGCAAGGGTTCCGCTATGACAAAAGGCCCAGCGACGGTGCCAGGATCATGCCTCTGCCAGGCCAGTCTGAGCTACCGCCACAAAGCAGCAGCAGCTCTAGGGCCACAGTGCCATGAATCCTAGGCTCTGCCTGTAGCGGTAAGCTGGCAGTAGGAGCAAGTTGTGGATGGGGAGGAGGAATTTTGGGCAGGGACAGGGAGGGCAGGGCCAGATTGGGGAGGATCCCAGTGCCAGAATCCTATCCCCTCTTCTGTGTTCATTCCTTTCCCTTTTCTCTCCTTGGACCTATGCCAGTTGTATAGCTGACATAGGTCCAAGGAGACCCACAAGCCAACAGGAGGCCTAAGGAGAGTTAAGGGAAAAATATTTTTGTGGCAGGCCTCCTGATTGCCCCTTACCATGGTAGGCAACACACAACTCTATTGGGGGGGGGGGGGCTGCATGCTACAGTATGATGGGGAATAAGATTGGGCTGTTTACAGTGTAGCCTGTGGTAAGACCATTGGGACTGGTTATGTTTAGCCTAGACTAAAGATGATCAAGGACGAATATGCTGATAAGAGTTTTCAGATAATAAATATTTGCCAGAATGAAGAAGGTTGAGCAATTGTCTTGCTCATTTCCCCAAGAACAATGGGTTCATCCACGAGAAAGCTCACTGAAGTTCTCAGAAAATTAAATATTGTGCCATTCAACAATAGTTTGGGTTCCAAGAAGAGTTTTCTGGCTTTAGAGCTGAGCCAAAATAATTCTTTTTTTCCAATGATTTGACAGCACTCCTTTTAAAAATACTTGTTCTCGCTTGTTACTCTCTCTAGCTCTCAAAGAATTATGACACCTGCTACTCACTGTGTATCCCTAATTGGCTGGGATCACCTATTGGCTGGGATCACCTGGGAGGAAGAAACAGCAGCTAGGAAAAGAAGGGCGAAAGCAATAGCAGCCAAGGGAGCTAAGGACACCAGAAAGGATCAAAACATGAGCAGAATCAAAGTGTTCAGTATTCAGTTCAGTAAATATTTTCGCACCAACAACATTGCTACTTTCAAACCTAAAAAAACCCCATGAATACTATTCAGTGAAGCTTGATTGAATGTTCTACCAAAGGTTAAATTTACCTAAACGTATCATGAGCTTTAGGTAAAATGTATATCCTGTTTACGGCAATGGTGTAAAGCAGCAGTTAAAACGTCCTAGCAGCGTTCAGGGAGTTTCATCAGCAGTTAGTGGCTGATTGGCACTGATGTCATTGATGGACTGGACAGGAAAATGTATTGGAGAAAATGAGCCTCTGGCTACCATTGCTTTAGCACTCTGATGTCAGAATGGAACTGGGTAATGTAGGCAGCTGACAAAGATTTGAGAGAACCTTTATATTATTAGAATGTCCGTTCCAGAGGTCACCAATTGGGCAGCCCAATCCTAATGGGGGTACAGCGGCACTGTAACAAATGCCGCTGTACTCGGCAGAGCCAGGGAGGCAGCAGCAGGTCTCCTTTATGTAAGGGAACACTTGTTCCCTTACCTTGTATCGTGCCCTGCAGCCCCTATTGGCCTACGTGGATCTGGACCAGCTCAACAGCTCTTGCAGATTCAAGAGCCATGTAGGACTTCCAAGCACAGGGGCAAGGGTAGGATGCTGCGGCAGACTCCTTTGCCATCTCTGACCTCCTCCCGGGCCTTACCTATCCTCCCACTTTCCTGCTGTCCACCTTCACCCCTGTGCGGCATTCCCTCTGCCCTCCCCCAACCCAGAATGCCTCCCTGCCACTCACAGGAAATTTACTGCCTATTGCTCTAGGCAGTCATTCAAACAGCATGGAGTCCCAGTGCCTGCCTGCACTAGCCCCCCTGGCAGCACCTCTGCTCTTCTGGCACGCCATTGCTCGTTTGTGATGGGCGTCTCCCAGGCAGCGCATATGAGTCCTGTGCGGACCTGGGCTAGGATAAGGCTGTCAGTCAAGTTAAACTTTAGCAGTACTACTGACCTCCCCTGATGCTTTGAATAACAGCTTGATACAAGTTGGTTGAGGGGTTTCAGAGCAAGAAGCAATCTTTTTTCTTCTTCATCCTGTGAATAAACTCATCCACACAGTATCGCCTGGGGTGAAAATGAGTGTAGTATGAATTCCAACACATATTAGTTCCAACTGCACAGAAAGACCTCTTGGGAAGTCATTGGCACCCTCACACGCATGCATGCATGCATGCATGCATGTGTGCATCCTTTAGACAAGGCATACTTACGCTCTGATGCTGTGGTTAATCACAGCTTCTTGATGCTGGAGGTCTCGACAAAAGGGGTGCATATACATCCAATCGTGTGATGTCCATCATACAGCTTTCACACTTGCCCCTGCACTTAAGCACTCTCCATTATTAATATTTGATACAGCTCTCAGTGAAATTAGAATGCAAGTCCAAGGGCAGAAGTGGCAGTCCAGGTCAGGCCTTGTGGGACATGGGATTGCATCCCTGGCTGTGTGGACCTGCTGCTGGCACTGCTCTTCATTGCTGCCAGGTACGTTTTGAGAACACTTCCTGGGCAAGGATGATGAAGAAGGCCCAGGAGGGAGGGCAGGGAGGAGGGGGCTCAGGCCTGTACTCTTGCCTGGTGATAGTATCAATACCCAGATGGTCCACCCCCTGTGATGTGTTTTTAATATCTCTGGGAGAAGAGGACAAGGACAACTGGTACATGGGACACAAGAGAACCTCACATTATTGGGAGAAGCTGGATCTATTGCATAGTGCCTGGTATTTCAGCAGCACACCCAGATGAGGCAAAGGCTGAGAAGTGATCTCAGAAGATGCCTATGGGGAACCCCTCTGCACATGCAGAGACATGCATGAGGAGACTCCATACCCTATACTGGAAAGACTATGGGCGCAATCCTAACCTGGATTTAGGCCGGCACAGTTAAGCAAGCAAAGTTTGGCTGGCACAAGGGACACTGTAAAGAGTGTTTGGACCACTCTTGGAGTCAGGGAGAATGGCGCACGTCTGTGTGCTGGCCTCTCTGACTCCGAGAGTGGTCCAAATGCGCTTTACAGTGGCCCTTGTTCTGGCCAAACTTTGCTGCCCTAACAGTGCCGGCCTAACTTCAGGTTAGAATCGCGCCCTGAGCCTTACACCTAAGGGTATTAATGATGAAGCTTAAAATGAGCAGGGAGCACCTGCAACTGGAGTTCCTGCTTTTCGTGGAGGAGAGTAAGCTCAAATCCTAGTATTTTCAAGCAGGGCTGAGAAGTATCCCTGTCTGAGATGCTTCTGCTACTCAGTGTACAGTAGAAAATCCTGAGCTAGGAGGATTCTAGGAGGATAGAAAGTAAAAGGCAGCACCAGAAGGTCTTAAGGATGCATCAATATATCTGAATACAGTACAGGACTATCTAATAGCATCCAAAAATGCAAAAAAAAAAATTTATAACTGACTTTGCTGCAAGCAAACTCAGTGTAGGATCACTTGTTCTGGAGTTCCAGCCTCTGCGATCTTGTTCCACCCGTGTTCTCTGTCCATTTCCTCATCTTGTGTACCTGCATCTGACATTATCACTGGGTCAGTTGTGACAAGCAAAATTAAAAGTAAAGCGTCTTTGGACTATACTTCTCTGAGTTGCAGAATGGGAGGGTTGCAGGTTGGTATCACAAGTAAACTCCATTCCCATAGAAAACTAGTATGCCAGAGAGTGTAAGGCCAAAGTATTTCCTCTGAAGTGGTGGTTTTCTACATCCAAAGAGTTACCCCATTGATGGAGTATGCATCTCTGCACCACTGATTCCTCCTGTGGTACAGTTCACAAGAATCTTTGCAACTTTGATGCTGCCAAATGTATAAACCATCTCTTTCTCTTTTCCTAATGTCTCCTTGACTGATGAAACACCTTCTCATGCCTTCAATAATTTTCTTTGCCCTTCGCTGGACCATTTTCTATTTCTGCTTGTGTCTGACATAACAGGACTGCAAGTGAACGCACACACTTTTCAAGGTGAGTATGTACCATTGATTTCAATTTGTATAATGCCATTACAATATTTGTCCATTGTTTTCGTTCTCCTTTACTTTTTCTGTCCACTACTGCACACCCAGCAGGTATTTTAATTGACCATATCACTTCCTAGACCTTATTCCTGAGAGGTGACAATTAATCAACAACAAAAGAGTTTGCATGTAACATTACATTTGTCGGAATGGCAAATACGGAAAGGGGACATAGCTCAATGATAAGGTACTTGCTTTGCAAGTATGGAATCTTCAGTCTCTGATAAATCGATCAAAAAACAAATGGTGGGAAATACAGTCTCTCAGAGACCCTGGAGTCAGAGAAGGTGATTCTGGGCTCGATGGCCCTGTGGTCTCATTCAGAGCTGTGTGAGAACCATGTTGCATGTGTGGGCAGATGTCTAATTTGAGCCTAAGTTCTCTGTGCCTCACATATAACAGAATGGGGTGAGTATGAGCCTCTTTTCAGGCTGCATATTGTGTGTGTGTGTGCGCGCGCGTGCGCAGTTTCTGCAGGCATAGTGGTACGGAAGCCCACTGCGAATGATGGCTCAACTGAAGACCACCACCCCTTACATCAGGACATTGTTAACCATCTAAAGCAGCCTTTCCCAAAGTGTGAGTCACAACCCACTGGTGGATTGTGACCCCGTGCAAGGTGGGTTGCAGGCTGGGCCGGCTTGCTGAACCTTGTGTTTTGAATGGCTCCAAATTGGAACCTTTCTGAAGGCATTGGGTGGCCTTGGAGGCTTCTTCCAGGTTGCAACCCACCACGGAAGACAAGATGAGTTGCAGAACCCTTAACGTTGGGAACTGCTACTGTAAAAGTGTAAGGTAAACTAATAGCACCAAGGGCAAAATCCTAACCAACTTTCTAGCACCAGGGTAAAGGCAATGCAGCTCTGAGGGAAGGGAAGCAACATTCCCTTACCTTGAGCCCCTCAACTGCAGGATGCAGCACATTCCCTATTGGCCCAGCTGGAAAGCTGGTTAGGATTGCGCCATGAATCAATCAATATTAGTTAAGCGTGGATAGCTCTCTTGGTTTTTGAACTTCACATGGGTTCCTTCAATTTCCATTTTGATCCCTTCCATTAATTAATGTAATTATTTATTTACCCATCGTTTTTACTTCATCTTTTGGACCCTGAATTGGCTTTCAAATTGGCTTATACAATATTAAAAACATTTTATAAATGTTTACAGAATGCACAGAATTTGTAATAATCTCCATATCTTATAAAAGACCATCTAAAGGGGAGCAGAAAGAGCCCAGCAGAAAGAGCCCCATTGTGAATTTTGGCAAGAGCAGAATTCCGAAACATCCCTGATAACTTTATTAAAACAAACACAAAATGTCCATGCAAAACATGGTAAATGTACTATTTAAAACAAGGCTGGGAAAGTTCAAGGCTGGCATTCAAATTTGCATTTAGATACCATCTGCTGATTGGTGATCTCGCCATCACATTTTCGGATTTTTGACAGACCCCTCATTTTGGAATTCACTCTTTCACCTCAGAAAAATATCAGAAATATAATTTGCTCACAAGATTATTTTTAACAGATTTCCTGCAGTCAGTCCTTCCTCCTTTCTTCCTTTTTCTTCCCTTCCCATTAAAAAATGTTTTAATGAGGTCTGTCAGACAATTAAGAATGTTTCCATTCATCATCTGAGTTTGGCCAATTAAATAATTGATGAACAGCCCAATCCTCGCAAGTGCTGGCCCAGCGGGGCTGCATGTTTTCCCCCTTACCCAGAGTAATTCCTCCAGCCTACTCAATGAGGCTACTCAGATCTCTGCCAGTTATTTAGTTGGCAGAAGTCTGAGCAGCCCTGTGTAGGGCTTCCAGGCCCAGAGGGAAGCTAGGATATGGTGGAGGAGGCTTCTGCCAATCCCACATCCTCCCTGGCCGGATCCGTTCCACCCTCCACGTCCCATTACACCTCCCACATCCAGAATGCCCACTCTCTCCAAACCCCTGAGCCGCCCTGAGGAGAACTCACCACAGCTAGTGGTGGATCGATGGGATGCAGAGTCAGTGTGGCAGCATCACAGTCTTCCATGCCGGTGCTGCCTATCTAGGCAGTGCCACAAATGTGCCATATTTATTTATTCATTTATTTGTAGGATTTCATACCCCACTTTTCTGCCCTATGGGCACCCAAGGCAGCTTACAACATCAAAAAACAGTAACATCAAAATAAAAACAATACAAAATGAGACAATTAAAACCTTATTTAAACAGTATTTAAAAACAATTTAAAATGGGCAGGCCCGGTGGATTCCATAGTTGTAGTTTAAAATGCCAACCAGCATGTCAGCAGTTAAAAGCTTGCTTGAATAAAAAGGTCTTCAGGCCCTACCGAAAGATTGTTGAAGAGTTCCATATGGCATGTTTGCAATACCTTCCGCTGTGCAGGAGCCGCTGAACTGGCTGAAGGCAAGGTAAGGGTTTCACTCTAAATATATTGATTAATGTGCCAATCATTCATTAATGCATTGATTGGATGTATTGATTAATGGATTGATTAGGGGCACAAGCCTATGCATGTCTACTCAGAAGTAAGTCCCATTGTGTTCAATGAGGCTTACTCCCAGGAAAGTGGGTATAGGATTGCATCCTAGATTACCTCCCTCCTTGCCTGGTTTGACGCAAACCATAGTTTACTGTTTTGCTCAAACTGAAAAACTGTGGTTTGTACTCACCCAGCAAACCTGACTGCCATGTAGAAAAAGCAGAGTCATAAACATCTCCTGCAGTCATCAAAATATTGTAGTGGTGGCTTTTTGTTCAGCAATTGGAGTTACTTTTAAATACATAGGAGGAATGCACAAGCCAAGCAGGCCAGTAGTAGCAACTCAACATGTAAGATAGAGGAACACAACGTTCTATTAGTTCTATTATTCTATTATGATTACCCTAACTCCTCTTGCCACCATACATACACCCATTCACTAATATTAAATCTCAGCTGAAAGAGGATGTTAATACAATATTATCCAATTGCCCAGTATAATGCTTTTGGATGATGGTTGGCTATCTGCCTTCTATCCCTCTGGTATATTGCCATAGTCTGTTCACTCCTCTGGTCAATTGTTTTCCCATCTCCAAATGGCCTGATATGGAGAATTGGGTCTGGCTTCAATTCTTGTTCACTCTCATTGTTCCCGTTAATGTTTAATATGTTTGTTGTTTTAATCTTGTTTTACTTATTGTTGTTACATTGTACTTAGTTTGTTCTCTGTAAGCTGCCTTGGGCATTTGCTTCGGCATGGGAAAGGTGAGGTATAAATTCTTCAAACAAACGAACAAAACAAACAAATATAATCAAATTGCCCAATCCTGTCCTCCATCATTGGAAGAAACTGATTGCCCAATCCTATCCTCCATTATTGGCAGTGATTGCTGATTAGTGATCTCCCCATCAGATTTTGGGTCAATCAGGGATTGTGACAGGGCCCTCATTTTAGAATTCAATCTTTCACCTCAGAAAAATAACAATATCATAATTTGCTCATCAGATTATTTTTAATTTTTGGGAACAGATTTCCAAACACTGCAGGAGCAGACCTGTATTTGGCACTGTTAGATAATAAAATTATTATGTCTTAAGGGTTAAGTTGAAGTCCAGCTCAAAGACTGATGAGTCAAAGAACTATCCACAAGCGGTAGAGTATGAGAAGAACCAGGCTATATGGGCACATCCCAGGCGCATATCTAACCTGTAGCCCGGGGTGGTGCAAGCCATGGGCGCTGGGCAGAGGCGGGGCAGCGGGGCGCCATTGCACACAGTCTGTGGGGGAAACTGCGTGCTCTTCACCCTGCCCGCCCTCCCTTGCCTCCGTTACGCTCCAAAATGGAGCTTTTCTGGGCGCAGGGAGGCGTGTCAGAGCGACGCATGGGGGCGGGGTGACGTCCTGGGGGCGCAGTTTCGTTGCCTGCCATGGGTGCGCTCAGGCCTCCGTTCGTCCCTGGCACATCCCTTGGAGAATTAAAGAGACAGCAGCAACTGAGAGAGGCCCTGTACTACAAAAGATAAGCCAAAGATCTTCCAGAACTTGGCCCAGGAGTAGGGTTACCAGATCTAAACTGGACAGAGTGCTTATACCTTTAACCACTGTATGGAAGGGGGAATGTTGGCAGGTGCAGCTTTTGAAACCCTTCCATGATGAGCTGCACCTGCCCAAATTCCCTCTTCTATACAATGGTTAAAGGTTTAGGCACCCTGTCCCAATTTGGATCTGGAACCCTACCTAGGAGGTACTGTGAGGGTTCAACCTTTATTTTTTATTTTTTTAAAAAGAATAGCACCTGGCAAAAGGGCATGGTATTACCACAAGGGAATCAACAATAGTCTCAGGTGAAGATGGAGAATGGAATTGTACTGAGGTGTAATCTAAGGCATTGAAGAAAACGAGCAGAAGCAGGGGGTGGTCATGTCATCTGTGGACAAGCAAGCAGGCCACTGGAAAGTCCAGCATGCAGTGACTGGAATAGATTCTATGCCACCTGTCGATAGTAGTGGAGAATTGGTGGCAGGAAAGGGACATAGGATTATCCGAATAGCATGGGGCTGGACATGGATCCCAGTTGAACATCCAGGTCAGAGTTGGTTCCTGGGTTTCAAAAGTGTGAAGGTTATTGAAGGTATTAAGAACCAGTGCAGAGCAATAGATCACAGGTTGTAGTTCAACTCAGAAGGTTCACATTCAAATCAGCAGTCAGTCGTGAGGTTCACCAGGGGACCTTGGGCTAGTCAGTACCTCTCACCTACCTCGGACAACTGATGTGAGGATAATGGAGTGCAGACTCTGTCAGCATGAGCCTATGCATGTCTACTCAGAAATAAGTACCATTGGGTTCAATGGGATTTACTCCCAGGAAAGTGTGTAGAGGATTGCTGCCTGTGTCAAGAAAAGTTCATAATAATGCCTTGAAGCCCAATCTTATGGTGTCTGGGGAGCTGTGGTACCAAGATGGCTACTGCTGCATCCTATGGTGCCATGGCAGCCATAGGAGGCATCCTGGGAGTTTGTCCCCTTTCCCCAGGTAAGGGTGCTGACCTGGCAAAGAGCTTCTTCAAGTCTGCACTGGATGTTTTGCTGGTGCAGGCTTAACAACTTGTGTCAGGCTGCATGGCCCAACATAGGATCCAGAGGTTAGGGTCCAGTGGTGGGGGCCACCATCAGTCCCACCCCTCACTCTGCCTCTTCCCTTGCCCTGTTCTGCCCTCCCCACACCCTGCCCCTGCCCTAAAAGAGCTCACCGCTGGCGGTGGTACGACTTACTGCTGGCCAGCTCTGTGCTGTGTCCTCGTGGTGTTGGGGCCAGCCCAGTGCTGGCGGTAAGCCCTGACTGCAGGCGCTAGAAGTGTCTTATGGCACCAGCACCGACGGTAACAGCTTATGTTATGCTGGACCAAAGAGGATTGGGCCCTTAATAATAAAGGCAGCTTCTGACCTGGGCAGGGTACTAAATAGTGCTGCTCATGCTTCTGGAAGGAGACTGGACTCATGGAGACTGGCATGGGAGGCGAAGCCCTCTCATTTCATCTGGTGTTAGGAGTCTTTTTGAACTGCGGTTTGTGTGATTCCTTGGCCTCAGCGACTCAAGCTGTTCAGATGACAGCTCTATTTTCTGTCAAATTTTTGATGCAAAAACCCTCCTCCAGCTTATTTTACTGCTTCCCTGCCTTCTCTGGAGCGTGTTCACGTGACTGGTATAATGACAATCTGTCTCTCTGCTAACATTTCTCTCCTTTGGTTATTTGTTTGATAAAGTGAGGAGCTTTCCTTTTGTTGCCCTTCACCAGAGCTTAATGTCTTTACTTTGGGATCAATATACTTTATGAATAATTTTATTTCCTTCTATTTTTATGGTCTTTTCTCCCTCATTATCATACTGAGTTTATTAGCTAGTGCTGTCAGTATCTTTACCCTGTCATATGTTCCTGAGGTACAGTAAATATCACTTGTGTTGTAATTAATATGCACACCCTCTGCAGTAATTAAAGCACAGACCCCTTCAACCAGCTGAGCTTCCTACACTAATTCCACCTTATCTTCATAATGAACTTATTGCAATCTGAAACTACCACTGAATATTGTTCGGTAAGGATAGAAGAACGAAATCTAATGAGACGCAATAATATTTGTGGATATGGTTAATATGAAGGGGGGGAAATGAATTTAATTAGCCTTAAATCTAATTAAATTGCCTCAGCAGTCAGCATCTTCCCCTTTTGTTTCTCAAAAAAAAAAATGGGAAGAAAGAAAATGGGGAGAAAATACCTCTATTGCCCCTTTAGAGAAGGTTCCAGAAATCATGACCAGGATCCCAAGCACTGTGTCTGTATCTTTCTGCTCAGTGGGTCTTTGGATCTTTGTTTTCTCAACAGACTTCCTTTTCAAATTCAGGGAAGTGTGTTAAGGCTTGTAAGCAAAGGACAGCTGGGATGTTTTCCAATGCAGACATTTTGATGGATCTTAGGGTTAGGGTCCACTTACACTAAGTTCTCTCTAGTGGGACAAACAGCAGTTTTGGGGGAGGAACAATTCAAGTTGGGGAATCTGTAAATTGGGGAATGAATTAACCCCCTCACCACAACTCTGATCTAGATTGGACCCACCACATCTGCTTTCTGGGGGAGGGAATAAAAAATTTGTGGATCTCCAGTCACAGAAGTTTGCATAATGTGTAGTTTAGTCACTGGTTAATTAACTGCATGTATTTTAATTGTTCCAATAATAGTTAATAATATATATTATACTAATAACCATTAATAATAGTAATAACAACCATTAGATTTGTTGTTTTTGCAATGGTATAATGACCATATATAATTATTTCTGTCTATTAAAATACAATAAAAAATACATGAAATTTGTTTGCAGTGTAAGTCTCCCCAAGCCGGGGTTGACCACTACCTTCTCCCCAGGGCCTTGCCTACCCTGCGCCTCCACCTGGGGATTTGGGTGTCACAAAAGCCTCAGAGGACTGTGTGGGGAGGGCTTTTTTCATCACCCCGAGTCCTCCATGTAGCAGGTGTGGCCAGAGGACTGGAAGTGAAGCCAGGGCTTATTAGCTCCAGCCCAAGGTGGGGCCACACCATTGCTCAGCCTCCCCCATTATCAGCTTGACTCCACCCTAAATACCCACCCCCAGGTGTGAACTACTCCCCTCTTACACCCTACCCAGCCTATACCCTACCCAGCCTCTGCCTGGGGATGGTCATTTAACCATTCTTTTTAAAAAGCTGGTGATTGCCTAAGAGGGGTGATGCAACCCTCTCCCCTGGCCTCATCTGTGGCCTACTCTGAATGCAAAGGATTCCTAATGGCCAGGCATGAAGCCATGTTGGTGCCCCCTGCCAGGGATGACTGACCCCACCCCCATGAAGTCCAATAACTCGTCCATCCCTCACAGCCAGCATTCCCCTCCCCCAGGTTTGGACCTGGCTACAGAGACCTTTCTGGGAGCTTAAGTTCCATTATAAAAAGAGGAGAGTAGATTGTTCTTTTTTTTAATTAGGTTGGATTTAGGCAGTGTGCCAGAAATTGCAGAGTGTGTTTCAAAAGGCCAGAATTTAAAGTCAGACTGTGTATGTATAATAAAATAAGCACTGGGTCAGAGAGAGAGACTGCCTGCTATGTTGGCTTGAATTACTCTGGTACTATTGACCAAGCTGAATTAACCTCTGTGGCAGAGGGACTTCTTCTCTGTGGCTACTGGATGCCACATGGCAGCAGTAATGTCTAAGAGTTCATTCCTGGTGGCTCTAACACCAGCAGTACAGGCACCCTGCCCACTCTGGATGACGCAAACGTGCCGTAAAACATGGTGGGAGGTGCCAGGCATCAGCGCCAAGAAGCTGTCGCCGAGGAGCTGCCGGCAGAGAGGTGGGGGGAGGGGTGGAACTGGGGGAGAGGGAAGGATCAGGCAAAGAAGGGGTGGAGACGATAAAAGCCTCTGCCACCATATCCTATGCTCTCTCCCTGCCCAGGCAGCCTGACACAGGCATCCTCAATTCTGTGGAGACCCATTTTTGCTGGCTGCAGTCTACCTGGGGTAAGAGAGTAAATGCTCCCTTACTCTGAGGAGACTTCACCGGCTGCCTCGGCACTCACAGGATTCAGCCATTGCCATTTCAGCACCACTGGAGCCATAGATGCTGGAAAGCTTAGGATCAGTCTGCCCATCCATTAATCACTGGAGAAGTTTCCATGGGCCCAAGTGGAGCTGCAATACCAACACGTTAAAATACCCCATACTAATTCCAGCCCAATCCTAACCAACATTCCTGAGCCGATGCAGCCATGCCAACAGGGCTTGTGGTGCATTCTGTAGGGGGTGGGGGGTGGGAAGTCACGGAGGCCTCCTCAAGGTGTTACCTGACTACTCATTAACGACAGACTCAGGATGATGGGAGGAGGGGAAATTCTTCTGCGCAGAGACTGCCCCAGGGTCTGTCGACCAAAAAAGTCAGGAGCAGCCCTGAACAATGGGTTACATAAGTTTATATATGTAAAAATTACGTAGGTTACTTCATTAAGCATAAAGCGCAAGCATAGGCTAATGTGTAATGCATATGCGTCAACATTCAGCCTTATCAGAACAAGCTATACAGTTACAAATATTAATTATGCGTGTCAGTTTGCCCCGTTACATCCTTACATTCTTGCTTTATCTTTTACCCTTAACCCACTTATGTGCAGGCTGGTACATTTTGCTGACTTGGAGTTATAAGCATCTCTAAAAGAAATAGGTTACAGGTCATATTCCTAACTGAAGCAGATCACAGGTCACTAATATACACTGTTTAAGATTGCCATTCTTTTACGACATGTATCAAAGGAAAGGAAAAATTTGTTGCATCAATGTTGGAAAGTTGGTTAGGATTGGGCTGTTAGATACTGCAAAACCTAGGAACATAGGAAGCTACCTTGGACCAAATCAGCCCTACATAAAAATACTACATAAAACCTTTGTAAAAATAAACAAGTGGCTTCAGTGAGAGATCATGCAAGATTGGTAATGTTTCCTGAACCAAAATGAGGGAAAGCAGAATTCAGCACCCTTTTGTGCACGCATGAGGGTTTTGCACATGTGTGCTTTCAAGATGCTTACTGGGAATTGTAGTATGAGCAAGGAAGTAGATGGGAAAGGGAATGATTCTATGGAGGGCTTCCTAAAAGAACTAATATTTGTATGTTTGGTTTGGTTGAACATGGTTGGCACTCTTTTCCAAGGCAATGAAACAGATCCCCATGCTAGATTTTTTGGCTTTGTGTTGTGTGAGGATGGTGGTATGGTATTCCCATACCAGCAAAGCACTTTTTTGGGAAGTGCCTGGAAAACTTTTAAGAGGACACATATGCACAAGAAGTCTAATGACACACTGCACATGTGCAAGATCTAAGCATAGGCAGCCTTACACAACCTACTATCAGAGAAACTACTAGACATACAAGAGTATGATGACTCTAACAGTCAGCATTGCTGTAGGAGAAGCTGAGTTTCTGAGAAGAAACATGCCTCCGATTAAAGCGTTTTGCCAGTTTGTGATCAGGGTAAGTTCATTTTTGAACCAGGCTCGAGAGGACTCCGGTGGCAGTGCTACTTTGTAGTTGATGTAGTTTGGCGGTGATAACTGAGTTTCAATTAGACTTTTATCAAGCACAAGGGTCAAACATTAAAGAACAAAACAGCCCAGGCTAACCTGACTGTTGATTGTGTAAGTGCCGAATCTCATTTTATATTCCAAGCTGGAGAACTTCTGGGGGGAATAATGCTTGATTCATAATAGATCTGAATCGCACGAGCTGGACATATTCATATTCCAAACCAGGTAATTATGACTTTCAGTGATAGTTCTCATCCCAAAGCATCCTAACAATCAATCATGTGGGAAGTGAATTCCAGAAGTGAATGCTAGGTTCACAAGCAGCCTATCCATACAGTTCAAAAACATGTTCTGGGTCTACTAATCCATGTGGATATGAAATAGAAGTCAGCCATAGCAGAGATTTTTTTTTCAATACTATGATGTTGTTTGGGGGCTGTATTCTGTAGTTCTATCACAGATCACCTATCCGAGATAGAGCTTTCTTATCACATTAGTTTAGAACCTGCCTGAAGAAAGAAGCTTATCAAAAGATAAGCTTATCACCCAAGTATTGTTACCATTTCAGCCTGTTTGTGCATGCTAGCCCAGAATCAGCAGCAAATAAGCAAGATTCATTCGGACAGTTCCCTGAGCCTGGCAACCCTCCTGTTGCAGAGAGACGGCAGTTTCCATTTTTAGATTTTGCACATTGTTGCAGCCAGGATTAGTCACCAAGGAGTGCTGTCACGCTCCCAATTTCCCCTATCATGTTTTGGTGCAGCTTCAGCCGCCCCCTTCCCCAGCCCAGCTGTTGCAAGGTGTACGACTGCATCCATTCACACATGCACGGAAGTTTGCTCAAGCTAAACAAACACCAAATCAATGCCTGAGGCTAGTTGGTCCCATTTCAAAGTGGTGTTCTCAGTGTGGTGGCAATTGCCTGAAGTTCAAAAACAGGTGTCTGGATGAGAGAGAAAGAAAAACTGCTTTCTGTAGATCATTTGTACAAGTGCCTTTCTGTCCACACTAACTTTAGTGGGATTCCTTTGGATGAATTTCCAACTCTTTCAGTGAACAGGTTTGCAGTTCCAAACAGGCTGCCTGCTGTTTGAAAACGCAAATGACTTTCTCTTTACTAAGTAGCACCTTTCTGTCTCCATATGTGGTGCCTGTAGGATCATTATCACATTATTCATTGTAGCAGCTAAAAGAGGAAGGGAAAATTGTGACTTAAAGAGGAAAAAGAAACTCTCACTTCCTCCCTGATAAGAAAGATCTAAGATAATTAAAATAGTTATCATTTACACTGTTGCCACCTAATTCCCTGATGGCAGCTCTTCCACTGCTACAGGTAAGTGTGTTTTTAACGGCAGCTTAAACACGACTCAGGTCATAGGAGAGAGAAAGAACGCTAGAGAAAGCCGCACTCTGTGTTACATTCTTTCCTCTTGCCACTAGTCTATGCTGTTGTATAAAGTTCAGGATATACATCTCATGACAAATACCGGTTTGGTCCTTTATCTTTTTTTTTTTTCTTCCTTGTCTGGGATTCTTCTTTATTCAAGTTTGGTGCAGTTCTATACGAATACAACAGCCCTGCTGTAGCAAACCAGACTCACAGCCTGGTGTTCCATTTCCAACAGAGGCTTGGAAGCTCGCAAACAGGACATAGAGGCCAAGGCCTTGCCCTGTTACCTGCCCTCAGCATCCGACACTCAGAAAGTGTACTGTCTCTTAGTATGGAAGGCCAGTACTGTCCCCTGAGATTTTGGGGTTCTTTCATGTCCCAACTTTTGCCAGGTCCTGGGGAGTTCCAAGTAGCCTAGGAACACTGGAAGCTGCCCTTATACTGACTATTGGTCCATCTAATTCAGTATTAATTATACAAACTGGCAACAGTTCTTGCCGCGTCACTTGACAGGTCTTGCCTGCCCTACTTGAAGACAATATTTGGCTAATAACATTGAATAGCAGGAGGTCCATCATTATGACTGGTGGGGGAAGAGATGAGGGAGGCTCTTGTGTGGTGCACTGAGAAGTAAGCTACTTCAGAATGCCAGGTCCAGGGCAGTAGCAACAAGATGTAAGTATTTTGTTATCGAGTGCTCCCTGAGGCATCAGGTGGGCCACTGTGAGATAAAGGAAATTGGACTAGATGGGCCTTTGGTCTGATCCTGTAGGGCTCTTCTTATGTTCTGTGGGCAGGGGTGGAGGTAGTAGCTCAACTAAGTGGGGAGAAGTGAAGATGTATATGCAGGGACACTGTTGAGTGAGGAACAAGATCAGTCAACAAGGAAGGCACAATGTAACTTGGCCCATAGAAGCAAAAGGACAAAACTGTTGGAATTCCACAAGGAACTCCATAGGGTTTCCACAAGGCAAGGCTGGATAGTCCATGAATACGGCAAACTCTATAAAGGCAATTGAACTGGTTGCTCAAAACGAGAGCTCAGCCTTTCAGATCCCAGTCCAGCCTCCTCCACTATGCCAGGACCTAGCTGTTCCAGACTCTGAAGAGGAGGAAGAGAAGCCAGTCCCTGCCATCAACCAAGATTCTGCAGTGACATGGCCCTTATTGGAGAACCAGAGCGTTCCAAGGTCCACAACTTAGGGAGAAGCACTCATTTGGCAGTCTGATGCCAAACTTCCAATGAGCCCTGGACTGGGACCTAGCTAGAGCCTGGAAGTGGTGGGGCTTCCTGTCATCCTTCTATGCCCTTCTCTCTTGTAGGCAATTGCTGTACCACAAGAGCTCCTCTAGAGCCAGCTCCCAGCCTTCAGCCTTGTGTCCTTTTCTTGCTTCCTGTTGTGGTCCTTTGCTCCTCCCCACTGTTCCAGCTTGCCCCTATCTCACCCCCAGGCTCCACCTGCCTGAAAGGACCACATCCTGAACTGTAAGCAGCCACTTTGGCTCCCTTGAATAGTCAGATATTGACACACTTCCATCTGCTCTTGAAAACGAGGCCTAAAGCGTATTTTGCTGGTCACCTTGAGCAACTTATTGGGGAAAAGAGAGAGATAAATGTCTTAAATACATCAATTATAGCTGGTCACCCTCATCTGGAAAAAGGTGATATGTGCTTGGAAACTGGCTTCTGTGTGAGATCCTCTTCAGGTCAGGACGTTTTGCAAAACACTCCTGTCAAACATAGTCTGTTCTAATTTCCAGCAATAATTCATGGAGGCTGCCCCGGCCAGCACTTGCCCACTCATACTCCGTGATCTTCATGTCCGGGTCACTATGCTGTCACTTCCTGTGCAGACAAGTGGTTCCTGTTTCTAGACTATTGGCTTCCCTCTACCCACTCATTTGTCATCTTTTATGCATGCATGGTAAGTTTCCTCCACATCACGCGGACATCCTGCTAACACTTATATAACTCCATTTTATAGTGAAATCTCATCATTAGCATCTATTTATACCCGCTTAAGCAACTGCGTGCGTGGTTCACTGAACATCTGTTGGCTCAAACAGAGTTGAAAGATCTTCAGGGAAAACAAAAACACAACAACTTCCTTCACGATTCAATAGTTAAAATAATTTTCTCTGCATTGTTTGGTTTTTTTTTCTTTCAAGAACCCACTGGATGGTTGAAATGAAAAGAAATCTCTTTTCATATTAAACTTGCTTTTCCTCGACCATGAGCACATGCTGTTTTGCTATTGTAAGGTTGTTTACGGGAGTGTCTAAATTGATTTTTCCTTTGCTACTTAAAGATAACAACACCGTATGTACATTTGGAGGCTTAGATCTCACTGAGATGATGAACTGGGGTGTACCATTTAGGGCACAATCCTAACCAACTTTCCAGCACTGACATAGCTGTGCGAATGGGGCATGTGCTGCATCCTGTGGTGGTGGTGGGCAGTCACGGAGGCCTCCTCAAGGTAAGAAAATGTTTGTTCCCTTACCTTGGAGCTGCATTACCCTTATCCCAGTGCTGGAAAGTTGCTTAGGACTGTGCCCTTGGACAGCAAGGAGGAATTACATGGGTAGGTGGACGCAAAACAATCCTTAAAATAATTGCACCTAGAAGGCTAGCTTGTCAGGAAGAGGGTGAGACTAATGGGCTAGACCTTCTCCCTGACATCCAGTCTTGTATTTCAAGACTAGAAAGGATGTCTTCCAGGATGGCATCCAGGATGTCTCCCTGACATCCATTTCTGTACGGAATATTTAGTCATGTAAATGCCCATCTGAGGTTTAAAAGCCTGGTATGGCTGGATGCAGGTTGACCATCTCAGGTGCAGTGTTTGAGAACAAGGCCTTATTTATTTATTATTTTTAAATAATGGACATTCCTCTTGTATTCTGCTAAAGAATTCAAGGCAGCTAACGTCACAAAAAATTTAAGATGATCAACATAAAGAAGCCCAAAGCATAAAAATAATGCAAACAGTCATTCACTCAAAAACCATCTAAGCAACCATCCAAGTAGGAACCCCCTGCAAATGTACTTTCTCCCCAAAAAGGCACCTTAAAGAGCCCTGTCTTCCCCAGTGGTGAAAAATGATCTTGGAGATCTCTACCTATCACGGTGTAAACAAGCTTATTATAGCAGTCCAGGGTGGAAGTTACTTGAGCACAAATGACATAAGTCTCTCTGGCTCCTTTGAATCTGATCCAAAGGTCAATTCTAAGACTTGGCTGAAATGCAGATCCTAGTGGTCTAGGTGAGTGGGCAGGTCCAACCCAGAAGCACTTAGAGAGGCCAAAATGAATGGCTTGCCTTGCTCTGACCTAGTGGTTGAAAGAAGCTTCCATGGTTGTCCTTGCAGTTTCTTTCATTTTGGCCCAAGGCATTGGTGGCAAGCAGACTAAATACCTGCCTGAGGGCACAATTCTAACATGCTGCTAGGCCAGCCAGCCTACAAGTGTCACAAATGCACTGTAAACCACCTTTGTGCCACTCTTGGAGCCTGGGAGGCCTACACACGGATGGACACCGTCCTCCCTACAGGTGGCAGGTAAGGCCAGTCTAGGGAGGCCGGTCCCTCCACAGGGGCCTCCCTCCACAGGGGCTTGGGGAGGGTGGAGGGAAGGTGCGACAGGGTGGGGGAATGCGGGAGAGGGTGGGCCCATGGGTGGACTGGCCCAGGGAGCGGGTGGAGCCCGAATCCTGCACTCTTCCTCTGTCCCCCTACCCTGCATTGCGCCACAGTCGCCTCCTAACTGGCCTGCCTGTTCCAGCCCTAGTTAGGAGTCCAAGCTGACCAATATTCTGACTCTGTAAAAGGCAGCTTCATGAGTTCAGTAAGCCTTCCAGTCTCCAGTTCAAAGCCTCTCATTAGCTCAAGCCACGGCTTCCCCCATCTTCTTGGCTGGGAGGCTTAATAGTCCTTTGCGGCCAGATACATGCGGCAATAGAGGCATAGCATCAACCCGGCGTTCCAGCAATTAGAGCCTGGCGTCTCTGCTGGGGAGTTGCTGGCACTTCGGGCTGCACAAAAACTTTTTAAAGACACAATTAGCAACATTTCTCCCAGAAAATGTTTGCCAGTTTGTAAAATTATCAGTTCAATTTTTTTTACTGACCTGTCTCTTTAGCACATTAAGCCAATGCATCACCACGAATATCTTCCCCTCTCTAATTATTAAGTGCTACTTATTCTCCCTTAACCAGAACTGGCTTTCACTTCCCCAAATTAATCTTGGTTCAGAAGAAATGTGAGAATAGGGGCATTTCTCTCAGGTTTTGCCTGCGTCGGTTTCAGTTGGATTCACCCTTTAGAAGGTGATTTCTCCAAACTTGTAGATATAAAAGGAACCTGGGTGATTATCAACCTCTATGCATGGAGCGGGTCTGTAGCTGCTGGTGACAGTGGAAGTCTGGCCAATGTTGACCCAAAACCTACACTTGTTTCCAGTCTCATTCTGGAAATGCATGACAAGGGAGGAAGGGTACAGCAAGGCAAGAAGGTTTGGCGAAGGTGGGCAGGGCCCGTTTCAAAGGGTTAAAAGACCTGTGTTTCAATATATATAAAGCTAGATAAGGTATTTTTCACAATCTTGGGCCAGTTGAGGCAACGCCCCTTTAAGTGCTTGGGGCATGAAAATGGGCGCTCAGGGTACGCTATCACCTTATTACACAGTAGCTTGCCTCTGCCTCCCAACTCATATTTTGAATGCAGGTATTTAAATACAGCTGCTTAACAACAGGGATACTTTCTGCAAACCCCTTTGTTAAGCATATCTGTCATGGACAACCACTAATGGCAGCCAGGTTGTATCCCAGAATGCCTTGCAGCAGCCCTATAACACCCCAAAATGCCTTGCAGGGCTGAGAAACCGGGAAGAAAGCATCTAGCTGGCGAAAGTGCACACAGAAAGCATGTGAAGTGCTGATTAGTCAGTTGAGCTGGAAAGGAAGGCAGTCTAGTGAGTTCAGCAGAACCACTGTTGTATATGTGGTTGTTTGTTTGCTGGAATGCTGCTTCCAGCATAAAAGGAATATTTACAGCACAATGTGGGGGGACACATGGGCCATGCTCTCCTCTTACAGGCTTAGAGCCCAATCCTATCCAACTTTCCAGTGTTGATACACATGGAGCATGCCAATGGAGCATGCGCTCTATCCTGTTGTGGGGGGAGAGTGCTGGAAGCCTCGTCAAGGTAAAGCTATGCTTATTTCCTTACTTTGGGGGTGCATTGTGGCTGCATCGGTGCTTGAAAGTTGGATAGGATTGGGCCTTTAAAGGAACATGTTCAGTGTATCTTCTGAACTGGTCCCTAAGTAGGGATCCTTCAGAAATGCTAAATTTCTTTCCCGAATTTGGAGCTCTGAATTACCTGGTCTGGTTTCCAAAGGGGAACAAATGTGTTAGGAATCTTAAACAGTTCCTTTAAAAAAAGAATTCCACATTTTTGCAAAGGTTGTTGTGTATGCAGTTTGTTGTAGCTTTCAGTTCATTTAGCCTGAAACACTTAGGGGGAAGCAACTGCCCTCCTTCCCCAAATGGTGCCACTGGCTCTTGAGCAATGGATCATCAATAGTTCGAGTGCATGCCCCCTCCTTCCCAATTTAAAATTTCATGTTATGACAACATATTATTTTTGTATCCCCTTCCAAAGCATCCTTTATCCAAGCATCATTATAAAGAAAATACACTAAATGAAACATACAAGTCTTTTCACTTAAGGTCATTGAAATTATAACAACAACAACAACAACAACAACAACAGACACACATACTCATTAATAAACCTTTAATATGTGTCTGGACCCTTCTCAAAGAGAAGCCAGAAAATTACAGATTATATCTGAGACTGCAGGAAAAAAAAGCTACTCTGTAAGTTAAATGCTCTATTATTAAAAATGTCATCCTGTATGAATTTCATAAATAGCCAAGCCAAGAACAGAGTAACCATTTTAAAAAGTCTAAAGGGGATTCCATAACAACATTTAAATGCATTACTACTCAAACAATTTGATTGGATTATAAAATATTTAAAAACGGCAGCTGTACTTGCAGTGTTTAATATTGGCTGTTGTGATTTCTGGAGCATCTTACCTAAGTTTACTAGTTATCTCATTTGAATATAAATATATATCCAACTGCCTGACACACTCAAGCCTGTGATATTGAATTTTAATTTATAAGACAGGCAAAGACTGGGAGAGAAAGAAAACATATTATGTAAAAAAATAGACTAGATATTCAAAGTTATTTGATAATCAGTCACATGAATCTGTGGATCCTCTAAGCCCCTTTGCAGTACTTTGCTGGGGGGGCATCCTTAGAGTGCCATTTAGAAAGGGGAGCATCCCTGCCTATGGCTGGGTCCAGATGCAGCAGCAAATTCTGGATTGTATCCTAAATGCTTTTAACACAAGTGGAAGACGTTTTCCCTGATTTCTGTGACCATTTTCAGCCCCTGGGCCAAAATATGCTCCTGGGGGTTGGGGGTGACATGTAGGATGACATGTGGCATGAGGGGCTGCAGTTGGAGGGACTGGAAAAGGAGGATGGAGTCATATCTCATCCTTGCACGAACAGAATGTATTCTGCTGCCCCCCCCTTTTGGATTACAATTTTAATGTTGCGCATTCAGTCTGCACACCTTAGACTCCCACCTTATGCAGCCTGTCAACTATGCTCCAGTTACATTCTGAGGGTCTTCTGAGGCCATGAGGCAGCCTCCCTGGGCCTCAGAGGGTCTTCTAAGGCTTCTGGAAGGCCTTAGAACAGTGGTTCCCAAACTGTGGATTGGGACCCACCAGTGGGTTGTGAGCCAATTTCTGATGGGTCGCAAATCACCTAGGGCAGCCATATTGAAAATATGAGAAGATGGGACACCGGAAAGGGGGAGGGCTGTGTAGTTGTTTTGCTTGTGGCAAGGTTGTAAATAGGCTTTTTCCTTTCTGATTCACTTAGCTATTGGAAAATGACTGAGAAAGAACCCAACTGATTGTTGTATTCTCAGAAAAGCAGCAAGCTCTGGCATCACAATGATGGCACTTCCAGCCATGACTTCACTGCTGGTGGGTCCCAGACATTTTGTCATTCTAAAAAGTTGTGTTGTTGTTCAGTCGCTAAGTCATGTCCGACTCCTCGCGACCCCATGGATCACAGCATGCCAGGCCTCCCTGTCCTCCACTAGCTTCCGAAGTTCGCCCAATTTCATGTTCATCGCTTCGGTGACACAATCTAACCATCTCATCCTCTGCCGCCCCCTTCTCCTTTTGCCTTCAATCTTTCCCAGCATGAGGGTCTTTTCTAAAGAATCCTCTCTTCTCATGAGGTGGCCAGAGTATTTGAGCTTCACCTTCAGGATTTGTCCTTCCAGGGAGCAATCAGGCATGACTTCCTGTAGGATTGAAAGACTGAATCTCCTTGAAGTCCAGGGGACTCTCAAGAGTCTTCTCCAACACCATAACTCAAAAACATCTATTCTTCGGCCCTCCGCCTTCCTTATGGTCCAGCTCTCACAGCCATACATTGCTACTGGGAAAACCATAGCTTTGACTACACTAGGCGAACCTTTGTTGGCAGGGTGATGTCTCGGCTTTTTATTAAGTTGTCTAGGTTCACCATAGCTTTCCTCCCAAGAAGCAAACATCTTTTTAATTTCATAGCTGCAGTCACCATCTGCGGTGATCTTAGAGCCCAGGAAAATAAACTCTGACACTGCTTCCATTTCTTCCCTTCTAAAAAGTAGGTTGTGCTAAAAGGTTTGAGAACCACTGCCTTAGAATATCACTTCTGGTTTTTCAGGCAAAACCGGAAGTGATGTTTTAAGGCCCTCTTCGGCCCAGAGAAGCCATGTGCTACCTCCCCAAGCCTTAGAACACCCTCCAGATGCAACCAGAGAACACCCTACATTCTCACTTGGAGGGGGCATGGGGGAGGGCAAGACACTGGAGGCCATGGCTGGAGCAGTATTGCTGCCCCCGCCCACGATGTGCCACCCTGGGTCACAGCATCCCTGTGAACCTCTTCTCAGCCAAGCAGCTGAGCTGTGCACCCGTTATCTGACCTACACACTGAGCTTTGTGCTTGAAAAGCGGGGTATAAGTGAACAAATCCAATTATAATAAATTAAAGATGAAATACTCTTGTGAAATCTTCAGAGAATGTGTTGATGTGAATTCCAGGAATTTGCCCATTTTTAGACAGGACAAATAATATGGCACATGTTTCATTTCCATTGGATTGTGTTTATTTGGGTTTTTTCAGGCTTTTTTCAATTTCCTGGAAAAGGGGGGCTTTTTTATTTGTCTAGGTTTAAAAGGGAGGGTCAGGCTGCCCACAAAAAGGGGGTCAGGCAACCAATCATAAAATAATATATAAGCTGCATTTATGCGGATAAAAGGTGAATAGTTCACCCAGTGAAAGAAAAAATTTGAATGCCAACAAAGCTCTTAAGATTTGGCTGCCACTATTCCTTTAAAAGAAAAATGCATCAGCTGCCAGTTGGGAGGTCAGCATCCAACACTAACTCTTCTTTCTCCATTCTGGTACTATGAGAATACAGACATACTCCACTTTAGAACCTGGCTGAAATTATAGAAGCAATCAGTAGCTCCTTGGGGTCATGCCAGTTCCACATGCAAATGTGTTTGTTGAAAATGCATGCTCCAAACCAGAAATGCAACTTCTTTCAGGGCACAATCCTAACCAACTTTCCAGCACTGGCATAGCTGTTCCAATGGGGCATGTTCTGCATTCTGCAGTGGAGTTGTAGTCATGGCGGCCTTCCCAAGGCAAGGGAATGTTTCCTTACCTCGGAGCTGCATTGCCCTTATCCTGGTGCTGGAACGTTGGTTAGGACTATGCCCTCAGAAACATTCAGATCTTCCTTGTCCTCAGAGTTCTTTATGGATCAGTTAAGGGGATTTGTTTGATGGAGATCTGACGCTGTTCTCAGGCCTTCCCTAAAATGACTCCAAAATAGAATAAATTCACACACCACTCAAACAGAGAGGAGGAAAATCACAAGCACTAAGCATGTCATCAATTTGATGGGACATGAGACAGACAATGAAAGCAGGGAATTTGTGGGTCTACATTGTATGAGCAACCTGACAGATACAACTTTTCTGTATCTGCTGAGTTGAATGCAACGTGTTGCAGGAGCCCCAGGGCAAGAATGCTGTGATCAGGTGTGATCAAAGACAGGGTTTAAAGATGGAAAGATGGCTTGAAGCTACCCTTAAAATCCAGGCAGTAGACTGGATTTGCTCAAGCAAGGGAATTGGGGCCAGAGCTACTTTTTCAGAGAGAAGGAGCACTTGGACAAGGCTACCCAGAAAAGTTGGCTGCCCAGCCTGTCCTAGTCTAGAAGCTTCTGTTGTGCTCAAGGAGAGAAGTGGGGAGAAAGCCTGGAAAGGAGAGGGAAGTGGGGTTACCGATGCCGGATTCTGGCTTGGCACAGTGATCCTTGGTTTAAAACTAGTCTGGGGGTGATTTCATGCACTTCCAATGGGTCAAATGCATGATAAGCTGATAGCAATGGTATAACTAGAGAGGCATCAAAACAATATTTACTGTGCTGCGACACACCACGTAAAATGTCCCTCCCCCCTCACCCCCCGGAGCTGTACCAGCCAGCCAGAGTAACACAGAAGTATCTCCTCCACGTTGCTGTGGTTGCCTGGTATGGCTCCAGAGTAGAGGGGAGAAGCCGTTTACATGATGTGTTTCAGTGCCATAAAGACTTAGTATTTTGACCCACTTCTAGCTATGCCACTGGCTGATACCAAAGCAATGAAGGACCAAAGAGCAACGACAAAAGATGCGAGGGTCAAATGAGCCACGTTTTTATATGCCTCATAGGATCCTATGATACCTTTTGTGGAGTGAGCTAATCAAGGGATCTCGCCTCTTCAGTTTCAGGTTCGTGATGGGTATTATCTTTGTCTTTGTACATGGGTGACTGAGTGGTAGGAAGCTTTCCCTTTTTATGCCCATTCCACTGGTTCATTAACATGCATCCTTGATTGAATTTATCCGTGGAATTGATGATAATAGCTAGAGACTGAGATCCATCTTGTCAACAACTTGTTTTTCCCAAGTCAGGAAACTTTCCTAGGTTTTGCAAGCCGCCGCTCCCTCTCCTCTCTGGAGCTGTTCCCAGGAGCTAGAGCCAAACGGAGGCTACTGAACGGCTCTGAAGAGGAGAGGGAGCGGTGGCTTGCAAAACGTAGTGCTGTGTTCCCCCTCTAGGTACACCATTGTTTAGACAGATACCTAAACCAAATTCAAAGACAACCTTAAGGGCCCAATCCTAACCTGGAGTTAGGCCGGGACAGTTAGGCCAGCAAAGTTTGGCTGGCACAAGGGACACCGTGATATAAGTCTGGACCACTTTTGGAGTCAGAGAGGTCAGCACACAGACATGCCTCATCTTCCCTGACTCAGAGAGTGGTCCAGACGAGCCTTACGGTGGCCCTTGTGCCGGCCAAACTTTGCTGGCCTAACTGTCCCGGCCTAACTCCAGGTTAGGATTGCACTCTAGTTCCCCATCAAGTCTAAGGGACGATCCAGACTCTCTGCAAACAGCAGTGCAGAACCAGGGGAGGACCGGCTGCCGGATCCGTCATTTCACTCATGCGCAAGAGGGGATGGATCTGGGAAAGTGCTGGATCATCTCTCTGGAATAGGCGTTTCCATTTTCAGTGTTATTTAGGCCTCAGAGGATGATTGTGCAGGAGAAAAAATAGCACAACCAATCACGCCAGACATTGCGTTAGCAACCTGACAATAAATCGGGAAAGCACACTTTTTGACGGAAGTCTTGGTTCTCAACTGAGCACAGGGCAGACTGTTGACCTTCTCCTGGAGCTCGTGTGCTACAAAGACAGATACATTATGTTTATTAAAACTTGTCTCTTCAACAGAGTCCGGACAGCCAAGGAGAGACCACCTCCATGCTTGGGAGACGCCAGGGGTATAACCTGAAAACAATTATCGGAGTGCTTCCGCCACTTCTGGCAGGCATCCAATCACTCTGTCTAAACACACAGGGTGATTTAGAGGACCTTTTGGGGGCTGGAGACTAACCAGACCTCACATTAGAGAAAGCCAGAACCATTCCAAGCCTCGGTGCTGTAAGCCAATGCGGCATTGTTGTGGGTGGGGACAGCTGACATGGGCCATCCAATCATCTGAGGCCCGGTTTTGTATGAGCAAAGCTCAGCATCAAACACTGATCTCGCAGCTCTGCGCTGGATACAGGGCAGGCCCTTTCATGTAGTCAGCTGAAGAGGACTCTGGTGAATTGGGGTGTGTGTGTTCTACCTACTCATCTGTGTTCACCGGTTTTCTTGGGCAACTGTTAGCTTCTGATGCACCACAGACAAGACGCTCTAGCCCAACTCTATGGATGCCACTCTCCTTTCCTTTCCTTCTCTCCTCCCACTACAATGTTGCTGCTGGTGCCCTGCAGTAACAAGCAGCAGCAGTCACCAAACCCCAACAAAAGCCAGGAAAAAAGGGGGCTGGATGAAGGGGGAGGCGTTTGATGCTTTGCTTCTAGTACCAAAATGTCTTGGGACACTTCAATCAATCAATCACTCAATCACTAGTATTTATATACCGCTTTTCAACACAAAGTTCACAAAGCGGTTTACAAATAAATAATAACATTAAATTTAAATGGTTCCCTGTCCCTAAAGGGCTCACAATCTAAAAAGAATGGAGAACACCACCAGCAACAGCCATGAGAAAGACACTGCTGGGGTGAAGAGGGACAATTGCTCTCCCCCTGCTAAATTTAAGAGGACACCACTTGAAAAAGTGCCTCTTGCCCAGTTAGCATTAGTTAGTGATGTACACTTCTGGTTGTGTACATCAGTTAGCTCCAAAAAGAGCTGGGATGAGGCCTCTTTGGTCATACCCTTCCAACATTCAGAGAATACGAGGGAGGAAATGCTCTCATTTCCTCCCTGAACACAGGAGAAGAGAATCCCTTGAGTTCTGCAGAAGGAAGGCATAATAGACATGTAAAAAGCACCAGACAACAAATATATAGCACTCAGATGTGATACATGGATGTGCAGCCCAAGTGTTCGGCTGTGGCTAAAAGTGTGGGAACTGTGCTCTGGTATAGCACCTGAGAGTAGAGACAAGACCTGCCCCCATTCCAGCGCACACCTTTCCGCTATTTGGCATTAGTGCTGAGATGGATTTCTCCCTGAATAGAGTGCTTTTCTCTGCAGACACAATATGCATGGTGAGTGGGAGACATGGTTAGAGAATACGTTGGTACAGCTTGCCAGTGTGCTCCTGTGGGAACTGTACCTAACACAGTGTCCATGGCTTTTATTCATAGCAGGTCTTCTGAATCAGGCCCAAGGCTTCCCTTTCCAGCACTCAGGGCCCAATCTTAACCTGGTGTTAGGCTGGCACAGTTAGGCCAGTCAAGTTTGGCTGGCACAAGGGCCACCGTAACGTGCATTTGGACCGCGCCCTCCACATAGCCTTGCCATGCCCCATGCTTTCGGAATTGCTCCATTTTGGCAATTCTGTGGCAATTCTGAGGCCACAGCGGTCAGGAGGGCCCAACTCCATGCCAGTTTTCCCCACCAGCGCACCCAGCTTCCTCGGCAGTGCCCACAGCAGGCACATCACCATGCCACATGGGCCCAACACCCCTGCTCTCTGACTCTTGGGTCACAATCCTAACCTGGAGTTAGGCTGACACAGTTAGGCCAGCAAAGTTTGGCTGGCACCAGGGCCCCCGTAAAGTACATTTGGACCACTCTTAGAGTCAGGTAGGATGACGCACGTCTGTGTGCTGGCCTCTCTGACTCCAAGAGTGGTCCAAACATACGTTACAGTGACCCTTGTGCTGGCCAAACTTTGCTGGCCTAACTGTGCCAGCCTAACTCCAGGTTAGGATTGCGCCCTTAGTCGAAGGCAATCTGCAGGGGGTTTTTTATATCACTGAGCCTCATGTGCCAGGGTCCCTCCCTGGCAATAGTACTGGGGACCCAGAAGCACCAGCTCCCCACTGTTACCTCAATTGCAACCTAGCAGAGGTGTTTCTACAGGGAGGGCAAAGCTCTACGTTTTGCAAGGAGCCTTACCCTGTCATGTAAATCCCTCCTCTCCCTTGCTGCTGTAGCCAATAAGCAATGCCAAGATGTTGCTGTTCCCTGTGAGGATTAGCTAAAACAGTGCAGGGGAGGAGTGATTTCCACTGCAAGGTAAGGCTTCTTGCAAGACTTAGAGCTTTGCCCTCCCTGTAGAAACGCCACTGCAACCTAGAAGTTATGGGAGAGCTATTTGTGCTGCCTGAAAAGCTGTTTGAGAATCCCCCAATCACAAGATAAGAACACACGTTCAGCCCTGTTGGATCAGTTCAAGGGTCCATTTAATCCAGTTTCCTGTGTCTCACAGTGGCCTGTCAGATGCAACCAATCGAGCAGCCCTGATTCCCACCAGGAAGTAGGAGCCGAGGAGAAGCACAAGTCCTGTTACTTTCTACAGGGTTTACCCAGGAGAACCTCCAAGAGGACGGTGCCTTTCGTCTGTTTGAAATGCATTTCTCCTTTTTGTCCTCTTTCTCTCTTCTCACCGTAGAAAACAGCATAATGAACTTGTATTTCATTTGAATATAGTTTATTAATGACACAAACCACTAATCTATTAATCAATTGAAAACGAGTTGGTAAAAGGAAGGAACGATTTCTTTCTTTTTTTTTTAGAAACAGGAACACACACATCTTAAAAGGGGGCCATTATCTCCACGGGTTTCTCAGCTGAAGTTAAAAATCCAAAAATGATTTTCATTCATTTCTCATTAATATGCAAAATTATTCAAATGAGGCAGTAATTAACCATCTACTCAGTAGAAAACCTTTTCATGATAATTTATGATAAACTCCGTTGCAGCTTTGATTGAGATTGGGAAGCTAGCATGAATACAAAAAAGCACCTGAAAAAAAATTAAACACCTAACTTATTGCTTGACTAATTATATGGTAACCATGTTCGCAGTTTATTTCAAAGACAGGCCTATGGGCAATAATAATGCAGGCGTAACATCCTTTTGAGCCTGTCCTACATTTCATCACAGAGCGTCTCTTTCCTTTACATCTCCCGCCGCAATCTCCGCTGAAATAAAAGGGAGCCGAACATTTCCTATTTGTTCATTTATTTATTATAAGAGTTTTATGCCACCCATCAGCGATGTCTCCAGGGCGGTTTACAAAACACATTAAAAGGCCCAATAAAACCAGATATAGCACATCACAAAGCAGAAGCATTCAAAACAGACTGGAAAACAGTAAAAACTAATGAAGGGCCCAATCCTATCCAAAGTTTGAGTGCCAGTGTAGCCGCAATGCATCCACAAGGTAAGGGAACAAACGTCGTCTCCCTGACTGCAGGATGTGGTGCACACTTCATTGGCATGGCTACATCAGCGCTGGAAAATTGGATAGGATTGGGCTCCATAATAACTTTGAGAGCCTGGGAGCAGGAAAGGACCATTGCCTGCTGCCAATGGGGCATATCTCCTGGGGTCAAGTCTCTTTCTTACTCAAGGATCCCCCTAGGTGCAGCAGTTGCGGACCTTTCGTTCAGTGGGGGGGGGGGCAAGGGCTCCTGGGCATGGAGCTCCTGGGTCTGGTGGAAGGTGGTGAAGAGGTGCCTGGTTTCCGCCCTCCCACCCTCCCTTGCCACTGTATGGCTCCAAAATGGAGCCGGTGTGCCAGGAGAGTGTGTCAATGGGCGGGGAGGGGGCGAAGAGCTGCCGCTAGGGGTGCAGAGTGTTGACCCAGCCCCTGGATGGAGCGTGGGCTGGGCACACCACTGAGCTACAGCCCACTTTCCATACAAAGGGCAGCCCAATTCGAATCTGCAGTGGTGAGTAACACCCCAGCCTGTCCAATGGGGTTACTCAGATCTGCGCCAACTATTTAGCAGCCGTGTGTAAAATCTGCAGGCCCAGGAAGGGGGTTAAGATGCAGCGGAGACCTGCCCAGACAAGCTCCTTCCCCACTCTTTCCTCCACTTGAGCGTCTCTACTGGATCCAGTGTTGGCGGGGAGCTGCAGGCCTCCCTGCCAACACTGCTTACTCTGAGTGCCACAAATGTCCTTTACGAAATCCTTGGCCAGCCCCATTGGCAGTGGCTGCTGCACCAGCAGAGCAGCAAGTTTGGATTTTACTGTGAATGGAGCTAAGAGAAGGTACTTTTTATTATAACACACACACACACACACACACACACACACACAGAGAGAGAGAGAGAGAGAGAGAGAGAGAGAGAGAGAGAGAGAGAGAGAGAGA
>JAJKFI010000008.1:31252872-31274239 GCA_029204185.1 Lerista edwardsae
AGACTTTATTTTCCTGGGCTCCAAGATCACCGCAGATGGTGACTGCAGCCATGAAATTAAAAGACGTTTACTTCTTGGGAAGAAAGCTATGGTGAACCTAGATAGCTTAATCAAAAGCCAAGACATCACCCTGCCAACAAAGGTTCGCATAGTCAAAGCGATGGTTTTCCCAGTAGCCATGTATGGCTGTGAGAGCTGGACCATAAGAAAGGCAGAGCGTCGAAGAATCGATGCTTTTGAATTATGGTGTTGGAGAAGACTCTTGAGAGTCCCCTGGACTGCAAAGAGATCCAATCGGTCAATTCTCCAGGAAGTCAAGCCTGATTGCTCCCTGGAAGGACAAATGCTGAAGCTGAAGCTCCAATACTTTGGCCACCTGATGAGAAGAGAGGACTCTTTAGAAAAGACCCTCATGCTGGGAAAGATTGAAGGCAAAAGGAGAAGGGGGCGACAGAGGATGAGATGGTTAGATAGTGTCACCGAAGCAATGAATATGAAATTGGGTGAACTCAGGAAGCTAGTGGAGGACAGGGAGGCCTGGCGTGCTGTGGTCCATGGGGTCGCGAAGAGTCGGACACGACTTAGCGACTGAACAACAACAACACAGCCATACTGTAAACAGCTTCCTATTTAATAAATAAGAATAATTGTCTACTTCATCTCATTTTATTCCTAAAACTATGATATAATTATGGACTCTTTAATCCCAACATCAAATTAGTAAAGTATTTTTAACAAGCAGAAGTGAACATGTTTAAAAAGTAGAAGAAGGTTAATAAAGCTCCTTTTTTCCCCAAATGAGAAAGGTGACAAAGTTGTGTATACGATGTTATAAAGAATGTGGTTTTGTTCCTATCAGTGGTAAAGTTCAGGATTAGGGGCAGCCTTCAGTTAAACACTAGGGCAGTGGTTCCCAAACAGTGGATCGGGACCCACCCAGTGGGTCGCAAGCCAATTTCAGGTGGATCGTGAAGTTCCTACAGCAGCCATTTTGAAAAGATGGGAAGATGGGAAGATGGGAATAAATAATCTAATTTATTTCTGCATTCTCAGGAAAGCAACCGGATCTGGCATCACAATGACGGCACTTCCAGACATGACATCACTTCTGGTGGGTCCCGGACAGATTGGCATTCTAAATAGTGGGTCCCAGTGCTAAAACATTTGAGAAGCACTGCACTATGGAATGCATTTCAGAAATATTAATGGTCTAGGGAAGTAGTTCCCAAATGGGTTGGAACCCACCAGTGGGTTGCAACCCTGCAAAACTGACAACCAGATAGCTGACGTGGAAAATGTGTTAAGGCCAATGGAAAGCCAAACTGAGCCACACGTTTGTGAGTAGGCAACCATGCCTTGGCTCATATCAAAGGCCAGGTGAAGGGGAAAACAAAGTCACCAGAATGGTCCCAATCTGATGAACATGGAGCTCAACAAACACTCCAGAAAAATAAAAAGGATAAAAAGAGGCTTGAGTAGCTAGTAAAGTGAAATGGTTTTTTACAGTCTTGTAAAGATAGGTGGGTCCCGATAGAGTGTCATTTTGAAAAGTGGGTCCTGGTGCTATAAAGGTTGGGAACCACTGGTCTGGGAAATCAAAGAACTAGAGAGGTGATGTTAGGGAGCTCAGGGGAATGTGTATGTATGCATGTATATATGTGTATTTGGAGCACATATTACTGAATGAATAAATTACTCTGGGCACTAACACCAAGGGGGAAAAAGGAGAAGCTAGGAAGACATTTCAGGTGTTGAGTATATGAACCTGCTTTATTCTGAACCCATTGGTCCATCTAGCTGCAGTACTGTCTGCCTTTCAACCAGTGGTATGTTACATTATAGCAGATGGTAGTTGCCCATGGCTGCCATGTCCATGTGGCACTGCCCCACCTGATTCAGCCATGTTGAAAGTAGACGTGGTTGGGCTGGCAGTGCACCCGTAAGCAAGTTATGGCTACACAGCTTTAGGGTCCTTCAAGAGGGAAACTGTTTAGGAAAGGAGAGCACAGAACAAAACCCCAGAAGTGGGGCAAGCTGCCCACTTCTGTGAGCAGCTGCCAACTGCAGTGGCAGTGGTAGCATTTGCCAATGCACATTGCCAATGGTACCCACAAAAAGTGACACTTGCAGGAAAAGGCTGAAGACTCCTACATTGAGCAAAAGTAGCTCTCCAGGGCAGAGAGGTGCAGCACTGATTTCAGGGCTGACATGATTATGGAATCATGTCACCTCCTGGCCATCCATGCTATTGCATTGTTTTAAATGCAAAAGGCCCACCTCCAGACTGCCTTCTTTTGGTGATCTTTAGAGGCTGTGAGCCCAGTCATTTCTTGTTCTCACCGAAGAGTGGCAAAAACATGACCGTCTGCCAGAGCAAGAGGCAACTGGAGTCGGAGCAGGCCAAAGATCACCAAATGGAGGCTTAGGCGGTGTGGTGCCACCCCTCCTGAAGGTGACACCTGAGGTGTCCTGCACCCCCACTTTAACACTACTGTTCCAGGGTTTCAAGGAAGGGTCTTTCCCAGCCCTGTCTGGAGATAGTTGGGTTTGACTCTGCTTGAAATTTCCCTTCATCTTAGCCAGGGACATCTAGGTCACAAGCTGCTCATCTTTCAGTCTTATTCTCACATCAGCTCTATGAAAGGAGCAATGATAATTTTCAGTGGAGGCTCTACACAACTCACCCACTGGTGGGTCTCGACCCACAGTTTGTGAACTGCTGATCTGGCAGATAGGTGTATACTGCAGAGGTCAAAGCACTCTACATCTGTAAAGTTTACCAGGCATCACTGGGCCAGTCAGTCTCTCTTTACTTAACGCAACTCAGGGCCCAATCCTATCCAACTTTCCAGTGCCAATGCTGCCACGCCAATGGGGCATGTGCTGCATCCTATGATGGGGAGGCAGTCACAGAAGTATCCTCAAGCAAACATTTGTTCCCCTACCCTGGGGCTGCAATTTAGCTGTATCTGGAAAACTGGACAGGATTGTGCCCTCAGAGAGTTGTTCAGAAAGCAAAAGGAGGGATAAACATGAAATAAAAAAAAAGAACCAGCCCAAATCAGACAGTCATCCTACATTTCCTTCAAGCGAAATGTGGTGGAGGCAAATCCCATCCTACAGCCTCCATAGACAGCTCTGTCACTAAACTGCGATTACAGCGCGAGGTCTTCTTTATTTTGTTGCCTAATCTTCCACCTAAATCTACCTCCCTGTAATTTACCGCCATTGTTTGTTTTCTTTTCTCTCAGCCTCCGTCTTTTAAAAGTCATTGTTATTAGGTGTTTATCTTGTTTTTGTCTCTTTGGAAGAATAACCTGACATGAACTATACAAATGGCATCCAAATTTCTAGGCGTGCTGTATTTTTTTTTAACACTTGCCCCATTGTTTCAGCGGTGGCCTCACAACAAAACCTCGCCTCGTTTCCCCTCCCACCCGCCCCTAATCAGCTCTCCGTGCAATTGTTTTGTGGAGGAAAATATTCCCCAGCTTGGCTTCTTGTTCCAAACAATTTCGCACTTCTATGCCGCATTTGCCATCTACTGATCTGATACCTATACTTACAATCTGAATCTTTTGAAACCGGTTCCATTGTTCGTCATTATTTATTATGCTTCCTATTGTTTCCAGATGGTGCAGTGGAACAATAGATTCATTCACTCCTCTGGAAAAATGAACCCAAATTAATGGCAATATTGGGCTCTTCGCTTTCCCATGAGGGAGCTGTGAAAGTTTTGCACTTCCTTTCCTATTGTGTCTGCTTGGGGTACAACAGGTGGAGCTGCCAACAAGACACCTACCAAGCTAAGCAACAGCCAGACTCAAGCCTGCTTCGCAAGTTCATTGTGGACATGGTTTAGGCACCACTGGGGAGCAGTTCTTGGCACCCACTCTGCATGCAGAGGGTACAGGTTCAGACAATTGGTGCCCATTGGTACATTAAATGCTATACAAGACAAATGGTCTGGCTCAGACGAAGGCAGCTTTGTTTGTATAGTATATAGAACTATATACAGTGGGCCCCCTTTATCCATGGGTTCGGCCTTTGTGGATTTGGGCACCTGCAGATGCCAAGCCTGCATCTGGAGGGCCTCAGGACACCTCCTGGACATGAGCAGAAGTCGCTAGCGCAAACCAGAGCGGCTTCCAATTGTGTCCTGGAGGTTTATGAGGAGGCCAGGAGGCCACACAAACCTTTGGAGGGCCAGGCATAGCCTCTGGAGGAATGGGTGTGGCCAGTGGCGTTATTCACCCGGTACGCTGGGCAGGACTTACCTTTAAGCGGCAGTCCGCCCATTGCGTCACACCACGTTCCGCCACTTTCCCGCCTACTGGGGCGGGCGGGAAAGCGGCAGAACGTGGCGTGATGCAACGGACGGACTGCTGCTCAAAGGTAAGTCCCGCCCAGCGTCCCGGGTGAATAACGCCACTGGGTGTGGCCACTACATAAGTTATTGTAACACCGCGACACACACACCCCTGATTGTGCCACCCCTGAGAACTGCCTTCTTTCCCAAAGCATCCTCCGTTCTGAGGGCAACCCGCTCCCAATGAATAGCCCTCAGAATGTGTGGACCCACCGATAGGCTCATGGCCCGTTACGCTAAACCAGCACCTCCACGTGGGGCCTGTGACACTTACTGCTCTGCTGTGTGCAGTGGCATGGCTGCACAAGCAAGGCCCACTTGCTGTCCCCTCAGACTCCTGCAGTCAGTACCTCACTGATCCCTGCTGGCATCAAAACTGATTGGTCACCACAACTCTGGGAACAGAACTTGAGTTTCTAGAAGTCCAATCCAATCAAATATTTTCCCCTGCTGAGGCAGCTGCACAACCAGAGCATGTGCTGAGGGCTAGAGGTCTTCTCCAGGTTAGGAAACATTTGTTCCCTTGCTTGGAGGTAAGCCTCCACCGCCTGCATGGGTCTACTCAGACGTACACCAGGTGCAAGTCTAAGTGGATCTGGGAAGGTGGATTGAGGTGGAAGGACATTAGTTGCTGTACTGCCAGTGATATTGCCCCTTCCTGGCCTCGATCCTCTCTCTTCCCTGCCCCAGTCTCCTCATTTCTCCCCCTCCCTGCTCCACATCCCCAGACAGTCAACAGGATTCTATATCTCCACATCTCCAGCATTCTACAATTCAGATGCTTCCCTTGAACCAGATGGAAAAGAGAGATAGAAATGAGTCTCATCTATATATTGATGACATCTGCTCCAAAACTCCAGATGACCTCTCCCAGCAGTTTCATGTCAATGTTGTGTGCCATGGGGACAAGATCAACGACTGCATTTGTCCATCTTCTGGTGCTAGGGGACATCATGCTATGTGGAGCTCGGCTTCAAACTGCATGGCCACGCAGCTTAGCAGGAACCCTGCCTGCAAGGAGGCATGTATAACATCCTCCACTACTTGGCCAAAGCTGCTTTCCCTCTCTCAAGCAGTCAAGCGCGCATGTGGTTAGCTAGGTGTTCAGGCCACACCGCCTGAAAATGAGCCATAGAGAAAAGACAGGCAGGTGCTGCCATCATCTCTACTGGCATGGTTCAATGTGGAGTCAAGGTCAGACCATCTACCTGTCGCCTCCAGATGTTTCCATTTCTGCAAAATTCTTATCTGCAGTGAAAATGCAAAGTGGTGAGAAAACATGGAATAGTTAAAAATAGGTGAGGTCAGGGAGGAATCCCGAAGTATCCAGTTTCCCCCACTCTTCTTGATTATAAAGTCATTTTTTCAAATCACCTTTCTGACACATTTGTCCATATTGATTAGATGCTTTTAGAATGACATTGTCTGACCTGTCGAAATCTATCAATTGCTCTTCGGCTGATGCCTCATTCCCAGGCTCCTGCGTCTTCCAACAGTGAAGTGTGACTATTATTCATGAAGGCTTCTCTCTTTCGCTTTTGGTCCGAAAGACGATCGATAATCATGTGCATATTAAATCTGCATTAACGTGGCTGTTCAATTTGCTCTTTTAACTGGCTCTTCCCTATAACCTTCCTTTATCTTGCCTTTTCTAAAGCATTAAGCATATCACCGATAGCATTTCAAGCATACATATTTGATACCGTATCCCCAGGAGCCTTGAACTTGCGGTGCAGAGTCCCAGTGGCGGGTATTGTGTTTTCATTTGGTGTGCTGCAAACTGGACTATTAAATATGTTTTGTCCATTTAATTTATCTTTTTGAAAGTCTTTTCTGTAGGGAAGGATGCTTTAATTGTTCCCAAAGCGTTGGATAATCCACTTCTGATGGGTCTTCGGTTGAGCTAATAAGCAAGCACGTTACCGTTTAGCTGCACTGAGTTTTAAATGAGTAATGAGCTCCAGTACCTTGAAGTTCAGAACTGGTCCAGATGAGTAGATGGTAAACTGATGAAACTAAGCAAAACCAAGGAGTTATGGCTAGAAAAATAACATATCTGGGCAGATTGATGCCTTTGTGGGTTTAGGCTGAAAATAGTAACAGAGTCTCAGAGCAGTTTGGTGCATCTATTTGGAGTTTTACCCTTCTGTCTCCTTACAGTTTGGAATAGACATTGCATTCTTTTTCAAAATACACACATAAATATGAAGCTTGCTATAAATTAGATCTATCTCAGCCTAATTCCATCACATTCTAGTGCAGTGGTTCCCATCCTGGGGGTCATGATTTCCTGTTGAGTCGTGAGCTGATTTTCAGGGGATCACAGAGATCCCATTTACTACCATAAATGTGTTTGTGCAACATTTAAAAAGTTGCATTTTTGCGGCATTGTCAGGGAACTGCCAAAGAGAGACAAAATGTGTTTGAAAAATTCACGGTGCTCCACATACTTGAAACAACTGTTGCATTTGGTAACTTAGGGTAGGGCGCAATCCTAAACTGAGTTAGGCCGGCATATGCTAAGCCAGAAAAGTTTGGCCAGCACAAAGGCCACCATAAAGTGTGTTTGGACTACTCTCTGAGTCAGGGAGGATGGCTCACGTCTCTCTGGCCTCTCTTACTCCGAGAATGGTCCAAACACATTTCATGGTGGCCCTTGTGGCCAAACTTTGCTGGTTTAGCTTATGCTGGCCTAACTCCAGTTTAGGATTGTGCTCATAGTCTACATATATGGTTTTTATAGGGACAATGATGTCACTTCCTGCTTATCCACTTCCGGTCTTGGGGTGGAGTCCAGACAGTTTGTTGTCCCTAAAACATAAGTACTGGTGCTAAAAAGGTTGCTCTACTGAGACCAGTGACCATAACCCTAAATTATATCATCTCATATGACTAGAACCTAGTTTAATTCTTAATGGGTAGAGTCTCTGGAGGTCGCCAGGGGCATGGCACATATGCAAAGTTCTTTTCAAGCTCACAAAGTGTGTCCTGAGCTGCCTTGAGAGCACTTGTGCAGAAAATGAATGGATGAATAATTTTAATAATTTAGGCAGATGGAAGCCTAAGCCAGCAAACAAGCCAAAAGACCAGGAAAGGTTATCCTTGCCTAGCAGGGCTGACTCAAGATCTCCTGGTACCTGAGTGAACAAGCCAAATTCTTAAGTTTGAATTAAGAATTATTGGGCACAACCCTAACCAATTTTCCAGCACCAAGGTTAGGGCAATGCAGCTCCAAGGGAAGGGAACAAACATTCCCTTACCTTGAGGGGACCTCCGTGACTATGGAGAACATTCCCCATTGGCACAAATATGGAAAGTTGGTTAGGATTGTGCTCCTTAATTCACCTTATACGGTGTTATCTCAGTCTCTGTTCCTCCCACTCTCTGGACTGGAAAAGGAAAAGGGGGACAGAACAGAAGAGGAAGTGTGGAGGAGAGATGCTGAAGACAGTCTAGCCCACCACTTTCCTCTCCTCAATGCTTCCTCTCTGTTTTGATTTCCTTCTCCAAGAAGAGAAGCAGGAGAGGTGAATGGGTGGATTTTGCTGGGCCTCTCTGGCCCAACTGCTGCCTGTGATGACCATCGCAGTTGTCTCAGGGATGGACCAGTCCTGTTGTCCAAGCAAAGTCCCACAAGAAGCCTTTGTAGAAGCCCCTCCTGTTGAAGAAAGCCAACTGGCCAGCCTAGATAGATGGAGTTATTCCTGTACTCAGGAAACCTGTATTGCCTTAGGGCAGTGGTTCCCAAGTTGTCATGGTGCCTGAGGGCATGTGGTGAACTCACAAGAGCACTGCAGGATGTCCCCAGCAGCCTTCCTGGCTCTCCTGGGTGCTGCCATCTTGGATCATGAAAGATTTCATGTGGTCCAAGATGGTGGCACCCAGAAGAGCCAGGGCCAGCATGAAAGAAGGGAGCCGTGACCACAGTAAGTTTGGGAGCCACTGGCCTAGGGAGATGTTCCAACCTGTAGCCCTGGACTTGTCACTCAACACATGGGGCTGCTGGACACAAAGCTTCTATTACTACATTCTAGCCCCAGCAGTTTCTGATGAGGTGCTTGGCTCAGCCCTCTAAGGATATTGCTCTGGCCCTGCAAGGAGAAGAAGGGAAGTTATTGGGAAAGGCACTTCAGAGACACCCCAGGACAATGTGAAACAATGGATACAGGATGACTTCATTTGTCCAAATGGGTTTGGAGGACATCCAAAATGTTCAGGTAATCTAATGCTCCAATAAAGGAAAGTGCTATTTACATGGGGGTTACAGTGACCTAAGGCTACGTGGGTGATACATAGTGAATTTGGATAACTAGATGTAATGCTTCAGATTTGTGGCAAGGTCTGCCAGGTCAAAACTGCAAAGATAAGTAACATTATTTATGTCCTTTTGGGGAAAGTTCTCTGGAGTTTTGCGGCTTGAAGGGAGGGACATCTCTTTTAATCCGGGGCATCATTGCAAGCTGAAGTAACTGACATGTCTTTAGAAAAATGGATGCTTCTGAAAGTGAGACACCTCTAGTGCCTCCTGGCAGGGTCTCATTACACATTTTGTACTTGCTTTCTTGAGTATACTGTTAAAATATATGAATTGCACATCTAAATGTGATGTTTGCATTTGACCAATACATATCCGTCCCACGCATGGAAACTTCTTGGATTCCACAATTGACTGGGGTTCCTAGTTAAATGCACACTCAATGGCAGCACTCCCTTTGTGTCATTTGTCGTTCTGACACCCAGTGTGGTATGTTGGTTAGAGTGTTGGATTAGGTGTGGGGAGAGACCTAGGTTCTAAGTCCTAGCCATGTCATGAAATAAACCAGTCACCTTGGGCTAATTGCCAACTTTCAACTTGACCTAACTCAAATGGTTGTTGTGAAGATTAAGAGCCCAATCCTAGCCAACTTTCTAGCGCTGATGTAGCTGTGCCAACAGGGTGCACACCATATCCTGCAGTGGGGCTGCAGTCAGGGAGACCTCCTCAAGGTAGAGGAACATTAGTCACCTTACCCTGAGGATGCATTGTGGCTATACCAGCACTGGAAAGTTGGATAGAATTGTGTCCTATGGCTTTAATCCTATTCACACTTTTCTGGGAGTAAGCCATATTTAACACAATGAGATTTACTTCTGAGGAGACAAGCAGAGGATTAGGCTATAGATGAAGTGGAGAAGAGCCATACATTACCTTGAACTGTCAGAGGAATGGCCAAGATGAAATAAAGTATCAATCAGTAAACAAGAGTGTGCCAAAATACCCATCACACAAAGAGGATGCCCAACTATCTCTGGATGGTTCCCTGTTCTGGTCTTGCCTCCATGCAAACATACGGGGAGCAGGTGACACTGAGGGCACAATCCTAAGTAGCGCCAGAACAGGCAGGCCAACAGGCCTGTGCTGTACCCAGTGCCACTTAGGGGGCAACAGGAGCCTCCCCACTGGGCTCCTTGGATCTGTGCCCGCAAAATCAGGGGCACAGATCCAAGGAAGCTGCGTGGCCTGAATCAGGACCGCATGGCCTGGTGGCGGGGCCTTGGATGAGCAGAAGTGCACAAGATAGGGTGCATCAGGGGGTGCATCATTCCAACTTCTACACACTGTGGAAGTAAAGGGTGTTCCTCCTTTTTTATTTTAGGGATGTGTGTTGAAATGGGAACACATGCATGCGCGCACACAGCATTTGAATCCTTGCCCCAATCAGTACTTACTGTTCATGTGAACTGGCTCTTCAAAAAATATTGTTGGCATCTTGTTGTTATAACATTGTCAGAAATGTCTTTTCCAACTTTGTCAGTGGGTAGTTTTGCAAATTTGTCATTGTGAGGCATGGATCTTCCCACTGACTATTACTTACATTTTATGATCTTTTCCTGAAAGCACTTTTTTCAAAGTCGCTTGACTACTTTCACCTTTTAAAGTTCCTAATACATAGGAACTAATGAAACTATTTGAACTTTTATTTGATTATAAATTCTGTTTGCCATGTTGTTGCAGACGGGTGGCATAAAATATTCCATTTTTTTTTAGCCCTTTTTGATGGCATAAATACTTCAGTGTCCTGTTGTTAAGATATATCAATCAAATCAAAGGTTCAAAAATGGGTTATTATCCAGGTGTGGGGATAAGAGCAAAAACCAGGGCTTTAGTTCACAGTCAATCGGTAGAGAAAGCCTTCACAGTCAATAACTGGCTGCTACATGTACCTCTTGCAGAGTTATTACTGCAGAGTTCATAAAATGGAACACAGCACTCCTGACAGAACTGTAAGAAGCTGTGTTTTTCAGATCATTTTTTTAAAAATTGCTGGTTATATTGCAAATACTTTAAAAGGGGAAACAAAACACCAGCATTCAAACATGTAAAGGATGATTTTTTGTGGAGGACACAGACACATCTGTATGAAACACAATTTCTTCTCCAGCCCAGGCACTCCCCAAGGCCCAGGCAGAGGGAAAGATATGGGGTGTCAAATGGAGACATCAGCTAGAAGGAGTGTGGGAGTTGAGAGTCCTCAGTATTCAGCCGTAAGTTGGGCTTCTGCTTTCCCATTCCCAGTATGGTGTAGTGGTTTGGGAGTTGGATTTAGACTGGAGGATCTTGGGCCAGTCACTATCTCTCAGCCCCTCCTACCTCACAGGGAGGGACCATCATGTACACCACCCTGAGCTGTAAGGGTGGTATAACAATGTGAAAAATAAATAAATAGGTGACTGAAGTACCAAGGCTTTGTTTCCAGTTCCTCAGTGTTTTAATTCTGTTCCATCCGTGATGGCAAAAACTCAGTGTTGGATTGGCTAAGGTGGCGGGATGGCACAGAACGTTCACAAACATTCCAACTGAGTTGTCAGGAGGTTTGCAGTTTGCAGTGTGCCATATTTAGTCCTAAGCAAGGCAGGTAAATATCCGTGATCTTGTTACAAAACTACAGTGGCCCCACAAACACATGAGGTTGGTGCCCTCCACATTGCCCTTTCTAGCTGCCCAGCATGTGACTCCCCAGGTAAAGACAGAGGCCACCAGCAACAGAAGAGATGCTTGTTATTTATTCATCGCTGAACTCTGGGGGAACACAAAATGCCACTCAGGGTTCATGTACTTCCCTTATAAATTATTTAGCCTTTCCACAGTTCAGCATGGATGCTATGGGAGCAGGTGACATACAAAGGCGCAGTAGTATCCATTGATATGCCAATCTATCACTCATGTTATAGACTGACATCATTGCCATTCCAAGTGTACAGCAGCACTCCAGCACTGACCCAAGTAAAATAAGAGACGACAACTCTGCCACAACTTCCATTAGGGCTCAATACATCACATAGGTGATGATCCCACACAGCCAGACAAATGCATGTTTGAGACGAGGATGCCAGAGAGCTTCAGCCTGCAAATCAGGTGCTTTTCCATTGAGCTATGGCCCTTTCCCAAATGATCATCACCCCCCCCCGCAGCAGATGGCATAGAATGTGCAACTAGTAGCACCCAGTGGTGTCTCTACAGGGAGGGCAGAGCTCTAAGTTTTGCAAGAAGCCTTATCTTGCAGTGGAAATCACTCCTCTCCTGCACCGTTTTAGCCAATCCTCACAGGGAAAAGCAACATCTTGGCATTGCTTACTGGCTACAGCAGCAAGGGAGAGGAGGGATTTACATGACAGGGTAAGGCTCCTTGCAAAACTTAGAGCTCTGCCCTCCCTGTAGAGACACCACTGGTAGCACCCATTAGGGTTGTGAATTCCCATATGTGATAAAAAGTTGCAGTGATGGAGCCCTGATAAGCACTGCATTGCAGATGTGCATCCAGATGTCCATCTGCATTGGTTGCACTTGCACTGGTTGCTGATGGCCTTCCCAACAACTTCTATTACACCAAAATATGCCAGTGGCACATTACACCTACCAACCAGTGGCAGTCATGAGCCAACGGCAATGTGCAATGCCAGTTCTGTTTGCCACAGAGAAGTTGGCAGTGCTGGAAGGAAAACATTGCATAACTGCTCACTAACAAGGGGAAAGACTACCCCCCCACACACACACACACACATGATCACCATCAACATGTTATTGCTTAAAAAGCCCAGCTGATACTACATGCAGCTCCCTCTCCTTTTGATCATCATTAACTAGAATCGTCAGGTGCCTCTGGTTGAGACCCACTGCAAAGAAATAAAAACTAAAGAAATAAAAATGTACATATGTGTTGGGGAAAACATAATTCCTTAGCTGAAAAGAGTTGAGGGAAAGGGGAAGGGGAAAAAAAAAGGAAGACAAACTCTTTGCCCACTTGGCCTGGCTTCTGAGACCCATATTTACATACCACATCACAGAAATAGCTAAATACTTGCTGGTCTGTTCCCCTTGGTGAGTTCTTTGTCTTCTCAAATGTAGTTGGTTGGGGATGTAGAAAATTACCTTGTCTGCACTTTTCATGGCTAAGCCGTGTTAAAAAGACAGTAAAAACAGACAACTAACAAGGGAACATCTTTACAAGAGGGCAAAGAAGCATTTAGACCTAGGTTTCTCTCTTGTGTGTGTGCACACACACACACACACACACACACACACACACCAGGACATGCATGATCAGTGCCCCTGCTGTGTGAAACTCCGGCTGAAATCACACCTGAGAGCTAACACAACACCCTCCCCCCAGCGGCCTTGTGTTGTACGCGCTTTAGGACAATTCAAACTGCCTCTGCCTAACACCCTGTTTTCTTTGCATTCGAACCAAGACAGCATTAAAAGGGGACACATGGCGTGAGTGTGCGGAATCCAGAGCTGCCAGCATCGCTATCTTTGCTATCAGTTTCCTCAATAAGGCCTAGTCTGGGCCCAAAGAGCCTCTGGATAAATTGTATTTTCCAAGGGTTAATTAAGCTGCCTTGAGCTTCTGCATGAAGCGGGAGGACAAACTGGCACTCGTAGCGTTTTCTGAAACCTGCTGTCGACATTACAGTCCCTGCTGCTTTTAGCTGTATCGATCGGATGCCTGACCTGTGAAATCCTTGATGGCGGAAAAGGCTGCAAGCTTACTGGAGCTTTCCATGGAAGCTTCAGGACAGCTTGTGTAGTCAAGTACAATTACCTGTCCCTCCAGGAGAGCCAATTAGTTCACAAAGAGCTGGAGCAGAACAAATGGTTTGTGTGTGATTTTAGAATCTTTACAGGGAAAGGAAAGGGGGAGAAGAGGGAGGAGAGGAGGGCTTTGTTCTCCCCATTCTTTTGTTTCTAATGTTATGATTATTGTTCAACTTGTAGCATGTGCGTGCGTGTGTGTGTGTGTTTGCGAGCGCGCACCAGAAAACAAGTTAGAAAAGATGATGATGATGTAACAACTACTACTGCAGCTGCAACTATCAGTACTGCAACCAACTACAATTCTATTGGTATTCATAATAATCCAAAGAAAATAATAGCCTGAAATGGCTGCACATCTTTGGAGCCATCTCAGAACTAGGGAGCAGCTTGCCTGAAGTTTTCTTTATGTCTGGCAAACTTCCCCTGACCCGAACCTTCTGCACACACCCACTCTGTCAACCTGACTATTCATATTAGGCTATATCAATGGCTATCAGGGAGGCTGCTCAAGGTTGCTGTCCTAATAAGCCTATTACGGATGAAGTCGAAAAGTAGAAAGCTGTTTGTATGATTTTGTGAGCTGACTTGTTTGTGAACATCTTTACACCGTGATTGGGGACTGTCTCTTGAGAACAGAACAAGAAACAAATTCAGAGATGTATTAATATCTCTCTCCCCCCCCTCTCTCACTCACACATACACAGAGAGAGGGGGGGCATTTTCAGTTAAAATCCAGAATAACAACTAAGGATGCTGAAGGCACAGACTTGGACTAAGTGCAAATCAACCTACCAGATTTCTGGGGTTCAATGGGCATCTAGGTGCCATAATATGAAGTTGTTTTATACTGGATCAGATCATTGGGCCATCTAGGTCAGTATTGTCTACACTGACTGGCAGAAGATTTCCAGGGCTTCAGGTGGATCTTTTTCAGCAATACCTGAAGATGCCATGGATTGAACTAGGGATTTTCTGCTTGCAAAACATGTGCTCTACCTCTGAGCCATGGATCCATCACACTCCTGATTATATCCATGGTGCAGTGCCAGGGCCTGGAAGTCTACCCCAGCTTTTTCTGGAGAAGCTGGAGATGAACCTTTGGCACTTGCAGCATGTGTCCAACCATTGAGCTAGAGCCCAATTCCTTGATTAGGACACACCTAAAATTTAAGCTGTGTGGAACATTCAGATACAATTCTGGTATCTGATATGGCCTGCGGAGGGCAGGCAAAATGTTAAGTATTGCAGGAGCCTGAGCCCCTCTCACTTCCCTTTAGAACCATTCATGGCTCCCAGAGCAAAGCCTCTGAGCCACGAATGGCCGAGGTGAGGAGGAGGGGCCACGTTACACGGGAGCTCAGGATCCTGCAAGACGTCAAATTCCCCTCCCCCGTAGGAACGCCACTAGGTCCAACTGGATTGATTGGTGGGATAGTGACTAATAAACCAGCTGCCATGACTCTCAGCCCAGCAGCCACTAATGTGCATAGCAGCACATTAAAAAGCAACAACTGTGCTTGTATCTATGTAGGTTGGCACCAACATTTTGAAAAAGAGAAATTGTAAGTGAATTTCAGGGTTTCTCTCAGACCGCAATCCTACCCACCGCTGGATTGGCAAAGCCGCCCGGCCAGTGCCAAATCCAATGCTGGGTTGGGGAGACTTGAGCCTTCCTGCGGCAAGGGAACGTTCGTTCCCTTACCATAGGGGGGGGCTCCAGCCTCCCCTATGTGCTCCTTGGGTCTGTGCCTGCTGAACAGTAGACCACGTGGCCCGAATCAGGGCTGCGCAGCCTCCTGAGCAGGCCTAGGATTTGGCCTTATGGCTGAATCCAGAGTCCGCCCACGTCCCATTTTCGTCCCACCCACATTCCGTCCTCCTCCCACCAATCCCAGGCCCACCCCGTCATGAAGTGTTTCCACCAGTTATCAAAGCAGTCTTTCAAGTAAGGTAAAGATCAAGGGCCAAGACTTTCCAAAGATTATACAGTTACCATCATGGGATTTGAGCAGGGAATTTGAACTTGAATCGTGCACCTCTTAAATTTCTCCACCAACCACACCACAATAAAACAATATTACTTATTGTAATATATTGTAATATATTGTAATATTAATATTACAATATTACTTATTACTCTACAATATTACTTACTGCAGGTGAATAATTTAAAGATTAGAAACGCTTCAAAGAAAGTAGAAGAGTGGGCCTCCAACCTGTAAATGTGCAGGCTGGCAGGAAAATAAGGTTCAAATAAAACACACTCAAAAATAGCAATTCCAGAACACAAAGCTGTGAACTGTAGCAGGCAGCTAATCAGATAGGAGTTGGAAATGTTGACGAGGCTGCCAAGAAGCATAAAGGTTGCTGTTTCTGACACCGGCTGTCATGGGTAAGGGGCCGCTGCAGCAGCCAAGGAATAGCCGAGCAAAAGGGCATCTTGATCGTACCACAGAGGGGATTACAAGCTTGGAAGAGCGGTGGGAGACAAAGAAAAACTTCTAAGAATTCAACAAAGAACTTCTAAAACAACAAAGAATTCCTCTGTTTTTCAAAAAAGGCCTGTAGGGAACAAATGGGTACCATTGGAATCTTGCTCTGGAGCCTCTTGAGATACTCAGGTAAATGGGGAGGGGGAGAAGAAGAATTAATCTTGCTCCTGCCAAGGATTTCTGGCTGGTGCTTCCCCCGTTTGTTCATCACCTTCCAGCACACACACCCCCTTTGCATCCCAGTGCCACCCATTATCAAGGGGGGGGGGTGCAACAATATTGTGCTTGGATGTCCTAATAACATTCTCAAAGAGCCTTGAGGATCAGACCAAAGCTCCGGGTAGCCCAGTAGCCTCTGCCTGACCAAAAACTTCTGGGAAGCTCACAAGCAGAGCAGGAAGACAACTCTTCTTCCTTTGGTGGCTTCCCTAGGAACGATGACAATGCACTGCTTCTGACCCTAGAGGGAGGGTCAGTGGGAGACTGGGACTGAGCTATCATGGTGAGTAACTGTTGGTAGAGCTATGCTTCATAAATGTTATCAAAAGCCAATTTAGAGACATTTAAGCCAGTTGTCATCATCACATCTTATGGCAGCGGTTCCCAAACTGTGGGCTGTGCCTCGCCAGGGGCCCCCAGAAACCAGCGAGGGGACTATATTCTGGAAAATATCCAAAATGTGTGTGTTTTTGTTCAGATTATTTGAACACCAAAATGTGGTGTTTTGTGTTTTTATGCATTTTTAACAAACAACAACATCCCTAATGATAACAGATAGAATTTCCATCAATTTCCCATGCAAAGGATGGCATTGATACAACCAGAACTAGTGTTGCCAGGATCAGGGCTGACCTTGGGATCTGTGGGGCCCAACTGGAAACATTTTTTGGTGGGGTCCAATTGGAAACATTTTTTTCCAGCTGTCCAGGTTATAGAAACAGTAAAATGTATTAGGGTGCAATCCTAACCTGGACTTAGGTCGGCACAGTTAGGCCAGCAAAGTTTGGCTGGTGCAAGGGACACGGTAGAGTATGTTTGGACCACTCTCGGAGTCAGAGAGGCCAGCACATAGACGTGCACCATCCTCCCTGACTCTGAGAGTGGTCCAGACACAACTTTATGGGGGCCCTTGTGCCAGCCAAACTTTGATGGCCTAACTGTGCCGGCCTAACTCCAGGTTAGGATTTCACCCTTAAAGGCTTTATATTTCTATGGTAGAAAGGAAAGCAACCAAAATGTGTGCTTAAAAAGGTACGTGTGAGTTAATGAACCAAACGTACCTAAGCATATTTTAATATAAAATTGTGTGCATGTAAGCCTCCAAGTAAATAGATATGGTTCAGATATGTAGATTACCCTTGAAAATACTTATGAAACTACTTGTTTTAGTGACTGTGAAATGATTTAGTAAAAATAATAATTTTTAATAAAAATTGGGCCCCTTAGGCACGAGGCCCAGTTGGAAGCAATGGGACCAATGGGCTTAAAGCGGACCCTGGCCCCAAGGTCATCTATCGCAAACTTTTGAGGCAACTTGGAGGTTCCTGCCGGGAATAAACATCAAGTGAAATAAAATGAATTTAAACAAGACTAGTGATGCTTGTTAGGCAAGTTCAATCTTTAAAACAAGCAGGCAGATGCTACATATCAATACTAATAGTTGCGTTTAGTGGAGCTCTGGAATGTGAAGCTTTGTAACAATGGATTCTGTTCAGTATAATCGCTTTTCTCTTACAGCCTGGAATAGTCAGGCAGTGACCTTTGACCCTGCTTGGCCTTCGAAAGCATGATTTGTTGTCTTTTGGCTGATTCCCCTCAGACCACCAAAGAGATCAGTGAACCAGAGCCCGCAAAACAGATAAACATGCCCTGTCTTTTGTTCGGCATCAGGATGTAATGTCTGGTGGAAAGAGAAGAGGGAATGTTTCTGTTCTCCGCAGAGCAAGGCCACTGTCAAAACCAGACAACACAGGATGTGCCATAGGGTTATCACCTTTCTTTTCAATGTCCCTGAAGAATTGGGCAGTGGATTTCAAGCATTTTCTCTCTAGGGAACTATTTTCTCCATCAAATTCTCTGCAATGGAAAGTTGCCCAAGATTCCGGAGTCTGTTCTCTGGTTCCCAGTTGGTTCATGTGGAGCACTAGTCAGGCCCAATCAAGTCTTCCCAATGTGAATTGGGCACACTCAACAGTCTCTTCCAGCTGCACATTACAAGTGGGAGACTGGGACTGCAGGCTAGCAGCCTTTCAGGGAAATTTATCTTCCCTTATTGATCATCCTAGTGACAATAAGTTTCCAAGATACCTCACAGCTCCTGACAGCCCAGTCCTGTTCCCCCGGCCATAGCATGCAGCCGTGGCCAGTGGACTGCACAGTGCATGCTACTGGGGGGGCCAATGAAAGGTAAGCCTTTGGAAGGCTTCCTCGTCACCTATGGGCCTCAGAAACATGCCAGCTATTTGGCTCGTGTAAATTCGAGTGAATTAAGGGACATGGTGGCGCAGCGAGTTAATCTGCTGTTGCTGGGCTTTGCAACGCAACCGTAAGGTTGGGAGTTCAAGACTGCATGACGGAGTGAGCTCCCGTTGCTTGTCCCAGCTCCTGCCAACCTAGCAGTTCAAAAGCACCTAAATGCAAGTAGATAAATAGGGACCACTTCAGTGGGAAGGTAACGGCGTTCCGTGCACTACGGCATATAGTCATGCCGGCCACATGACCACGGAAGCTTGTCCTAGGACAAAACGCCGGCTCTACAGGCTTTAAAACAGAGATGAGCACCGCCCCCTACAGTCGGTCACAACTAGACCATTCGGTCGTGGGGAAACCTTTACCTTTAAATTCGAGTAGAGGAAGGGAATGGTTCCAGGCTGGGAAAGGGGAATAGAATCTGGCTTGCATGACTACCACCAAGCTCCACCCCTTCCTGCCTTTGAACCATGCCCATGGTTTGGCCCACTCTCTACCTCACAGTCACCCATCGTCTTACCTGGATGGGTGTAGCCTGGGTGGGCCATTGGCATGCATAGGCAGCCACTGATAGTTTCCACTGGCAGATCTTTTGTGCTTGGCCGTGGCATCTATCTACAACAGTACCATTCTGCTGCCGTAAATGGGGGTAGGATTGGGCCACTGGAGCACATGACTGGAGCAAATGACTGGAATATAGCATTAAAAATAAATGGCTCCCTGAACCTTTGGGGGAATGGAGTGCTGAGTGAGCACATTTCTCTAGGAATGTGCAAGAGAGCAGGAGGTTAAGCAGCTCACTCCCAACCTGTACTAGCCACACCATCCCACCTCTCAGTCTGTGTTGGGCACTATTGAGAGAAAAAACCCTTATTCCTTGGGAATTATGGAACAGAAAAAAGATAATTCAACTGCCTGTTTTCCCTTGATAGGAGAATAACCTGTAGATCTGGCTCTGAGCAGTAGTGTCATTCAAATGATTTAGGAACAGGAACTCACTTTCGATTGGCACTTGTCGGGAACCCGGAACCAGCCACGGAGCCCGTTAGGATCCAGAATGCCCGTTCTGGTCTGTTCCGCCTGAATGACATCACTGGCTTTGAGTAATAGCTGATCAGCCAGCCTTGAGGTCCACTTCTTTCGCTTCTAGTCATGCCAGAACCAGCAATGTACAGGCATACATGCCCTGGTATCCGCTGGGGTTCTGTTCTGGACCCCACCACGGATACCTGAAACTGTGGGTACTGGGGACACCTTTTTACAGATAGGGGCACATCAGTGGTTTTGCTGCAACAAGGTAAAGAAAAAGAGAGATGTGTTTAACGTTTCCCTATCTTTTTAATAGGCTTCCCAGTATCCATGGATAACTGAAACCGTGGATACTGAATCAGTGGATACCAGGGCACGCCTGTAACTGTCTGGCTCCAGCTGCAGCAGAGGTTGAGGCAATAAGACCTGTCTACACTGGCCCCTCTCTTCTGGAATGTTCCTCTGTCAGCTACCTGACTACAGCAGAGGACAGCAACACCACTCTCCAGAAGCTCAGCTGAGACCAGCTGCCATTGGGGTCCCCAGAACAGTCTCCTGCAATATGTTCCTGGAATATGTTTCTGTTTCTTCTCCCTCCTTGTCAATCTCCCTTTTAATACCACGTTATTTAAAATCAGCAACTGAACAATGTGGAATGTCCTGGCAGGAAGGCAGAGGTAGATCTACAGGGAGGGCAAAGCTCTAAGTGTTGCAAGAAGCCTTACCCTGTCATGTAAATCCCTCCTCTCCCATGCTGCTGTAGCCACTAAGCAACGCCAAGATGTTGCTTTTCCCTGTGAGGATTGGCTAAAACGGTGCAGGAGAGGAGTGATTTCTACTGCAAGGTAAGGCTTCTTGCAAAACTTAGAGCTTTGCCCTCCCTTAGATCTGCTCTGCAGGAAGGTGGCATCTAAACCTGCTGCCATGAAAACAGATCAATCAATAAATATGCCATATCTCAATGGCTGGCACGTTACTTCCAAGCCATTGCGCTGTGGATTGAGGTGCAAATCTCAGAGGTCTGCTACGGCGTTTCTGACATACAACTAAAAAAAAGAGGTCAGAAAAGTTCAGCCAAATCTTTTTTAATATCCTATGCCATCCCCAAATGCTGCTAGGTTATGGAGAACTCTTCGGTCACACTGTTCATTATTCATATATCAGAGCTACTTTTTATATATATATAAACTTAATTATTGTGATGGGGGAATATATTAAATATGACTCACTTTTACTGTGGGATCGATTTCCTCCTGACCTCTGAATAAATATTGATCTCAGTGATCTTTAAATGTAGTCCAAGGGTTATTATATTAATGGCATATTAATAGGAAGTAGCCCTGACCATGCAATATTAATATATTTGCATTGTTATGTCCCACATCTCACCCAAAAAAGGACAGGGAGAGAGGCTGAAGAGTCCAGCTTCTCTTTGCCAAAGGAGAAATTAAGGAGCTCCTGCATTTTAATGACGTCTAAGCCGTTTTCCTCTTGCTTGAAACTGAAAAATGCCTGTGAAGTGGCCAAGCTGCTGACCCATGTGCTAGAAGCACCAATGGTGCACATGTGCTGTGATTCCATGAAAATGGCATGCGGTGGGGGATTCATGTACCTTGTCTGGCATTAGGATGATGGGTGTGTGTTTGCCTCTGTGCCTCTGGAATAGTGCTGTAGCTTGACTGGTCCCTTGGACCATTTCTCCGCTCTCACAATGGCCTAACATGATGTATTGGGTCTTGCTCTGTTTTAAATGTGTGTGTGTTTGTGCTATAATGTTAAAATTAATGTGTTTGAATATATTGTTGTTTTGTACATTTTCCTTTTAGTATGTAACTCTATAAACTGCCCTGGGCATTTGCTTCAGCATGGAAAGGCGGGGTGGTATTATTATTATTATTATTATTATTATTATTATTATTATTATTATTATTA
>JAJKFI010000008.1:31280289-31323883 GCA_029204185.1 Lerista edwardsae
ACACACACACACACACACACACACACACACACACACACACACACACACTGTGCAGTCCTCCACATGTTAGAAGGCAGCCCAATCCAGAATTGCCTGGCTGCTGGGGGCACAGCAGTAGCCAAAAAGCGAGGCAGCTGCTGGAGTCTCCTTGGGAGGAGACTTTTTCCCCTTCCCCCAGGGGAAGCCCCGTTGCCTGAGCCACTGCCAGGTCCCACCCACTCACAGCTGGCTCCTCCCCTTCCCCCACCCAGTTCCTCCCCCTCCCCACCTCCCTTGCCATGAACAGGCTTAATGGTGGCCAGCACTGCTGGAGCACCGGCTGGCCAGTCACTCATAGTGGGGCATGGCGTTGAGTGAGCGCCGCCCTAGCATGAGTGGTAATGTGTCCTGAACGTGCTTTATGGCACATTCACAACACCTTTAGCCAGCGGTATGTGCATACCGCTCGCAATAGGGCTTTCAGGATTGGTCTCTGAATCAGGAGGTAAATCCTGTGCGATCCAGCCACAAACATTTTGATTAGTTAAATGCTGAGCCCTAAGTATTGATGAGGAGGTAGTTTTGCTTGTGTTTATTGCTGTACAGTCAATCCTCACTACCTGTGAATTTGCAATTCACAGATTTGCTTATCTGCGGGGAGCAGGATTGACACCTACCTTGCTATGTTTGTGGTGCATTCCACAGTCTCTGCTATTTTCTGAAGGTCTCTGCCAGCTTCCGGAATTCTTTGTAACCCCCTGAAGATGCTTTCCACAGGTGAAGGTGAAACGATGGGACTAAATCCCACCATGTGTTTTAATCCATGGCTTGAAGACTCAAGCAATGTTTAGCCCGCCGGAACGTTAACATTAAGTGTGAAATGGCTTAAGTGTTAACATTAACCTTAAGTGTGAAGCAACGTTTTAGGCAGCAAAGATGTTCAAAATGACCCCTGTGACTAGTGCGGAGCCCTTTAAAATGGCCAGGTGTTCGAGCTAGTCGCTGGCGCCATTTTAAAAGTTCCTGCTGCCTTTGGAAGGTCTCTTGCTGCAAGCTACCCCTCCCCCAACCCATTGATTCCATTGGATCAATGTTTTGCTGTCCACTGGGGTCATCAGGAACCCCAGCAGATAACGTGAAGTGACTCTATTTACTACAAGTCATTTTTCAGCAGTTTGTTCAGAAAATTCATGCTTTTCTGGTTGATGAGCCTCCTGTGCTGGACACAGAAGTGCTCAACCTGTAATGCATTAAAAAATAAATAAAGAGGATCAAAGGAATGTTGAACATTTTCCTAAGCATTTGTGAGAGTATGTGAGCATTAGGTCACATCTGAAGGGGGACTGATAGAAATGTGTTTTTCTGCCTCGCTCATATTATAATTGAGGATCTCTGTCCACCACTTCTTGATGAGCTGGTGGGTTGCAGGGTAGACAAAAGGAAGTACTTCTTCACTCAGCACATCATTCAGCTATTATATGGAATTTGCTTCCATGAGATGTGTGAGGGCTGCCGGATTAAGTAGCTTTCATTGAAAGAATTAGAGAAACTAATGGAGGATTGTTCTATCAATGATTAGCCATGATAAGCAAATGGAGAGTCAGTGTCTCCACATGGGTGTCAACAATTCTGGGCAGTCAAAGGTCAACAAGCAGCTTGCTTGTGATTCTGAATGGCTGCTCTTGAAAACATAATTCTCAATGCCACTGTTTACATCATAGTTGTTATCCAATAAGCTAGAGTTTTTCAAACTTCATTGCAATCCTTCTCACACTTAAAACTGTTGCCTGTTACAGAGGATCTGGAAAAGAAGGGAACCCTCTGAGGCAGTGGTTCTCAAACTTTTTAGACCAGGACCCACTTTTTAGAAAGGCACTCATGTCGGGACCCAACAGAACTGATGTAATTAAACTAGGAGTAATGTCATAGCCAGACGTGACATAATCAAACAGGAAGTGCTGTCATTGTGACATAATATCCCTGACAGAAAGCAAGATTAGGACAAAATATTATCTAAAAGCACTGAAATAAAAACAATTTTTTTAAAAAAAAACCCTCACTTAAAAAACCCTCACTTTGTAATACTCACAAAAGGAATATAGCAAGAGTAAGGTCTGCAGCTTCCAAGATGGCTGCTTCCAGCTTTCCGTGACCCACCTGACATCGGTCGCAACCCACCAAGTGAGTCCCGGCCCATAGTTTGAAGAACACTGCTCTGATGTATGCAAAGTGCCTTCTACACTTGTTGGAGTCCATCACTTTCTGCATATATAACTGTAATAAGATTCCAAATTAAGAAGTAATTTTATTTTTACAAGATTGTATAAATAACTCAACACATTTATGAATAGAGAAGTTTATCGTAAGTAATTTGTCATAATAATAAATTATCATTAATTTAATTATATAAACTATCCCACCCCCTTATGCTCTTATTTGGGAACAGGTCTCCCACACATGTATGAAATCTGCTTCTGGTTTTCCTCAGCACCAACAATTTTCACTATCAGTTATATAGATTTCCTTTATATTTTATGGAGTGTCATGCCAGGCATACATAATTTTGTAGCAATCTTATGTGAGGCTGAAGAGATGTTACTGGATTTTTTATTAATTCTTATTTTTTGTGGTCTTTAGTGGAATAAAGCTTATTCCACATCCAGAGGCGGTCCAAGCCAGGAGTGCGCCCCATGGTGAGGCAACGAAACCACTGGCGCGCGGACTCCGTGAAATGGCGCCCCCCCGCCGCCTGGCGTCCATGTGGATTGCCTTCCCTGCACCCCCCTGGATCTGCGACTGTCCACATCTTCTCAAAAATGAGAATCCCAGGACACAATTGTAAACAACTTTCCAGACTGTCATAGCTGTGCCAATGGGGCATGTGCTGCAACCTGCAGTGGAGCAGTAAGTAGTCACAGAGGCCTCTTCAAGATGAGAAAATGTTTGTTCCCTTACCTAAGAACTGCATTGCCCTTACCCCAGTGCTGGAACATTGGTTAGGCGCCCCCAGTCATTTGGTCAACCATTTGGAGACAACAGTTTCCTTTTTGGTTTTTCACCTCCTTTAAAGCTAGTTGCAAAATTATGTACAGGTGGAGCGAGATGGAAAATGGTAGGTCAGGGGGTGGAGCCAATTACTTATTTTATGAATAAAAATCCTCAGGAATGGCCACTGTGTACAACTCTCCACCTAAATTATTACAGAGGTTATAGCATTAAAATCTGACCCATAGAGCTGCTACAAGCCCTGATCAAAGGTAGCTAATTAACCTGCACATTTTACAGGCAAAGAACAGTGATGTTAAGAAGTGATTCGCCCATGGCACTTATTTATTTATTTATTTTTCCTTGCTGTGTAACTCTTTTTGGAGTTGGATATCCTTGTCACTCTCCTCCAAATCACTTAGAAACTGACCAGTAGACTCCAACCTTCATTCCTATCCCTGTCAACAAGGCCTTAGATGAATGGAGCTCCCCACCCCACCCCACTAGAAGCAATGTTATCTTTCCACTTTCAGATGATACAAATTTCCTTCCCAAAGAGACCTGGCACGAGCAAAGCACTGCTAAATATGTTTCTCAGAAGTGGCTTGAATGGTGCATAGAAAAATTGCAGCAGGGTTGTTTCAAAACAAAGGCAAAAGTCCAAACAGCCAGCAATTCAGAGGCACTTGCTAGATTTTCTGTGTCTGCATCAGATAAAATAGCCTCATTGCCTCCCATAAGGGTGTCTGTCCCTGACACGGTCATTATATCACTACAGCAACCTCCTGTACTTGAATGGTTTGTCAAATTGAGCCTTTGTGGGGGGAAAAATAGATTGGCACAGAAGGGTCTTTTCTGAAATCTCTTAAGGATATAAATATCACTTGTGGGAATCTTGAGAGACGTGTTCTGTTCGGGCAAACGTTTTGCTCCTTGTGTCGGCTTCTCCTTTTGACGTGGCTGAGAATGAAGCCTCTCTTCCACTGCTGGGGAATCGTCAGGTAATTTTGCAAATAGTGAACCTCGCCTGTTCCCAGCTGTTTTGCAGATCTGATCAAAGAGGAATTCTGCCTGTCCCTAAACAATCCGGCTCATGTAGCCAGCAGCGGGAAGGGATGATGAGGCTGCCTTCTCAACCATTTCTTCAACTGCAGCTTCTTCCTCTTTTATACAGGTGAATGGGATGAAGGGATGCCTGCACTTCTGCTCCACTCATTTGACTGAAATAAGGGGAAAGAGGCTACAGCTGTGCAGACTGAGAGAGGACAATGGCTTCCAGACCTCCGCCATATTGTCTGGCACTCCAAGAATTCAGCTGCCTCCACTGTCTCTTGGTTTAGTCCACCCCAAGCCCCACACGGAAGCTTCTCACGCCAGCGCTATCATTGCGGGGGGGGGGAATCCAGTTTTGAGGTTTGTGAAGCAGGCTTCCATAGCTTTTAAGCTGGGAAAATGTGACACAGCGAGGCTCTGAGCGTATGAACAGACTCCATTGAAAAACCTGGCATTTGAAGTGCTGCGGGCAATGCGTGTTGTCATATCTGTGATGGCCCATTCATTCCAGCAGATTATCATCTGGTGAACAGTGATGAACACGTCATGTGTGAACGCAAGCCTTTCATCCAGTAACAGCTGTAATGACAAGTTCGCTTTATGATCCCACTCACTTTCTTCTGCTTTCTTTCAACCAAAAAAAAATAAAAAATGCTTGATATTTTAAACTCGCTGTGCGTTGCAGAACATTAACAATTGTCCACTTGGGGAGAAGAGTACAGGGAAAAAAGAAACCCTTAATCAGTCACCACGTTGGTAAATGACACCATCGTGCCATCCATATTGAAGACGCTTTTTTCCTAGACATAGTACATTAACTGACTCATTAGCTATTTCCAGCCATATGGACTTGGGTTTGGGTGGGTCACTTTGATAATAGTCCGAGGTGAAGTTCCTTAATTATTGTAATGATGTGATCTCAATCATGAGGCCAGACATGAAACTGCGCCAGAGCCGTTAAAATGGGTGTCAAGGCACCCTAGACATTGACGGAGATGAGTGGCATGCTCTTTGGACGCTGGAGGTCCCTTGGTACCTGGAGGAATAATTACCTGAAAAGTTTGGAGAACCTGGTGGTAAGAGTAAGCAGGTAAGCACCACGTCGTGCTCACGGAGCCACCAGCATCCTGCATGGACGCAAATAACTTTCTCGGCCGCAGCTTTGGGGAATGTACTTCATGCTTCCTTCACTGCATGCTGATCTTCCTTATACAAGGTTGTGATGTCCCCTGGTGTAATTTTAGCAATGGTATTTTAAGCACTCTGGGGCTAAAGGGAGGGATGGAGAAAGAAAGTGCTGAAATGTCAGTGTTAAATACCACACGGGTGTCACACAAGGCAACAGTGTGAGAAGTTACAAGTTGCTTGCAACCGCTGTTGCAAATGTAGGTGTGAAACGGCAAGATTTCAAGATAATTGAACCGTTCCTTTTATCGTCAGCTTGGGTTAGAATCTTGTTTTAAAAAAGGAGATATAACACAATACAATGGAGTTGTATCTAAGTTGTAATATACCATATTCTAGTACTAAATAATGTGATGTTGAATCAGGGCAAAATCAGGCCATGTATAATATCATGCTTCTTGCTCCTCAGTGTAGATGATAATAATAATAATAATAATAATAATAATAATAATAATAATAATAATAATAATAATGATGATGATGATGATGATGATGATGATGATGATGATGATGATGATGCAAGTATTTATATACCACCTTTCTTTGGCCATTAGATTGCTCCTCTGGCTTTAATTCAAAGCAATTTACATAGGCAGGCTTTATCTCTAAACCCGCAAGGGGTTTTTACAAATTACAAATAAGTTCTATCTTTCAAGAACTACAACATACAGATGGAACTTTCGTGGTTTAGTCCTTCTTTCTGGCTACACGTTTGCCGTCCTGCTGGCTGATAAACGGCTTCTCTGCTCCCACCAAAGAAACAGCTGGCCCAGCACAACTCCTCTCTCACAGGCAGCTGGAGACAGCTCTTATCAGTCGCACTTCTCAAGGTCTGCCGCTCACAGAGACTTCCGGTGTTGTCGAACTGGCGATCTTCGGATCTTATCTTTGGGCAAACGGAGGCTTTAGCCCTCTCGACTAAACCTCCTGCCCCCATAGATAGCACTATGTACGCTGAAAATATAGCCCCAGTTCATATATTTGCCAGTTAATTCACAAGACAGACCATGGAAGGAAGCCTGCCAACAGCTGTAGTGATCTCCTGTCTCTAAGGCAACGATTTTCAACCAGTGTGCCATGGGATATTGGCATGCTGGGAATGGTCTGCAAGTGTGTCGTGGTTGTTTGGGGAAGGTCATACATTAGTAGGGCCATTGTGGGATATGAGCCCCTGGCCGGCCTTGTCAATTGTCAGAAAAGGGATGGTGTGCCTTGATAATTTTAACACCTTCACAGTGTGCCATGAGATGAAAAAGGTTGAAAATCACTGTCCTGAAGTAACTACAGTCAGCTACACCCCCCGACAGCCTTCTCCTTGCTTTGTGCTTCAGGTGAGGGTAGAGCTGTCAGAGCTTCATAACCCTTGCAGGGCCGGAGCAGACTCTGACTGTGCCTGGGGTGGGGCAGCAACGAAAGATGTCACTATGCCCTCCGCGCAGGCTCGCCACACCCCCTGCTTCCAGAATAGCTGTATTTTGGAGCAAAATGGAGGTGAGGGCGGGTGGATCTGCGTGCTGTTTTTTTCTTCCGGCACACCCAGCTTCCTCAGCGGCGCCTATGGTAAGCGCTATTCTGCGCCACATTGGTGCAATGCCTCTGAACCCTTGCTTTTTAAAATATAGTTCTTCTCATGTGCCTGGTGCATTACACAGAGAGGGAAGATGGTTCCCTGTCCAAAGGGGTTTGCAATCTAAAAAGTGACATAAGGGAAGAAAAAAAAGGCAGTAGATGGAAGTGGAGTCTGAGGGAAACAATGGAAGACTATCTGATCATTTTGTGCACATGCACACAGCCTTCGTTTCAGTATCATATTGGTCCTTGCCGGGCCAAGGGAAGGGCCTTGGTGTCTCTCCTCTCCTTCTGCAGGAGGTGGGTGGAAATGGCTGAATCATTCACCTACTGAACCTGGATTGGGATTTCCTTCAACAATCTCCCACACAAACAAAAACAGTGATATGTTGTGTTCGCTATCAGGGTGAGTGGACAGCAGCAGCCACAGCTCCCTCACTGCCAAATCCAGGTGTTTGTAGCATATCATTTTGTCTTGGTGCACGTGCAGAATATATGCAACCCAGAAGACGTGAGGCAGTATGGAAGAAAAGTGCTTTTAAGCATGCGGTGAGTGCTTCCCACTTCGCCCTGAGCATCCACCAGCCTACCTGCATGCACTTTCTGGTTGCCCTCCCATTTCCTGTTGGTTGCTGGGATTCTTGCAAAAAAAAAAAGAGGACTTTCATTTGATCCAACACTTCTATGTTCTTCACCAGAAGATGGTTCTTGGGATCATTTAACACGGATTAATCATGGCATGTGAAGAACCATCTTGAACAAGCACTCTTTTTTTCTTCTTTTCTTTTTTTTTTGCTTGTTTTCTTTAAAAACATATTCGGTATTCAAAACTGGAAACTTGCAGAAAGTGAGGCACATCAACACAAACATTGTCAAACACTCCAATCTTACACTAGGAGATCATGTCAATTTCACATACATCTGCAAAGGAGATCCCCTTTTGAGGGATACTCTAGCCCAGTGTTTCTCAAACCCCCGTGTTTCTGTGGGTTAGGACAGGTGGGCTGTGAGTCAATTTCAGGTGGGTCATGTAGCACCTAGAGCAGCCATCAGTGAAAATACGGGAAGATGGGATACTGAAAAAGAGGAGGGCTGTGTGGTTATTTTGTTTGTGTCAAGGTTGTAAATAGACTCTTTTTTCTTTCTGATTCACTTTGCTATTGGAAAATGGCTGAGAAATAACTCAACATTGATGCATTCTCAGGAAAGCAGCAGGCTCTGGCATCGCAATGACGGCATTTTTGGCCATGACATCACTTCTGGTGGGTCCGGGACAAACTGTCGTTCTAAAAAATGGGTCCTGGTGCTAAGGCGTTGAAAACCACTAATCTAGCCAGAGGTGCTGCTATTAAGACTATTAGGCCCCTGAAGTAAATAAGCAGTTCACTTATAGGTGTGTAGTTAACCCATCTCTCTGCTTCGTGAGACAAAATCAGCAAAGTTGGCTGAGGATACTAGAGTATCGCAGACTGCACTAAAAATATGGGGGGGGGGGAAAGAGCCTGAGCCAAATCTTTTGAAGCAATTGAAAAATCTGGATTTATGAATAACCCTGAGATTTTTCTTGTCCTCTCTGTAGGGAGACGCTGTAACTCAGTGTGTGCAGCAGCAGCAGCTCCGCCATCAGTTCTACGCAGACCTTTGAGATCTGCAGCTGACATTAGTGATGACCCCAAAGCCACCATCCTTCACTGATGACTAGAGAACGTCATAAAGGCAAAAGCTGCACTGGAGGTCAGAGCTATTCTTCAACAGCAAAAAGATCAGGTGCTTTAGAGAAATGAAAGTCTAACAGTACAAAAATAGCAGCGCTGCATGCAGGAAGAGCATAGACCACCGGGGGTGAAAAATGGGAGACTTTTGTTTCCTCTGTTTTCCGGTAAATGATTGATTTGTGATTGAGTGGTTTGCCAAGCTGTGAAATGCATGACAGAAATGCAGCTTTCACATCTCACATTTTTCAGCTGGAATGGGGGTAGGGGTCTGAGATCCTCTAGTCCAGAGGTGGCCACCTAGCAGCCCCCTGGGTACCACCACACTGAGGGCGCAATCCTATACAGCGCTGGAATGGTGAGGCCGACTTGGCAGCGCCATATCCGATGCCGCTTAGGAGAGGCTAGAGGGCCCCCCCCCGGAAAGGGAGAGTTTGCTCCCTTACCATAGGGGAGGCTCCAGTCTCCCCTATGGGCTCCTCGGATCTGTGCCTGCTAAAGAGCGGACGCAGATCTGAGGAGACCACGTGGCCCGAATCGGGGTTGCGCGGCCTCAGGGAAGGACTCAGGATGTGGCTGTATGGCCACCTCCCAAGCCCGCCCACGTCCCGCCTCCCTGCCTCCCACCAATCCCCGTTCCGATATGGGACAGAGCCTCCCTTGCGCCGACCGGCTTCAGCCGGCGCAAGGGAGGCTGTCGGCACTCTGAAACCGATGCTACTCGTAGCGTCAGCTTCAGAGCGTTAGTGCCGACGCTGCTTGACGTTGCGTCAGTGCTACATCCATTAGAGGACTGCACTGTGAAGACAGGCTCACAGTGCCTGATTCAATTAGACTTGGCTGCCCCAAGATGTGACGATGGTCCCTGTCTTAGATGACTTTAAAAGAACATTAGACAATTCATGGGAGGAGGAGGAGGAGGAGGAGGAGGAAGAGGAGGGGGAGAGACCTACAGACTCATCAGACTTCTTCTAATAGTTCAGCAGTTGCCAAACATGCGACTGCTGCTTACCAAAAAAACCTTCCCCATCCCAAGTGGCCGTTCCGTTGAAGCTCCATTTCCATGGAACCGCTTCATTTCCAAGCTGAACTGGTGGAAGGGATGTTCTGGGCAGTTGTATCTATGCCTGGTGTCCCAGAAGGCTGTGCAGTAGGATGCTGTGAATAGACATGATTGCCCAGAGCATCCCTGTCAGTTTGGAAATGGAGCAGCACTTCAACGGAACAGTAAGCACCACTCACAGTGTGGAAGGGTTTGCCCAAATCTTGGATCCAGCCTGCAGGCAGGGGTTTGGAGAGCCCTATAATAGCTTAACTATTTATTGTTGCTTACAACCCTCTGGAAAAGCTCAGCACATAAAGTCCTATATGGGTGGGAAAAAGTACAACTTAAGAGGACTTTCTCAGATTTCTTGTCCATCTGGATCTAGGCTCCCAAGGAAACCAGCTACTCACACAGGCACAATCCTAACCTAACCCAATCCTAACACACCATAAAGCACATTTGCACGACTCTTGGAGTCAGGGAGGACAGCGCGCATTGGTGTGCCAGCCTGACTCAGAGAGGGTGGCAAATGTGCTCTATGGCAAGTTTGTGACACTCCTGGGCTGGTGCAAGTATCTTGTGCTGGCCTAACACCAAGTTCGGATGCACCCTTAATCAACTTACATACCGGTACACCAAAGAACCATGCAGAACATGCTATGCTGTGCATGTTTATTCAGAAACATCCCATTGAGTTCTTCAACATGCATAGTATTACACCCATAAGATGTGAAATCGTCCTGATTTAATGAGTTAATGCCAATGGGCTAAACTAGACAAGTCATGACTATTCTGTAATTCAGGGGTCAGGGAACTTTGTTACCTTTTACCCCAAAATATATTTAGATATGCCGACATTACCCCCTTGACGTTAAACCCCCCCCCCCCGCCAGAACAAAAGAAAAAAAATTACATATTGGAACCCATTGCTTTTTATTTGATTAATTAATGAGCTTAATTAATGCTATGTAAATATGGAGTTGTAAAGAGTTTGGGTATACCTGCAGACCTTGAGAGAATAGAATTCAACCCTTCTGGGTTACTACTAGCTTACCTTTTTGACAACAGGTTTAGGTGCTTGGATTTAAGATTTCTCTCTATAATGAATTCAGATTGGGGCTGGCTGGCTGGCTGGTGCTCTCTCTCTCTCTCTCTCTCTCACACACACACACACACACACACACAGGCCAGCAACAGCAGTTCTGATTTTGTTTTTGTTTTCTGCTGTTCGCCTTGCCTTGTGTGCCTCTTGCCTCTCTTTGTGTCCCTGACTCCCTGCGCAGGCACCCCAGCCCTCCCCCTGCTCGCCCACCCGCCCGCTCCACTCCTTGGGACAGCAAGAGACTAGCTGCTCACAAGCAAAGAGGCACGTCCACAGAAGTCCTCTCAACACACACACACACACACACACACACACACACACGGCTGTGGGCACATGCACACACATACCTCAGCTGCTCACCAGAGCCTCCCCCACACCTGCACATCTCGCGTCCCTGCTGGGCTCCTGGGTGGCAGCAACGGCAGCAGCTCCTCGGCCTCCCCACCCAGAGCTGGTTTGGGCTCTTCCCTGGCGTCGAGCACCGCCGACTCCACGGCTGCCTGAGTGCCAGCCAGGAGCGGGTATGCACCGGCCTCGCTGCCCAGAATAGGCTTGGCCTCGCTGACTCCCCCATCACCCGGCACTGCTGCAGTTGCAGCCATGGCCACCATTTTCTCTGCTGTTGCTTCCTTCTCCCTCTACCAGCAGTGGGATCGATAACCATGGCTTTCTTCTCCTCCTGGGGAGGGAGGGGAACGCTGCCTATTGGGGGCCAAGTACCTTGCTGTTTCTAATCTCCTATTGGAAGCAAGGGAAATCCATCAAGCATGAGAGGAACTTCCCATTGGTCAGAAGAGAGAGAACATTGGTCATGAAGGAAGGATGAGGGAAAGGGGGGCGGGGCATACTCCTATCTGTCCATTACCCCCAGGAATTTCATTTTTACCCCATTTGGGGTAATTTACCCCTGTTCCCTGACCACTGCTGTAATTGGATATCCTGAAGCCTTTTTCTTTTTTCAAAAAGTGGCCCTACAGCAATCTAGATTGCAGCTTCTATGTGGGTAGGGAATGGGGGGTCTAACCATGTCCTTTCTATCTTTCTAACCATGTCCTTTCTATCCCACAGCTCCAATTAATATTGCTACCCCTCCCAAACTGCTATGGGCACAAAAATTGCAGTTTCGAGAAATATAAACTGGGGGATCTTTACAGGACATAGACTACCCTCCTCCTCCTGCTGCTCAATGACCCCACATTTGCATATTGAACAATTAAAAACTGTTAGGACTTCAAATCATTGAATCCCCAGGACACATCAAACGTGGCCCTGAAATCGTCTGCGGGAAATGACAGGGAAGAAAAGTGAAAGCAGAAGCTAGGAAACTGCGTCAACATCTGGCCGTTCTCCCTTTATTGTCAGGGCAACCAAGGGAGTTTCCGAGTGACTCAAGCGGGCTGGTCTTAATGCAAGCGGGCTGGTCTTGATGCCCCTGGCTAGAACTGTGCAGCCAAGCGTGCACAGTTCACCCTGTGCCTTCAGAGATGCGGCTTGAAGAAAGACAGCCAAGCCTACAATAGGCTTGGGGAGAAGGAGTGACTCAAGCGGGTTGGTCTTGAAGGATGATGGTGGTGATGAGATTGTAAGCTCTTCGGGGCAGGAAGACTCGGACTACGTTTGCAAAGCGCTCCGCCCCCGTCCTACGAATGAGAGAAAGTGCAAAAAATAAAAAAAATAAAAAAAACACCCCTAAAAGGAAAAAGCATCTTTCCCTTTTGCGATTATACGCCCTTCCCTCCAGCTTTTCCTACCCACGACGCAGGCGCACCGGGCGAATGTGACTCTGCCATTTTCCACGCTGCCGCCTGCCCTAGATTTCAGCCGCAGGCGGGAAAAGATCCGGCCTGCGCCTCGCGCCCTCGGATAGGCTGTGCGGGAAGGAACGCGTGGGGTGAGCGGCCGGCCCACTTCGGGACTTGTGCCGTTGGCGCCCGGGCTGGTTGGCTGCCTGTCTGCCTGCCTGTCTGCCGGGCTTGGCCACGTGACCCGGCGCGGAGCAGCTGAGCCCGGCAAGAGGCAGGGAGGCGGCGAGGGATACAAAGTGTCCGCCAAGTAAAGGGAGAAAGGCTGCTTTGCTCCGGCGGGGAGTGCGAGAGAGGCCCCGCCTGGGCGCAGGGGTAGGTGGCTCCGAGGCAGGGGCGGGGAGTGAAGCGGGGAGGTGGAGAAGAAGCAGGGCCCGCCACGGGCTGAAGTTGGAGGCGCTGAGGCCGGCGGCGGGCCAGCCACGAGCTGCTTCTCCTTTGCGCCCAGCCCGCGTGCGAATGTGGCCGAGACAGCCGCGCTCCCAACGCGAGGAGGTTGCAAGGAAAACCCCATCCCCACCCCAGGGCAGCGGCTGTACAACAGTCAACCATGATTACGATCTGTGCGAAGTAATCCCGTCTTTCTTCTAAGGGGCACATCTCGTGGCCCCACCAGCCAGCGAGGCTCAGCTCCTCTCAGATGAACAGCGACTTGTCTTCAAGCTGCCTAATCAGGTTCAACTCGTGTTGAAGTTGTTTAAACAATGGAATAGACACAAGAGCAGATGGCGCTTCAGTGGCTGTGGCTAAGGCTGCAATTTTGTGCCCATGTCCCTGGCTGGCTCGTTGAACTCGCTTTTCTGTGAAGATGCATAAGACTGGGCTTATATAGTCCCTTGTATAGTTCCAGAAGTAGCTTGTGGGTTACTGTAGACATGCCCATGAATTCCTGGCAGCGGTTCTGTCCTCTCCCTGCAGAATGACTAGAAGAACCTATCTGTGATTTTAGGTCATACAGTTCTGTACTTCTCCACCCTCGTTGTACATCAGTGGATACTGATGACAAGGGAACACCCACCCACCCAAGCAGGATATCCTGATAGCAAAGGTTCTGGTCTACTAAATATGTGAAGTGGAGAAAACCTAGGTAAGAAGAGCCTTGCTGCATCCAATGAAAGGTCTTTCTAGACCTTTCTAGACCTAAACTATTTTCCCCCAGTGGCCTGGAGTTCTGACACCTGTTTGTTTATGGCAATGTCTGGTTTGGCTCACTGGCCTTTACAAAAGGATGAAATGGACAGGTTTCTATACATTTAACATATATATTAGCAAGAGATTAAAGGAGTGAGGAGGGAAGCTGTACTGAGGTGCATCTGTATGCCCATCTTCTGTTTTTTGAGAGAGAGAGAGAGAGAGAGAGAGAGAGAGAGAGGAATCAAAACCTGCTTGCTGAGGTTAATGCTTCATGAATCTGACAAAGTGGACTAGACCGGTGGGTCCCAAACCGTGGATTGGGACCCACCAGTGGGTCACAAGTCAATTTCACATGAGTCACAAAGCAGCCATATTGAAAATATGGGAAGATGGGATGCTGGAAAGGGGGAGGCTGTGTGGTTATTTTGCTTGTGTCAAGGTTGTAAATAAGCTTCTTTTCATTCTGTTTCACTTTGCTATTGGAAAAGGGCTGAGAAATAACCTAACTTATTGCTGCATTCTCAGGAAAGTGGCAGGCTCAGGGGTCACAATGATGGCCCTTCCAGCCATGACATCACTTCCAGTGGTCCCAGACAAACTTTAAAAAGTGGGTCCCAGTGGTAAAAAGTTTGAGAACCACTGCTCTAGCCCATGATTTTGTAAAATGTAATTACTAGAATTTAAGGAGCTACAAGACTCATTTTTACACTCCAATATTGTCCATTACAGGTATTCAGGCTGTAAAAAAATACTTGAACCCATCTTGTCACCTCCTTTCCTGTACTTGCCTTTGTTCTGAGAAAAGGAGCAAATACTGGCAGAGAAACTGTTCTTTCTCTTCTTAAGATTGCCATCATTTTCCTGGCTCTGCTCCTGTGTCATTTACAAAAACATATGGTAAAAACCATTACAAAAATGATGCAGGTGAAACTTTTTCACTACTTTGCCTTCATGCCAGGAAAAGCTTTGCCTCTTAGATGTCGGTGAGTTGGGCTGCTGTTAAATGCACAGAAGCAGGGATATGCTGGGGAAATGGCAGCAATCTTAGTTCTGCTTGTTTCTGATGGGTGAGAATCCATTGGTCTGGATGAAAGATGCCTAGAACGTTAGTAGAGTGGGATATTCAGCCTGAGTGTCCCAAAGAATACTAAATGGTTTAAAAAAAAACATGAAGTGTTTTGAAGATTTTTGTATATTTTTCTAAAGATTTCTTCCTCATCCCAGGTATAATGCCTCCCAAAAGGCATGTGAAAAGCAACCTCCCAGTTCCTCTCCAAGAAGGAGTCATACTGAAAGACACAGGAAAAAGGCAGTGGAGGCTGGGTCGTTTGATTGCCCAGGGAGGATTTGGGCTGATTTACCTAGGTAATGAATAACTTCTAACTCAAAACTGTGGTGCAATGGCGTATTTCTGTTCTGACTGTGCAAAGAGATGAATGGTATTATGCATGTGTATAAACACAAGCATGCATGTTTATGCACACATTAGGTTCCAGGGATCTGTTTGTAAGCAAAGATAGTTGCTTGGCAATACTGAAAATAGTGACCTGTGAAATAGTGAAAATATTGGTGATTGTAATATGGGCTTGAGCATTTCTGGAATTAGGTAGCATGTTCCTTCAAGCAACATCATCTGCATGTATTTTCTAAACATGTCTGCAGGTGCTTCCCTTTTCCTCTTCCAGTTCAGTTTTTCTCAGTTGAGTCTCCTGCACATCAATCCAGGTGTCCCTTGCCTGTAGACCTCCCATTCGGAGAGCTTCTTGGGTTATCAGCATTTTCAAATGGGGACAGATTAAATGCTTACCAAATTAAACTGTGAGCCCCTAGCACTGTGGTCCAAAAACAAACCATGGTTATACCGAATTTAGTAAATGTTCACCAAATTTAGTAAATGTTAACCAAACGTATAACATGACATTTGAGCGACAATACTATTATTTAGCTAACAGAATCATACGCCCCAAATGGGGGATTAGGGTTAGAATTTGGGTTAGTATTTGGGTTAGGCGTATATTATGAAAAATTACTATTTAGGGGAGACAAAAACATTTTTTAAGTGTCAAATACTTTACGAAAATGACGAGAACTCAATATGTTATCACTTTAGTACTATTGTTGTTCAGTCGCTAAGTCGCGTCCGACTCTTTGCGACCCCATGGACCACAGCACGCCAGGCCTCCCTGTCCTCCACTAGCTTCCGGAGTTCACCCAATTTCATGTTCATTGCTTCGGTGACACTATCTAACCATCTCATCCTCTGCCGCCCCCTTCTCCTTTTGCCTTCAATCTTTCCCAGCATGAGGGTCTTTTCTAAAGAGTCCTCTCTTCTCATGAGGTGGCCAAAGTACTTGAGCTTCAGCTTCAGAATTTGTCCTTCCAGGGAGCAATCAGGCATGACTTCCTGGGGGATTGACCGATTGGATCTCCTTGCAGTCCAGGGGACTCTCAAGAGTCTTCTCCAACACCATAATTCGAAAGCATCTATCCTTTGGCGCTTTCTTAGGGTCAGGCTCTCACATCCATCTCAAGCCTTTCTTAGGGTCAGGCTCTCACATCCATACATTGCTACTGGGAAAACCATCGCTTTGACTATGCGAACCTTTGTTGGCAGGGTGATGTCTCGGCTTTTGATTAAGTTGTCCAGGTTTGCCATAGCTTTCCTCCCAAGAAGTAAACGTCTTTTAATTTCAAGGCTGCAGTCACCATCTGCGGTGATCTTGGAGCCCAGGAAAATAAAGTCTGTCACTGCTTCCATTTCTTCCCCTTCTATTTGCCAGGAAGTTAGGGGAGTGGTTGCCATGATCTTAGTTTTTTTAATGTTGAGCTTCAAGCCAATTTTGGCACTTTCCTCTTTCACCCTCATCAGAAGGTTCTTGAGGTCTTCCTCACTTTCTGCCATTAGAGTGGTATCATCGGCATAACTGAGGTTGTTGATATTTCACCCAGCAATCTTGATTCCAGCTTGTGAATCATCCAGCCCTGCCTTCCTCATGATGTACTCTGCATATAAGTTAAATAAGCAGGGTGACAGTATACAGCCTTGTCGTACTCCTTTCCCAATTTGAAACCAGTCGGTTGTTCCATGTCCAATTCTAACTGTAGCTTCCTGACCCGCATACAGGTTTCTCAGAAGGCAGATAAGGTAGTCCGGTACTCCCATCTCTTCAAGAACTTGCCACAGTTTGTTGTGATCCACACAATCAAAGGCTTTAGCATAGTCAATGTAGCAGACGTAGATGTTTTTCTCGAACTCTCTTGCTTTCTCCATGATCCAGTGAATGTTGGCAATTTGATCTCTAGTTCCTCTGCCTCTTCGGAAACCAGCTTGTACATCTGGTAGTTCTCGATTCACATACTGCTGAAGCCTAGCTTGTAGGATTTTGAGCATGACCTTACTAGCATGTGAAATGAGTGCAATGGTGCGGTAGTTCGAGCAATCTTTGGCATTGCCCTTCTTTGGGATTGGAATGTAAACTGATCTTTTCCAGTCTTGTGGCCACTGCTGGGTTTTCCAAATTTGCTGGCATATGGAGTGCAGCACTTTGACAGCATCATCTTTTAAGATTTTGAGTAATTCCGCTGGAATGCTGTCACCTCCACTAGCTTTGTTGTTAGTGATGCTTTCTAAAGCCCACTTGACTTCATACTCCAGGATGTCAGGTTCGAGCTCAGTGACCGCACCATTGTGGTTATCAGGAACATTTAGATTGGCCTTATATAGTTTCTCTGTGTATTCTTGCCACCTCTTCTTAATGTCATCTGCTTCTGTTAGGTCCTTGCCATTTTTGTCCTTTATTGTGCCTATCTTTGCACGGAATTGTCCTTTGACATCTCCACTTTTCTTGAAAAGATCTCTAGTCTTTCCCATTCTATTGTTTTCCTCTATTTCTTTGCATTGCTCATTTAGGAAGGCCTTCCTATCTCTCCTTGCTGTTCTCTGGAAATTTGAATTCAGTTAGGTATATCCTTCCCTTTCTCTCTTGCTTTTGGTTTCCCTTCTTTCCTCAGCTATTTGTAAAGCCTCGTCAGACAGCCACTTTGCCTTCTTGCATTCCTTTCTCTTTGGGATGGTTCTAGTTGCTGCCTCCTGTACAATGTTACAGACCTCCGTCCAAAGTTCTTCAGGCACTCTGTCTACCAAATCTAAGCCCCTAAATCTATTTGTAACCTCCACTGTATATTTGTATGGGATCTGATTTAGGTCATACGTGGGGGGCCTAGTGGTTTTCCCTACTTTTTTCAGTTTAAGCCTGAATTTGGCAATAAGAAGCTCATGATCTGAGCCACAGTCAGCTCCAGGTCTTGTTTTTACTGCCTGTATAGAACTTCTCCACCTTTGGCTGCAAAGAATGTAATCAATCTGATTTCGATGTAGACCATCTGGTGAAGTCCATGTGTACAGTCGCCGCTTGTGTTGCTGGAAAAGCGGGTTTGCTATGACTAATGTGTTCTCCTGACAAAACTCTATCAGTCTTTGCCCTGCTTCATTTTGTACTCCAAGACCAAATTTGCCTGTTACTCCTATTACCTCTTGACTGCTTACTTTAGCATTCCAATCCCCTATGATGAGAAGGACATCTTTTTTTGGGTGTTAATTCTAGAAGCTGTTCTAGGTCTTCATAGAAATGGTCAACTTCTTCCTCTTCAGCACCAGTGGGTGGGGCGTAGACTTGGATTACTGTGATGTTGAAAGGTTTGCCTTGGATCCGAATTGAAATCATTCTATCATTTTTGAGGTTATACCCCAGTATTGCTGTTCTCACTCTCTTGTTCACTATGAAGGCTACTCCATTTCTTCTAAGGGATTCCCGCCCACAGTAGCAGATGTAATGGTCATCTGAATTAAAAGTATTATTAGGTGGTCTAAAATTTGCTGAACATTTACTATTTTTGGGAAAAGAAATTTTTTTTTGAGGAACGTTTTCATTAAATTTGGTGATCACTTATACATGAGCCTTTTAAAATTTCCTTTTGTTCAACTTCGTGTCAGGCATTGCTTGGAGGTGAAGCCTGAGTGTCATTTCTTGCCATGTGCCCCCCCTCTATTTGAGAAGTCCAGTGTTCTGCATTTAAGAAATCATTCTGCTTAATATGAATCAGCTGAGTCAGACCATGGGAATCATTATTGTTGACACTGACTGGCAGAGGTTCTTCAAGGTTTTGGATAAGAATCGACTTGCAGATGTCAGAGATAGGTTCTAGTTTCTATTCTTACGCATGCAAAGCATGTGCTCTATTAGACTTGCAGTATGAAAAGCAAGGCTGAGAGAGTGATCTGGCCCAAAGTCATCCAATGACCGTCTTCGCTGACCAGAGATTTGAACCTAGATCTCCCTGGACTGTCCCCAGCACATTCTCCAGTACACCTTGCTGGTTGTTCTATTAGGGCTCTGGTCAACCACTAATCTTTATAATGCAACATTTTTTGTTTTTGTGGAGCAAGAGCAGATGCCAGGAAACGTTCAAAGCACTGTAAAAACAGAAGGACACATGTGCAGTAGAACATGCCTCCCTTCCTCTCATGAGAGGACCTTTTCCTTTCCTATGAAGTCTGGTGGGTGCCCTCTCTGGTGTGACTTTGTAGTGGGCTTGGATCTGTCTGTTTTGGCAGACTTTTGGGATTTCCCACAAGTTGTTGCTCTGGGTTTTTGCTTTTTCTCTTGATTCTGAGTGTGTCAGATGGTGTGTTTTATTGTTATGACTTGGTGTATGGGGGTGGGGGGGTGGGGCAGCCACTGGCTTGTTTATTTAGTTCTGCTTTTAAAGTATGATTAGTAGGGGTGGTTTTTTTTGTTGAAAACTGCTTTTTTGGGAGTTAACTGCTTTTTGGTACTTAAAATATCTGAATAAAAACATAAAACACTGCATTTTGGTGTTTAAGGTATTTTCCAGAAATTAAAATAGACTGCTTTTCCAATTAGGAATAATATTGTGACTGCATCTGCTGACATTATATCACCTGTATCATCTACCTAGTATTATACTTTTAAAGCATTTAAAATTAGTAAAAATGAGAACTTGTAAAAATGAGGGATTGAGAATGTAGAACAAAAACACATAACACTGCAATTTAATCAAGACATTGGAAAAAAATATCACCAAAAAAACACCCTCCTAGTGATCAGTGTAAGACATCCTGAATCACAAAGTCAGTGTACATTTCTAAACTAACAATAATAAATGAATAAAATTTTGCATAGCTTGGAGAAGGTGGATAGAGGACCGTTTTTATCCCTCTCAAGGTATACTGTAGTGTTTCAGCTTCAAGTCTCCCAAAGAAACCGATTGTCTCTCCTGGATCTTGTGCTATTTGCTGTTCTTTGCTGTTCAGAACTTACGGAATTTGCTGCCAGAAGATATGGTGATGACTAGATTCTTTTGAGGGAGATAAGACAGATTTGCGGAGGAGATCTGTTGGGGCTTATGATAGTAAAGCACTTTGCACTGCTGAATACCTAAGGTGGACTGTTGCCTTTGTCCCTGTGATACAGAAGATTTTATAATGCAGTTTAATATGTATGAACTCTGGCCTGTTTTTAACCTGATTTAGTTGTAGCATTCAGTATGTACCAGTTTGTGCAGAGAGAGAGAGAGCAATATTTGCTACCAATGACCTATAACCTGTTTCTGTTCAGGGATGCACTAAGCTATGCTTTCAGCTCCAGTCTGTACCAGCTAGGGAAATGTTTAGGTTAAAAGACAGCAGATAAGCTTCTGGAATGTAGGGTATAGGGAAGCAACGGGGCAAACTAACACGCATATTAACATTTGTAACTGTATAGCTTTGTCTAATAAGGCTAAAATGGTAACGCCTATGTATTCTCAATTAGCCTATGCTCTGCTTTATGCTTAATGAAGTGGCCTACGTAATTTTTACCTATATAAAGTTATGTAACCTATTGTTCAGGACTGCATCTCAGGATGTTTGTCAAGAGACACTAAGGCAGTCTGCGCAAAAGAATAAATATTAATAAAACCTTCCTCCGGCCATCCCATGTCTGATATGTAATCAGGTAACATATGGTGCCGTGACTCGGATGGTAATCTGGCTTTTGCCTGCCTTGAGGCAAAGGGCTGCCTGGTGCTTCCCCCGACTGGCGTCCACAACCTTCAGGCGCCACCCAAACCTGTTGCAGGGAGAAGCTTTTGGATTCCAGATGAGGGAATCTCAGCAGCCCCTGCCCGTTTAGGCGACGGACGAGGTGTTGCTGCTGTTGCTAGGGAAACGGCCGAGGGATGCAAGAGACCCAGCGCTGGTAATGTATAAACAGGGTCCTGGGACACAAGGGGACACGGTCTAGCCAGCCGTGAGCACGGTTGTGAGGGGAGCATTGGCAAGGCTCCATTACCTCGCGTACCGGCAAGAGGGTAGGATTGTATGAATGTGCGTGAATGACTTGGTGAGAGAGACAGGGCGCTTTAGAGCAAACCTACCGCAATTGTGAGACCCCTGAGTCGTGCGTTTCCCTTCCCTGGCGACAGGGGGGCCCACAAAAAGGAGGGTGTGATTGTAAATGTTTGTTTTCCTATTGTGTGCAACAGAGATCCCTCACTCTGGTCTGTAACCTTTCCTATTTATGTCTCTGTTTGTCTAGAAGAGTGTGAATTGTTTTGTGGTGGATAAAGGAGGGCAAAATGGCTCATACATGTACAGATATAACTTATAGGCAGAATTTGAAAAAGGGCGTAGGATCTCCCCCTTCCTTCCAAGCCGCAGGAAAAATGTGTCCGTTTTACTCACCCTCCCTCCCCCTTCTCCCTTTCTCCCTCTAGTTAGTTTCGCTTTCCAAATTGGCCTTCTACTTTATCATACCTCTGCAGAAATATCTAACCTGCTTAGTCAGATTTGATTTTGTCATATGGGGTGTTAAAATGTTCTTGCTTGATGACATCACTTCCTTTGGGCCCTGGTGATAAAAAGTTTGAGAGCCACTGTACTGGATTAAAGAAAAACACTTTTAAGGTCAGAAAGTAAGATAAAGGGGCAGCCTCCAAAGACTTATTTCAGAATTTAAAAGATTTGTTTGCAACTCTGGATCAAACCAAAAAATGATAGCAGTAGCCATTTTTTTATGTAGATATCTGTTTCATGCACTTGTCAAACAGGGAATACCTCATTTTTACATCACAAGGAGTGTGCATGTAGGTAAGGAGATTCAGCTCGCCTCATACAAACATCTCTTAATGTAAAAAATCAGATCCTCTCCACTTTAAATATTAACAGGATGAATGGGAGCAAAACAAATACATCTGTTGCCCAATTAGTTTGACCCCCCTCCCCTCCGCACTTCACAGAAACATAGCTGTGGAGAAGGCAAGGGCCATTCCTAATGTGTGCTGATACAAAGGGGGCTATGCAACTTAGTAGCACAGTATCTGCTTTTCCATTCTGGAGAAGGCAAATAGTACTAATACAGAAACGCAGCAAGCGTTCCTACATTTTGTCTCCTGCAACTCGCTTTTCCTCTCGCCTCGCCTCACGCTGTATGCTTGCCTGGCGCCTCTCTTTGGTGTCCTGCGCACGTGCACATGCCCCACACACCCCACGACACGCTGAGCCCCAGTCCGGATCAGAGGATCCTTGCACCGGGCTACAAGTTGAGGGGGAGGAGGACAGTCTGGTGTTGGCTCAGACTGTTACTCTGCAGCCAGTCGCGTTTGCCCCTGCCTGCACGCTCCATACGTTCAGTGGCCAGCCGGCATCTGTCAACTTCTGTTTGCTCAGAAGTAAGTCAGATTGAATTCAATGTGCTTTACTCCTGGGGCAGTGTGTGCATTGGACTGCAGTTTTAATTAAGATAGGGTGCAATCCTATTAATACTTACCCGGGAGTAAGTGCCATTTACTATAATGGGACTTCTGAGTAGACATTCATAGACTTGCACTCTTAGGCAATCATTTTTTTAAAAAACCTCCGTTCCAATCAGCCCCTCCCCTGGCAACAGCACCCAGTCTTCTTCCATCACACACGGACACTTCGGGACATTAAAGAAGCGCCGCATCTGGCCTTGGGCAGCGATCGAAATGATGGGGTTGCGTGTTCTGCAAGAAGCCTGAGCAAGGGGTGCGCAGTTCCCCCTGGCAGGGCAACGGGGGGGGGGGAAGATGCGTGCCCCGGCAGGGCAACGGAGGCTGGGGGGGGAAGACACGTGCCTTCCCTCACCTCCGATGCCCGGCCGTCCCTGGCTTGCCTCTTCACTGCCGCTCTGCTCCGCTGCCGCTCAGGTCCAACATGCCACCGTTCTGCCGCTCTCCTCGGCTGCGTCCATGTGCTCTAAACTGCCATGGCCCTGCTTTTTATATGAATAGGAACTTACCAAAATAATAACGTTGTTATTTTGGTACGTTTTTACTTCAGGAGTAAACTATTAAGTCCTAAACATCACGCGCAAACCAATCTGAAATGCTTGGAATCAGCATTGTTTTGAGTATAATGACATCGCCGCTAAGCCCGCCCCCTTGCTTCACTTCGTTCCTATTCATATAAAAAGCAGGGCCGGGCCCTGTAATGGACGGTCAGTGGCATCTCTACAGGGAGGGCAGAGCTCTAAGTTTTGCAAGAAGCCTTACCTTGCAGTGGAAATCACTCCTCCCCTGCACGGTTTTAGCCAATCCTCACAGGGAACAGCAACATCTTGGGTTGCTTACTGGCTACAGCAGCAAGGGAGAGGAGGGATTTACATGACAGGGTAAGGCTTCTTGCAAAACTTAGAGCTTTGTCCTCCCTGTAGAAATGCCTCTGTGGATGGTCGCGCTGCCAAGACACAGCCAGGCATGCATATAGATTCATATGCATGCCCGGCTGTGTCTCGGCAGCGCGACCATCCATTAACCCCAGGAATTTCATTTTTACCCCATTTGGGGTAATTTACCCCTGTTCCCAGACCACTGCCTTAAAAGGAAGGAAATGAATTACGTGCCCCCCTTCTTTCTTTCTTTCCTTCTTTCTTAAAAAAAAAAGTCTTTACACGTTTTGAGCAACCTTTTAGGAAGTAATATTGGTATTTTCTCTGTTTTTAAAAAAGCATAAAAGCTATTTTGTATGTGTGGCAAGCAACCTGTTTAGAATTGTTTGCGTAGACGTTTCCCTGAGTTTACTCATATACTTAGCAAACCCTGGGCAAGAACGCCATCGTGAAGTTTAGTTTCTTGTGTAGCTTCTTGTCAGTTTTAAATATTCTGCATAATTTGTGCTAGGTTTTGCTAGTCATGTGCTATGCTAAGCACTGAAACCCCATTATATTACTTCATAGCACTTAGTGGTCATGTTCCACGGCCTTCCCCCACCCCCGCACCACCCAGCACTGACATTTCAACAGGAGCCTTTGTGCTTGGTGCTTTGAAGCTATTTTGAGCTGTTCTGGGATGTGTTAGATTTGAGGATATCCCATGAAGTTCCTCTGCTGACTTCGGAAAAACTTCATGCAGTTGTCATATAGCCTGCTGCTAAACTGATGGTAGATTCTGTGCCTGTTGCCTTAATTTTTGTATCGGTGATACTTTTCCACTTCTTGATTGAGAGTTTTTGTTTTGTATGTCTTATTGTTATTGGTGTCACTGTCTCCTGATTAAAGAACTCTTAGTCAATTGATTACTAATCAGTACATCGATTACAGCCTAATGTATTTGCCTCTGGTCAAAACAATAGTTTTTGGAGGGACACACACACGTGCTTTCTTATTTTCTGTGTGTCTGCATCACAGTATGTGCTGTGTTAGGGCCCAATCCTATCCAACTTTGCAGCATTGATGCAGCTGCAGTGCAGCCCCAAGGTAAGGGAGCACATGATCCTTTACTCTGGGCAGGCCTCTGTGACTGCTCCCAAACTGTAGGATGCAATGTACACCCCATCACATTGGCATCAGTGCTGGAAAATTGGTTAGGATTGGGCCTTTTGAAGAGGCATTCCCTCTAAGGGGAGGGAATGGCAGGCTAGTGACTCTTAGATTGTTTACCATCTTCAGTTTTTGTAAAGATGATACACTGAAAATTTTTTAAAATGTTGCCCAATTAATTAGGGGTTCCGTTTTAGTTTATGAAGAAGGTGCTTAACAAATAATTTTTTGCAGCCCTAATTATAGTTCATTCTTTTGGCAAATTATGACAATTAGCTTCAACAAATAACATATCTTGTCATAGAATTGGAAGGGACCCACAAGTGGGCGAACTGACAGGAGTTTAGTTCTTCGAACATCCAGGGAACTGCAGACAGTTCTGCAATATCGTGTATTCCTTGAATCGACATCGAGGTATGGCACTGGCTATGATACACAGGATACTCCTGAACCTCTCTAATTGGCAGTGAGGCCCTGTTGAAACTGGCATGCCACCTTCTGAATGGGCACTGAGACAGGATAGCAGATGGTCAGGAATCGAGCTGTGCCAGAAGCCACCATGCATGGCGCAGCTAAGCGTTCCAAAGCCCAGGGGGACATCTGAAAATGCTGAAGCGCATCACTTTTGCTCCTAAGGTTAAAGTCAGCCCTGAAAGTCAAACAGTGGTTGTAACTGCAAGAGGCAAATTTGATTTATGTATTATAGGGTACCTGGGGGAGCTAACAATGGGTACTGAAAAAATAATACTGCCTTCATTTTATTACCTGGGATTGATTAATTTGGAATGCAGTTCCATACACACTTTCCCAGAGGTAAATCCCATTGAACACCATGGGACTTCTAAGACATTCTTGCTAACTGGGCAAGAGGCACTTTTTCAAGCGATGTTCCTCTTATATTTAGCAGAGGGAGAGTAATTATCCCTATTCACCCCAGCACAGTGTCTTTTCTAGTGGCTGCTGCTGCTGGTGTTCTGCTTTTTTTAGATTGTGAGCCCTTTTGGGACAGGGAGCCATTTAACTGTATTATTATTTGCCTGTAAACCACTTTGTGAAGCTTGTGTTGAAAACTGGTATATAAATACTTTTGATTGATTGATTCTTTGGATTGTGCTGTTAGTGTGGAATTAACATAGAGATGAGAACAAGATACTTTTGACTAGTTCATCAAGCAACTTTTTAAATTTCTGGCATGTATGAGGAGCAGGAAATGCTAGCATCTCATACTGCTTGTGCCTTTCTTCTCTTCCAGCTAAATTCTTTGATTGCCATGGTTCCTGATATGCTGTGTTGGGTTCATTCTTATTTGTTGTTGTTTTTAACTCTTATGTAAGCTGTTTCGAACTCTTCCATCGAAAGAGGGGATTAAAATGTTCGAAATTTTCAAATATGTGTGAGATTTGCGCTTTCAAAAAAAGCATACAGTTTTCGAGGAAATTGCAGTTGTGTGGGATCGCCAGTGTGGTTTAAAATCATGGTCTTTAATTTGTCAAGCTCTGGAACCACCTCAAACACCAGCCTGCGATACAGTATCTCCTGTGGTAAATGGCTGGAGCCCATAACAAAGCCATAGTCAATGATCCAGCTATTCCATATATAGTTTCGTGTCACCAAGGTGTATGTCCATAGTACCAGGCCTCTTCCTTCTCCTCTTATTGTCTGCTTCTGGCAAACCAGTGTGCTGCTACTATGTTGACTGGGCTGGGGCATCTCGCTTATGGGCAAAAGTTTCAGTGTTTGTGGCTCTTCAGTCTAGAAAAAAGGTGCTTGAGGGGGGACATGATTGAACTGTACAAAATTATTCAGGGGCTGGATAGAGTGAACAGAAGGATGTTCTTTCCCCCCTCATATGCCAGAATCAAGGGGACGCCCATTAAAATTGAGTGTTGAGAATTAGAACAGATAAAAGAAAATATTTCTTTACCCAGCGTGTAATAGTGGAAGTCCTTGATCAGGATGTGGTGATAGTGTCTTGTCTAGATGGCTTTAAAAATGGGTTGGACAGATTTCTAGATGAAAGGTTAACCACATTTTACAGGCTGTGATGGATGTGTACAACCTCCTGGTTTTAGTAGGCTACCTAAGAAAGCCAGTTGCAAAGGAGTGGCAACAGGATTCAGGCATCTTGTCTTGATACCTGAGTGCTCCCTGAGGCATCTGGTGGGCCACTGTGAGCGCAATCCTAACTTGGAATTAGGCTGGCACAGTTAGGCCAGCAAAACTGGACTGGTATGAGGAACACCGTAAAGTATGTTTGGACCACTCTAGGAGTCAGAGAGGCCAGCACACAGATGTGCACCATCCTCCCTGACTCCGAGAATTGTCCAAACAGGCTTTACTGTGGCCCTGGTGCCAACCAAACGTTGCTGGCCTAACTCCAGATTAGGGTTGTGCTCTGTGAGATACATAACAGGAAGCTAGACTAGATGGCTTGATCCAGTGGGGCTCTTCTTATGTTATATTCTTACGCTCTCATCTCTGTCTAGTTGGCCTGGAAGGAGAGGAGTGGCATGGTGACAATGGGTGCTTAGAAGGAAGCAAGGCAAGGAAGAGCAAACAGTTCTGCCAACTGAAGAAGAGGGTGGGGGAACTCAGCCAAAGCAACCCATCCAAAACCAATGTCTCCAATAGGATTAACCTAGTTAGCTCTGGATATTGTTCAAACTGTGGGCCTGAGCTTCAAAACAAAACGGGGGCAGCAGCACCTCTGTGGTTGAGTTCTGACCTATTTCTGAGTCCTGAACCACCTGTTTAAGACTTTTGCTTTTAAGTAGCATTCTTCAAACACCAGGCCATGGGCCGGATCCATTGACCGCTGTTTCCTTCAGCCAGGTGACCCACGCACACCATTCTGCCAGGGAGCAAAGTTATAGTCTCTCCAGGCTGCTTGGAGGCTGTTTAAAATTACAGTAGTAGAGGCCCAACGAATGTGTATACCACAAAGAAAGAAGGGCTCAACTAGGTCCAGGAGGGTGCCTGCATGGCTGATGAATAATGTGAGAGAGGCGGTAAAGAGCAAGGAAGCTTCCTTTCGTAAATGGAAGGAATTCTCTTAATTGCCCAAATTAAGATAATAAAAAAGAACATAAACTCTGGCAGAAGACATGTAAGAGGGTGATATGGGAGGCCAAGGAAGACTTTGGGGAACGCATGGCCAGCAACATAAAGGGGAACAATAAAAGCTTCTTCAAAAATGTTAGAAGCAGGAAACCTGCCAGAGAGGCAGTTGGCTGGACGGTGAGGGAGGGAAAGAGGAGATAAAAGGGGACTTGGAGATTGCAGAGACATTAAATGAATCCTTTACATCCGTCTTCACGGCAGAAGACCTTGGGCAGATACCGCTGCCTGAACGGCCTTAAGGAATTAAGTCAGATAATGGTTACTAAAGAAGATGTTTTAGATCAAATTGATAAATTTAAATATAAATAAGTCACCAGGCCCAGATGGCATCCACCCAAGAGTTATCAAGGAACTAAAGAATGAACTTGCTGACCTCTTAACTAGAGTACGCAACTTGTCCCTTCGAACAGCCAGAGGATTGGAGGATAGCCAATGTCATGCCAATCTTTTAAAAAGGGAGGAAGGGGGACCCTGGAAACTACAGGCCAGTCAGCCTAATGTCTGTTCCAGGTAAGATGGTGGAAAGCCTCATCAAAGATAAAATCCTAAAACACGTAGAGGAACAAGTGTTGCTGAAGGAAAGTCAGCATGGCTTCTGTAAGGGTAAGTCTTGCCTCACAAACATTTTAGAATTCTTTGAAAAGGTCAACAGGCACATAGATGTGGGTGAACCTATGGATATCATATATCTGGATTTTCAGAAAGCGTTTGACACAGTCCCCCACCAAAGGCTGCTGAGGAAACTTCAGTCAGGGAATAAGAGGGCAGGTCCTCTTATGGATTCAGAATTGGTTGAGGGCCAGGAAACAGAGAGTGGGGGTCAATGGGCAATTTTCACAATGGAGAGAGGTGAAAAGCAGAGTGCTCCAAGGATCTGTCTTGGGGCCGGTGCTTTTCAACTTGTTCATAAATGACCTGGAGACAGGCATAAGTAGTGAGGTGGCCAAGTTTGTGGATGACACAAAACTTTTCCAGGTGGTGAAAACCAGAAAGGATTGTGAAGAGCTCCAGAGGGATCTCTCCAAGTTGGAATGGGCAGCAAAATGGCAGATGCATTTCAATGTAGATAAGTGTAAAGTGATGCACATTGGGGCAAAAAATCAAAACTTCACTTATAGGCTAATGAGTTCTGAGTTGTTTGTGACAGCTCAGGAGAGAGATGTTGAGGTGCTGGTGGACAACTCGATGAAGGTGTCGACCCAGTGTGCGGCAGCAATTAAGAAGGCTAATTCCATGCTTGGGGTAATTAAAAAAGGGATTGAGAATAAAACAGCCAATATTATCATGCCATTGTACAAATCGATGGTAAGGACACATCTAGAGTATTGCGTACAATTCTGGTCACCACATCTCAAAAAGGACATAGTGGAGCTGGAAAAGGTGCAGAAGAGAGCGACAAAAATGAATAAGGGCTGGGGCACCTCCCTTATGAAGAAAGACTGCAGCATTTGGGGCTCTTCAGTCTGGAAAAAAGGCGTCTGAGGGGGGACATAATTGGGACATATAAAACTATGCATGGGAGGGATAGAGTCAATAGAGGGATGTTATTTTCCATCTCTAATACCAGGGCACATCCACTGAAATTGAGTGTTGGGAGAGTTAAAACAGATAAAAGGAAATACTTTTTTACCCAGCAGATAATTAAGCTATAGAACTCCTTGCCACAGGAGGTGGTGATGGCATCTGGCCTAGATGCCTTTACAAGGGGACTGGACAGATTTCTGGAGGAAAAGTCCATTGTGGGCTATATGCTATGATGTGTGATGCAACCTCCTTACATTAATAGTAGGCTACTTCAAAATGCCAGGTGCAAGTGAGTGGCACCAGGATGCAGGCATCATGTTGTCTACTGAGCTCCCTTAGGCACCTGGTGGGCCACTGTGAGATAGAGGAAGCTGGACTAGATGGGCCTTTGGCCTGATTCAGCAGGGCTCTTCTTATGTTCTTGCAGCCATGACTGCAGTCCCCAGGTGTTGTTGCGGCCAGCCGCTTCCGGGTTCTGTCGCCCAGGTTCTGACTTCTGTCAGGCTGAGTGCCCGGCATCCTGGACAGGTGCGGCTGGCTGCAGTGACACTTGGGGACTGTAGTCGTGGCTGTACCTTTGCTCCCCAGTGGAATGGTAGGTGTGGGTCGCGCAAGGGAGACTTTTGGCTGTTGCAGCCGTCTCTGTTGCAGCGGTCTCCAGCAATCTCTGCTGCTTTAAAGGATGGACTTAAAAGTGAGACACCTGTAAGCTGAAGGTCTGTAGCTAGATGGGAGAACACAGCTTTTCATAGGAAAGTATTCAGTACTTGGTACTTACAAGTAGGACTGGGAAAGACTTCTGTTATGTCTGAAACCCTCAGGAGGGGCATATCAAATTTTCTCTCAGACAGTAAGATAAAGGTAAAGGTTTCCCCATGACCGAATGGTCTAGTCGTGACCGATTGTAGGGGGCAGTGCTCATCTCCATTTCAAAGCCTGTAGAGCCAGCGTTTTGTCCGAGGACAAGCTTCCGTGGTCGTGTGGCCGGCATGACTATACGTCATAGCGCACAGAACGCCGTTATCTTCCCACCGAAGTGGTCCCTATTTATCTACTTGCATTTTAGGTGCTTTCAAACTGCTAGGTTGGCAGGAGCTGGGACAAACAACGGGAGCTCACTCTGTCACGCAGTCTTGAACTCCCAACCTTCTGGTCAGAAAGCCCAGCAGCAGCAGTTTAACCCGTTGTGCCACCATGTCCCTTATGTCAGAGAGTACCAGCCTATAATACTGTATAGTCCTCCAAGGAGGAAGAACTTGTCCCCAGTGTTCCAAAAGTCTTTCTGCACTATTAGTTATGGAATATAAAAAACTAAACTCAGACCCTTATCCTAACTGGGATATCCTGCTAACTGGGCAAGAGACACTTTTTCCAAGTGGTGATTTTCTTATATTTAGCATGGGGAGAGTAATTGTCCTTATACACCCCTGCACAGTGTCTTTTCTAGTGGCTGTTGCTGGTGGCATTTTTTTAGATTGTGAGCCCTTTTGGGACAGGGAGCCATTTAACTTTTATTTACCTGTAAACAGCTTTGTGAACTTTGTGTTGAAAAGCAGTATATAAATACTGTTGATAGATTATCCCTCCCTTCTTTAGCAAAGCTGAGAGCAGCTTACATGGGCTTCCAATGGGTCTCTTGTCCAGGTGCCGATCAGTTTCCTATATGTCCAGCTTCGGCAGTGCTACGGTAGCAGGTGCTTTCCAACCACTTGGTTTCTGTGTTTAGACTCAAGTGGAGGAATCATGTAGGTGTGATGGTGAAGTGGGCAGGAGGCGAGAATGAGGAAATTGTGCAAGCCATTACTTTGTGAGAATGGTTCAGCCCTGAAACAAAACATTTTGAAGAAAAGCAAGGCTTGAAATCATCCTCAGTACTTCCTGGTTGCGTTCTACAAATCATGGATATTGTGCTGCTTGTGTATAGAGGAAATTATTAGTCTTCAAATTTTCATAACAATGGGATTAAAAAAAGCCACTTACCGTGCACACACACAAATCTACTTTCTTGAGGCCATCATGTTTGCAAAATGAGTGTGTGTTGCCAAAACCTCCAGCAATAGCAATGAGATCAGCTGTGGATAGGAGTTGGGAATTCTCTTTAATTGCCAATAGGCTCCATTTTTACTCTTCCCACTGTGTAAACTTTGCCTACAAAACTGACTCCCTAAGATCTACTGCAGACGCTTTCTCCATTATTCCAAAAGATGATTGCCACAAAATGAACTGCTGTTAAGTGAAAGCTGGCAGGCTCCAGCTGGCAAATAAAACCAGCAAGTTACTTTGTCGGACTTCTGTGTGCTGTGGTTGCCAGCCCGCCACTGAGCGGGAAGGAAAAGGCAATTTCCTCCAGAAGTGTGCTCTGTTGTTACTTTTGCTTATTAAAAATAATAAAAGCTGTGGGGAGCTGCTGTAATGCAGTGGTGGAGCACACATTTTGCATGAGGAAGGTCCCAGATTCAGTTTCCAGGTAGCAGTGCTAGGGAGCAGTAGTGGGAACAGGTGATACTGGGCTGGATTGGCCAAGCATCTGACAGAGCAGAGGTGCCTCAGGGCGCAATTCTAACCCGGAGTTAGGCCAGCACAGTTAAGCCAGCAAAGTTTGGCCAGCACAAGGGACCGTAACATTTGCTTGGACCACAGAGAGCCCAGCACACAGACGTGCGCCGGCCTCCCTGCCTCTGGGAGTGGTCCAAAGGTGCTTTACCACCGCCTTTGTGCCAGCCAAACTTTGCTGGCCTAACTGTGCTGGCCTAACTCCAGGATAGGATTGCGCCCTCATATATTCATATGAGCTTCATTTCATTAGTTTAGCGTTGGTATTTTAAGTTAACCCAAACACTGAATTTTATGGAGAATCCAGTGTAATGGGATGTGTGTTGTGTGTCACTTTTTTTTAAATAAGAAAGGAACAACCAAGCCCAGGACTTATGGCTCAGATACCAAGCAAAGGAACTCATTGTTCAGATGCTCAACCACTGGTGAGAACATTGAGTTTGGAGTTTGGTTAGTTCAGTCAGAGGTCATGCAGCAGGAATGGCCAGTTCCTTAAGCCTGGGGTGCAGGATGGGTGCCAACACTCGGCTGCTTTCCGGCTGGTTATAAGAGTTATAAGGTGAAGTCTAATTTCAGTGCACTGAAACTGCTTTCCTTACACCCATTCCCTAAATAGGCTATCCAAGCTTCTTTAAGAGCCTAGCAATTGCAAAAGTATGTTGTGCATGTGCCTCATGTTAGGGGAATGCCACTGTGTCTCCAGTGTGAGACCTTTGTGCATGTATGGATACAGAATGGGACGCAGCCGCAGGTCAGTTGTTGCCTGGAGCCCCCTAGTAGATTATCTGTACAACAGGGGACGTGGCTGCCGGAGGAAATTTTGGACGGTCTGTTATGTCCTGCAGAAGTGCTGCTGAGGTGAGAGGAGAGGTACCCTTCTGTCCAGTTGTACGAAGCTTTGACCTTCAGGATGTTTGCTTCCCCTTGGGTTGAGGGGCATTGGCTTCAAATGGCGGCTGTGCCACATACTGTATTAATGTTTTTATTCTGTTTTAATATAAAGGCAAAAGTGCTACATATGGGAGTTATTTCTGTTATAACTGAATTAAAATGTTATAACTGTTAAAATGTAATAGTTAAGTAACAACAAAAAGCATTTCTGCAAAGAAATTACCATATTGCCTCCTTCGCTGTGTAGTTGACGCTATGTTTAATGTTTTTCTTTGAATGTTTTTCCCCACCTGGATTCTGTTGTGCAGCTTCCCCTCACCTTGATGTTCCCGTAGAAGACACTGCAGAGCACGTCATTAAAGTGGTAAGCATCGTACCTTACTTTTAAATGTTCTTTCCTCTGTATAGTTGTAAGTTGCCATCTTCCAACTGCATTGCACACTTTCCTCATGAATTTGAAAATTCATCCCTACTGGGTTAATAATTCCCAATCCCGTTTTGCAGTTGTTCACTTACCAGCTTGGCAAGGAGCACGAGATACCCAAGTTTACTCTGTGGCATAGATTGCCTGGACACATAGTTTGTGATGCTCCCTTGTTCTCTTAATGCTTGTTAGGTTTGAATGCTTCTTGTTCTGGGTGTTCCTTCATTTTCATGTGGCATCATCAAAAGAAGACAACAGCTGCCGGGGGCGGGGGGGGGGAAGGAAAAGGAGGAGTTCAACAAAGCTACCATTGGTAGATTCGAAACTGGAATACAGCAATGTGGTTGCTAAACTGGAAAATGTATGGTCACGTTTGACTGAAGGGAGGGTGATTTTTTTTCTTTTCACCTTCCATCATTGATTACAGTTAAGTGCCAAAGGGCAAAACTTTATACCAGGTTACAGGAATGACAAAATGTGGGGAGAGTTTGATGGAGTGTTAGTAGCAGACTTGTAATGTAAATGGATCACTCCCACTTTTCTAAAGCCAGTTATTAAGACAATGCACCATCTTCAACCTGCAATTCTAGTTTCTCCCCTACCCACCCCCTTTTATGGGACTTGGATAAAGAAGGGCCTTGCTTGTTACCCCAGCTATTCATTATATCAGGGGTCAGGGAACTTTTTTACCTTTTACCCCAAAATATATTTAGATACGCCAATGTTACCCACCCACCCCCGCCAGAACAAAAGAAAAAAAATTACATATTGGAACCTATTGCTTTTTATTTGATTAATTAATGAGCTTAATTAATGCTATGTAAATATGAAGTTGTAAAGGGCGGAGCAAAACAAAACAAAACGGAGCCAGCCAGCCAGCAATGGAACCGGAACGAGGGTAATGGACGGTCATGCTGCCAAGACACAGCCGGGCATGCATATAGATTCATATGCATGCCCGGCTGTGTCTCGGAAGTGTGACCATCCATTACCCCCAGAAATTTCATTTTTACCCCATTTGGGGTAATTTACCCCTGTTCCCTGACCACTGCATTATATTCATAATATGGAAAATATTATCAGTGATTGGAAGATATATAGAACTTAGTTGTGACTCACCTACAAGAATTTCCTTGCTTTATACAGGAATACCTTGAAAATGGACCTCTGTTTTCTGAACTGAAATTCTACCAGAGAGCTGCAAAACAGGAACAAAGTAAGTTGCAACAGAATAGTTTTGTGTTCATTTAGAATATGTGCTGTTTTCAAGGGGGAGTAATGTTCATTCAGCCAGGATGTCACGTTTTCTGCAAAATAGCTGTGTGTCTTGTTTTAATGACAGACATTGTTTTCTGATGTCCAAAAAAAAAAACTCACAACAAGAATCAAACATCCTTTCAACTTTGTCCCTTTATCAGTCAAGAAGTGGATGAAGCTGAAGCAGTTAGCTTTTTTAGGAATTCCTTTCTTCTGGGGATCCGGCCAGGCTGAACATAATGACAAAAGGTAAGGAATACACAAAACAAACAGATGGAGTAGAATAGAAATTAATGTATTGAGGTGGGGAGTCCAGTTTATTCTTCCTTGCAATGAAAGGGGAAGCTCTCTGGCTCAATAGCATCCATTGCAAACGGAAGACCTTGGGCTCATTCCCTGGCACCTCCAGTTAAAAGGATCTTAGGGAGCAGAGCTGTTGTTGGAGAGCAATCCCTGCCTGAAATCCTGGGTAGCTGTTGCCAGTAATGTGTACTGAGCTAGGTGGATCCCTGCTGTCATTCATTCCAGGCAGCTTTGTATGCATTGTTGTTAATGTGTATTGTGGTAATCATGTCCTAGTCTGCATCAGCCTGACAGTGACACCTCTTTTTTCATGCATGTGTTTAATAGTTACAGATTTATGGTGATGGACAGATTAGGAGAAGACCTGCAAGCCATCTTTGAAAGACAAGGACGAAGGTTTAACAAGGAAACAGTTTTGCAGATTGGGGTGCGAATGGTAGGTGTCGATTCTCGTGGCAGTGCAAAGTGGAAGACAGTTGGTGGCACCCTGAGTTTAACCTACTGTCCTTGATGCCTGCTGCCTCTCTCTCTGACATATGCTTGTGCAGTCTCTCCTGGAGTCCTTCCCCTAAGGAGGAGATTCACAACCTTCTCCAGCAGTCTGTGCCAGTGCTCCACTGATCAGATAGTTAAGAAGTCCTTCAAAATGTGGTTTTGGCATTTAAACCAGAGCTGGCCAACTTCTCTAGTCTTTGAGGTCTACTTTCCTCTTTGGACACTGGGTTAGGCATACATTTTGCTGCACAGTCCTTGTGGATAGATGGACTCAGTGCAAAAGCTTCTGTTACCCACAGTGAAAGTCCTTTGCAGTTGCAAACAGGCATGTTGTGTAGTATAAATAGAACACAAGATCATAATGTAGTTGTATACAAACTGCTTGTAGCTTATTGCTTTTGAGGGTAACTAGTTGCCAGGGCATACATACAAAATTTTACAACAAGATTTTACATACAAAATCTAAGGAGGCAGTGGTCATATCAGTGCATGGACTGTCTTGCTACTTTTGGAAATAATTCATTTTTCCTTTCAGGAGAACCAAAGCATTCTTTCATCAGCCCTTTAAAACAATGGACAGCTGGGGCATAGGGGGTGGCAGATGATTATGATGCCTTAGGGGTCTGGATTCTGTCCTATAATGCTGATTTAGTCCCATTGTCCTTGCCCTATAATGGGAAGATTAGGTGAACTCTGCCCCCTCCCCCAGTTGTCTTAGGTTTTGCAAGCTGACATTTAGTTGCATATCAATCAATCAATCACTAGTATTTATATACCGCTTTTCAACACAAAGTTCACAAAGCGGTTTACAGGCAAATAATAACATTAAAGTTAAATGGCTCCCTGTCCCAAAAGGGCTCACAATCTAAAAGAATGGAGAACACCACCAGCAACAGCCACGAGAAAGACACTGTGCTGGGGTGAAGAGGGACAATTGCTCTCCCCCTGCTAAATATAAGAGGACACCACTTGAAAAAGTGCCTCTTGCCCAGTTAGCAGGGGTTAATATCCCTGGGCCTTTTCTTTATGAATCTGGCCTTTCAGTCACCGTGTGTGTTAAAATGCATGTTCCAGTTTCTAACACATGAACCCCCCCCCCCCCAAAATGAACACAATTCCAAGGCCTGCTTTCAAGCTCCTGCTCTTAGGTGTTGCAGTGTGTATGCAAGTAAACTTTCTGAGCCTAGGACATACACTTTCAAAAATTAAGACAGTCACACAATTATGCCCCTTGTTAACTATATAGTTAACTAGCTCGATAGAGGAAGAAAGATGCTGATGTCTTGTGGCGGTTAAGAACGTGACCTGGGAAGACTCGCTAAGATTTCACCTTGGCCAGGAACCCAGTATGTTCCTTTAAACAAGACACCGGGAGTTAATTCTGGGACCCAAGGTGAGCTGGCTGTCGTTCAGAGTCCAGCTTATGATCCAAAGCAGGCCATCCAGAGAAGCAGAAAAGGATGAGGAGGGTCAGAATCAAACATATAGAACTATTTAGGGAACATAAGAAGAGCCCTGCTGTAAGAAGAGCCCTGCTGGATCAGACCAAAGGCCCATCTAGTCCAGCTTCCTGTATCTCACAATGGTCCACCAGATGCCTAAGGGAGCACATGAGACAACAAGATGTCTGGATCATGTTGCCACTCCCTTGCACCTGGCATTCTGAAGTAGCCTACTTCTAATGTAAGGAGGTTGCACCACCCATCATGGCCTATAGCCCACGATGGACTTTTCCTCCAGAAATCTGTTCAATCCCCTTTAAAGGCATCTAGGCCAGATGACATCACCACCTCCTGGAACAAGGAGTTCCACAGATTGATCATCCGCTGGGTAAAAAATTTCCTTTTATCTGTTTTAACTCTCCCAACACTCAGTTTTAGTGGATTTCCCCTGGTTCTGGTGTTGTGAGAGAGGGAGAAGAAGTGGGGCAGTAGTTCGGGAAGAACTGGGGCAGGCGACAGTGTCCTCAATCCAAGACACATTGGTTGGACCGACGAGGAAGCTCTGAACCTACGTACAGTATATATGTTCTAGTACACCATAGTGGACCCTTGGCGCAGGTAACCAGATGATCAAGTAAGGTGGCCTTGCATTGGGCCTTGATGTCAAGCCTCAATGGCTCCCTTGAAGCACAGACAACTATCTGCCAGACTTGCAGTTGGAACAAGGGAACTGATTGTGCAGGAGATTAAGGTCAGGTGCCTTTCCCTGCCTGGAGCCCTAGCTTGAGATGCTTGCACTGCCCATTCTCCCGTTTCATCCCCCCCCCCGCTTATCTTAAAGACAAGCCCTTAAGTGGGCTAATATTGCTGAATCAAATTAGCGTGGTTGCTTTGACGGCCAATGTATGTAAAGTGCTTTACAAATGCTACGTATTGCTGTTAATGACATATTTCCTCAGCCTTTCAATCCCTTTCACTTCAAGCTGTTTGAAGTTTGTCTCTGAAACATGCTGAAGAAAGAAAATACTGTTTGTCTCTGAAATGTTCCTTCTGCCTTGGGTTTATCATTTAACAACTAAAACTTGCTGCACCTCTAAGGAATATTTAGAGGGACGATCACAATGTAAATACAAATTCCAGTCTCCTTTTTTTAATGTTTTTTTTCCCACTAGCTGGATGTCTTAGAATATATACATGAAAATGAATACATTCATGGGGATATTAAAGCAGCAAATTTACTTTTGGGCTACAGAAATCCACATGAGGTAAATACTAGTTTTTTCTTATTTTTTCTTTGTTACTTTTTCTGTTCCTGTAGCTCAGGGTGTGTGTGTGTGTGTGTGTGTGTGTTTAGAGCAGTGATCTTCAACCTTTTTTATCTCACGGCACACTGGCAAGGTATTAAAATGGTCAAGGCACACCATCAGCTTTTTTACAATTGACAAGACACAACATGCTACCGTTGGGGGGGGGGGGCTCACCCCCAATGGCCCTACTATTAAATGACCCTTCCCCAAATTCCCGTGGCACACCTGTAGACCATTCACAGCACACCAATGTGCCATGGAACAGTGATTGAAAATAGCTGCTTTAGAGCTATGATTTTCAACCATTGTGCCACAGCACACTGGTGTGCCATCAATGGTCCACAGATGTGCCACATTGGGAGAGGGTCATTTATTGGTAGGGCCATGGGGGGATGTGAGCCCCCTACTGACAGTGCCGTGTGCCTTGTCAATTATTTAAAAAAACTGATGATGTGTCTTGACAATTTTAGCATCTTGTCAGTGTGTTGTAAAAGATTGAAAATTGCTGGTAGAACAAAGAAAGGTCCTGGTCTTCTGCTTACCATATGCAGATGAAAATCTCCAAGATGTTATGTTGAAGCTTTGCCATTCCATCCTGTTGGTGTGACTGGGTATGAAATTCCTCATGTGTGAAAGGGCTGGTGGCTGTGTTCATGGAGGAAGTAGCATTGTTTGCTTCCTGATCATTGAACCAGAAATACCAGGTTTTCAGTTGGGGATCTTTTCCTGCTCTGCCTGGAGATGCCAAGTATTGAACTTGGGAGCTTCTGGGTTTCAAGAGGGTTTTTTCCCTGTCATTATGTATTGGTACCTTCCCTCGCCTACCTTTCCAATATGTAGACTGAATTGCTTTATAAATGTTGCGGAACACCAGTGTCGTATTTCATTAATAGAAGTGACCCTTCCCAGAACTCCCTCAGAGATGAAAATCCGTGGATAGTCAAACCCATGGATTAGGGGCCATTCCACCCTCCAAATCTGACCGGAGCTGTGCTCAGAACCTTCCAAACACGACCGGAGCCTGCACAGGACTTCCCCAGATCTCAAAATGCCTTAAAAGGCACAAAAATGTCACTTCCTGTTCCCCTAGAAACTGGAAGTTGCATTTTTTTTTGCCTGAAACAGACATTCATGTGCTGTCTCTGTAGGCCTCAGAAAACCTTCCAGACTTGACCAGAGCACAGCTCAGGGGAGGCCATGGAGGCCCTTCTCCCATGGGTTGGAGCCCATGGATTCTGAAATGTGCAGGTCCTGAATCCACAGATATCTCAGGCCCAGCTATATTTTCTTTAAACGAATAAATAGAGATGCAGGCAGACCCCTAGTAAGGCTATCCCTTGATTCAGCTGTAAAAGCTCCAAGCATTTTTTCTCCATAAAGTCTCTGGAAGATGAGCAGGATGAAGCTGTAATAAATGCAAGAACAATGTGTATATTTTTGAGAGAGGACCTTTCACACTTTTTTTTTCTCTTAACACTAGTGATTTGAGAAATTATTTTGTCTCTCTTCTAAAAGGTCCTGTAATAATTTCTGGTTCTGATCTGTGCATAGCACTCCCCATTAATTTCACTGCTGGGTGCAGCTCTGGTTGTGTGTGGTTCTACAGTTTTGTTTCAACAGTGTGACAGTATTCGGGCTGTTTTTGCACAGAGAGGGAGATCCATGTGTATGTTGGTTCTTCTGGGGTCAGTGGAATTGGGCTCCCTGCCTGCAAATGCAGCTATAGTCGATGAGAACTCCTTGCCCCCCCCCCCCCCCCGCAAAGGATGACTCCTTTTTGAAGATCAGGTTTTACATCTTGTGCTGCAGTTGATTGCCACTTTACTGCTAATAACACCATCATTGAGTTCTGTGGCCTAATTAAGTTGGCCTGCTAATACACTGTTGATCCAAATTTATTACTGAGCTAACAAAGCAATATATCTCGCAAGGTTTTTTATATGGCAGCTCTATTGACTGAAACCGAAAGGGTGAAATACTTCCCATATTTTGTGACATCTTCCCCCTCCATGCTCCTTTCTACAGCCTTCTTGCTAGTCCCAGCATTAAGTCTCTATACAGGAAATGTTAAACTTGGATAATTAGAATGGATTTGTGTATGTGTGTGAAATAAACACTTAATTTGGATTCTCGGATTCCTGGAGTTTTGAAACAGTAAATAATGGTATCATCAGAGGCGTCATTCAGGCGGAATGGCCCGGCACTCCGTTCCGCTAGTTCCGCGGAGCTCCCGGGCCGCGCCACTGCTTCGGAGGACGGGCGAGCTGCTGCTGGGCCCTCCCTCCCTCCCTTGCATCCAGAATCGCTCTAAAATGGAGCGATTCCGGCACAGTGAGGCTTGGGGGGGCGTGGCAGCCCTCCGCCATAGGGGTGGAGGGCTGTCAATCATCTGAGCGTTCCGGTAGTTGGTGCACTCAGATGACATCACTGGGTACCATGGATAGTTTTGTGCGAAAATGTCAAATCTTTGTGGGTTTTTTCCCCTCTTTCCTTTATTTTCAGTAGTTATCTGGAAAGCCAGGAGGACAAGACTCTTAATCAGTATCTTTGCGTATAAAGAGCTTCAGAAGTTGATACCTTTTTAAAGTATCATTTTTGAAATGTATGCTTGAGGAAGAGGTAATTTCACAGTGACAACCATTACATATATTCACTTTGACGCTAGTGGCTGATTTTGCTGTGGTTGTAGTAGTAGTGATGGAACTTGTAGAAAACTGTGTTCCATGAGTTTCCAAATCAAAAGCATTTGGATTAAAATCCAACTGGATAATGTCACATAATTTAAAATTGACTGGTTTGGGGTTCCCTGGTGGTATTCTTCTCTGAAATAACATGTAAGAGATCAGAACTTTTTCCTGATGCCAGACCAAATATTCTCCCTTTCAAGAATTGTTCTCAAAAATATGTATACTTCCAGGCTCAAATCAGGCATGGCACCAAACCATGATTTGTTCTAGCTAGAGATTCCAAATACACAGTATCCAAATGGCACTATAGAGCTGCCTTCCTGTTTCCATTTTCTGTCTGCTCGGTGCCTAGATGTAGTGGGGCTTCAGAGGCTGTAACTATGGTTTGTTATAGACATAACTTGACAAACTCCTTCAACCATTGTTTAACATATCTAATTCAGCCACAGTTTCATAGGCTATTCTTACAGGGGTTTTCCATGCCAGTTAGCTTGATTTGGGGGGAAAAAATGTAGATGATAAAATTACTTGTGTGAGAGGGAGGGAGGGCCGCACAAGTCCAGTGAAAGCCAGAATTAGTCAATACAATACTGGTTGGGCCCAATTACCTGCAGATTTTTAATCTGTGGATTTGGCTCAACCTGAAGCTTCCAAGAGCAACCTTGGCCAAAAAACCCCCACAACTTCCAATTTGATATCCCAAAACCACAGCTTCTGTGTATGGCCAACAACAACAAAAAAAAAAACCAAAAAACCCCCCACAGCTTCTGATTTTCTGGGAAACCAGAAGTTTTTTTTTAATGCATTATAAGGCAATACAGGGCCTGGGGAAGTGTTCCTAAGGCTTCCCCAGCCCTCATAATGCCTTAAAACGCATTAGAAAGGTCTCGGGTCTGGAGGGTGGGTGGAATTTTTAGCCCCGAGTACACTGTGTGCAAAGGCATGCAGCATTGTCAGGGCTCGAAAGCCCTCCGATTGGGTTCAGGGTGGGGAATTCGCCGCTTTAATTACCCACTGATTTTTTTGTCTGTGAGGGTTCTGTGAACAGCAGATTAAAAGGCCCCACCTATATAGCCTTTTTAAAAAACAGCATTGGTGTAAACAGGTAATAATAGTTTATTTCCTTGTACAAGATTGACAAAGGAAAGAATATAAAAAAAACTAGCATCATTTTACTTCAACTTCTTAAACAACGTGTAGGGAACTGTAAGATGCTCAGAATCTGCTGACCTCAAAAGGACACCGTTCTGCCAATTCTTTCCCTTTCAGGGAGAGGCAAGGTTATTCCAGTGAGTTTTCAGGGCAAAAGAACCATTCTCTTGTCAATAAGCCTCTTAAGGTGACACAATTGAGGAATGGTGTTGTTTGTTAAAAGAGGGGGCTGATTCATCTGCTGTAGCAACTGTGTTCAGTTTCCTCTTCAAACAGTTATATATTGTCACTTCTATGTAGCTACAGAAGATCAGGTGCAATTGATTTTTATTTTATGGATGTTTATTTTATGGATGTTTACTTTGACTTCACTGGTGCTGATTCACAAGTAAATGTGCATAGGATTGCACCCTCTGATAGATTTCAGTTACAGTGTTTCCCAACTGTGGATTGCAAGCTGATTTTTTTTGTGGGTCGTGAAAAGTTTTTGAAACATTACAAACAACAAACTCCTTTGCAAGCACCCTTTCCTGGTTTGCAGAAGAAAATTGTTAACTGGAATACTAACTGCAGTATGAGGTAATCTTCTTACTCTAAAACAAAGTGCTACATTTTTCAATTTTCTATAGTAATTGACCTGCCATAGATCATGTGTTGTGAATCCAGTTTCAGCCTTTTGTCTAGCCTGGGAGTCCATAACTGCACATCTTGCTCTCCAGTTCAGCCTTCTTGGGTTGCCCCTGAATGACTGTCAAGGTTTAGGGAAAACAGTCCTTGATCTCCGTTTCTTGAGAGAGTCTAGCAAATGTCTGCACACACATACTAGCAGTCTCAGGAACACTGGACTGCAATTAATAATAACTAGCTTTTTTTACCCAGCGTTGCCCGGGCACCAAATTATCCCAAGCCCGAACGTGGACTCAAACGGCATCGGGAGCATCGCCATTCGTCTCGGTGACCCCAGACACTACGGATTTGACACCGATTTCGGCCGTTTGCTACCATTTTCACATGGGGCCCCCTGTGCACCCCCACCCCTGGGGGCGTTAGGGGGGTCTGACCCCCGCAGTATTTGTCCCCAGACTGTAAAGCATACTGGTGTCAATTGCTCCAGGCGTTCCAGCAGGGCATGGCGGACGTTTTGTTTTGCACCCCTTCTCACCCCCACGTTGGGGGGGGCGAACCTGGACTCCAACGGCATTGGGAGCGTCACCGCTCTTCATGGTAGCTCCAGAAACCATGAATCCGACACCTATTTCGGCCATTTTCGACCATTTTCATGTAGGGCCCCCTGCGTAGCCCCACCCCCGGGGGCGGTAGGGGTCCCTGACCCCAGCAGTGTTTGTCCCCAGGCCGCCAGGCATCCGCATGCTGGGTTTGGTGGCAATCGGTCCAGGCGTACCAGAGGGGCATGGCGGACATTTTGTTTCGGACCCCTCCTCGCCCCCCATGGCTGGGGGGGGGCAAAACCCGGACTCCAACGGCGTCGGGAGCGTCACTGCTCGTCTCAGCGGCCCCAGAAACCATGGATCTGAAACCGATTTCGGCCATTTTCGACCATTTTCACGTGGGGCCCCTTGCGTACCCCCACCCCGGGGGTCCTAGGGGGGTCTGACCCCCCCACAGTGTTTGTTGCCAGGCCACAAGGCACGCACGTGCCGAGTCTCGCGCCAATTGCTCCAGGCATCGCAGCGGGTCATGGCAGATGTTGTGTTTTGCACCCCTTCTTGCCCCCCACGCCGAGGGGGGGCTGAACCCGGGCTCCAACGGCATCGGGAGCGTCGCCGCTTGCCCCAGTGACCCCGGAAACTATGGATTTGATGCCGATTTCGGCCATTTTCGACCATTTTCATGTGGGGACCCCCGCGTACCCCCACCCCTGGGGGCGCTGGGGGGGTCTGACCCCCGCAGCGTTTGTCGCCACGCCGCAAGATGTATGCGTGCCAAGTTTCGTTTCGATCGCTCCAGGCTTGCAGAGCCTATGCGGAACACACACACACACACACACACACACACACACACACACACACACACA
>JAJKFI010000008.1:31340726-31360649 GCA_029204185.1 Lerista edwardsae
TGTGTGTGTGTGTGTGTGTGTGTGTGTGTGTGTGTGTGTGTGTGTGTACAAAACAAGTCCCAGAGTAATGGTGGATGAATTGAAGAAAGCACTAATGTAATTGGGTATTCGTTTAATTGGGACGAAAAGTGCAAAAGCGGGATATGTGAAGGGAATTATTTTGCCCCAATTTCCTATTGGAATGATGATTTGAGGCATTGTCAGATGATAGCAAGTGTTAAAAGGCTAGTTTCCTGTTCTTTCATACAAAAGCCGAGCCTTTGCATTTCGGATGCAGCTGAAGCAGTGCGGGATACAAACGGCACCCTCAGGGATGAGATGGCATCCTGCTAGATTGAAGGGCCTTTCATAATCCAATAGTCTAGCAGCAGTTAATACAGAGAGAGCATGTAAGAATTTATGTGCTTTCATCATACCCGGAGAAGGGCGTGGAGGGAGCTAACAGGAACATGGGTGTCCACGGAGTCACCTTTTTATAATTAAAAAGTGTGCAGTGGCTCCCTCTTGGAATTCCTTTAATGAAAGTTCATAATATAATACCTGTTGGGCTAATGGCCACATCCTCTGAGGGTCGTCTGTCTTTTGTGTTCGTGCAACTCACCTACCCCCAAATACAAAGTTGTATTCATAGTGCAGGATGCAGATGAACCAGACTTCAGTTTACACCTTCATAAAGTTCCTCTAGTGATGTTTTCAGCTCTCTAAAAGAGTTTTCAGCTCTTTTAATTGTGGATTTTATCATTGTGTTTCTGGTGAGAGGTCCCTTTTAAATTTACAAACTCAAATGCATGCTTGAAATAAACATGACAAGGTACAGGATTCTGTCTTTTTTTACTTAATCTCTTGTTTAAAAAATTAAAATTTAAAATTGCAATTGATCACAGCTCTTGGATCATGTTTCTGTGTGTCCATGTCTTCTCCCTGTTCTCTCCCACCCACCCACCCACCTCTGAACCTTTGCTCTTGGAAATCATCATTCTGTGTACAATTTTCAGTTGTCCATCTGTGATGTGGCTTGGGGTGTATGTAATTAGGAAAAAAAAGAGAAGAGAGAAAGTTTGCGTATGTTTATGCAAGACAACTTGTAGTTTAAGCCAGCCTGTCTCAGGTGCATCGCTTAAATGGTCTGCTTTTTAATGCTATGGGCATAAAACAAGGTTTAAATTTAACGAACAGTTTCGCTCAAAGAGCCAAGCAGCTTTTATAAGAACTCTAGCATATTGTGCAGACAGAGCTTTTGACGTGTTTGCAGCCACTAGAGGGCACTGTTGCCATGCCTTCTGCCACCCAACAGCTCGCGTTTAGCAGAGCAGGAAAGGCCATCACTGTTTAGTCTGCTCTCGAAGGGTCTCCGCATGACCAATGTGGACCCCGTGGACTTCCTGGAACATGTGTTAGCAATTTAGCAGCAGACATTTATTTCTTTGTTTTACTGCCTGGCTCTTGGAGAAAGTGTTGGTGCTGGGTGATGGGCTGTCTGGATCATGTCAGAGGCCAGAGGGATCAAGTTCATGTGACAGGCCAAGCGGAGGGAAGGATGAAGTCTGAGGAGGTGAGGAAACTGACCCTCTCTCTCAACAGCAACAAATCGTTGCCTGTCTGTGGACCACAGCCAAAAGCCAGGCCGTTCAGAGTTCTCGGGGCAGCTGAACAAACACAACACAATTCTGTCTGTTTCCCAATTTCATCTATGCGCTCTTTCTGTTTCTCAAAAAGAGAAGATGACACACACATGCACCCGGTTTATGTTCATCTCTCTCTCTCTTCCCCCTTTCATCATTTAGCGCCCTCCAGGCGAGGGGACCTGGAGATCCTTGGCTACTGTATGCTGCAGTGGATGTGCGGGAAGCTGCCCTGGGAGCAGAAGCTGAAGAACCCTGGAGCTGTCCAGGCTGCAAAAACAGAGTGAGGCAAAAGTGTTACTTACTGTAATAGATATTGGCGTGTGTGTCCTGACTTATGCCCAAATTTCAGGGCAGGCTAAAGATTGTAATCAGACTTGCAACCTTCCTTTTCACCTTCCAAACTCGGGACTTGCATATAATGAACGGTAGTGCATCTTAAAATCCAATCAATAAACAGCAAGCCAGAAAGAGACAATCAGCCGCAAACCCAACCCCCTAGCACAGTGGTTCCCAAATGTTTTCAGCTGGCAGCTCCCTTGACCTACTGGGCCATGTCTGAGGCTCCCCATTAGGGCTACAATCCTATACACTGTATAAAGGTAAAGGTCTAGTTGTCTAGTCTAGTCGTTTTTCAAAGCCTGTAGAGCCGGCGTTTGTCTGAGGACAAGCTTCCGTGGTCATGTGGCCGGCGTGAGTATCCGCCGAGGCGCACGGAACACCGTTACCTTCCCACCGAAGTGGTCCCTATTGATCTTCTTGCATTTTTAGGTGCTTTCGAACTGCTAGGTTGGCAGGAGCTGGGACAAGCAACGGGAGCGCACTCAGTCACACAGTCTTGAACTCCCAACCTTCCGGTCAGAAAGCTCAGCAGCAGCGGTTTAACCTGCTGCGCCACTATGTCCCATTCATTCATTGTATAGGGTGGTGTGTGTTTTTTCTCCCTGAGGATCCCATGACTTCCATGGCTGGTTTCTGTGGCTCCCTGGGGAACCATTGCCCTAGTGATAAACCCAGAAAAGAGCCAAAATTAAATGTTGCGTATTTGAAAGCATGCTGGAAGAAAGTGGCCTTCAAGCAGTGCTTGAGTAGTGCCACAGTGCTGGAGGCAAGGAGTTTCTTGCTGCCACAGAAAAGGCCATCTTTCTGGGTGCTGCCACAGAAAAGGCCATCTTTCATGTTCATAGCACACTTGCAGAAAGAAAAGAGACACAGGAGGACCTCATATGATGTCCTGGGAATGGACAGGCTCTTATAGGTGCAGAAGACCTTTTGGTAACCTGGTCCAAACCTCATTTAATATTTACAATTATAATTTCATGATTGGAATAAATATGGACTGGGGAAACCTGAGAGGTGATATTTGTAGTAATTCCACAAACACCCAAAGAACTAATAGTCAAAGAAAACCTGGCTGTTATGGACTTAGTGGTAGAAAAAAGCAATGTTTCCAACCAAGTCCAGTGGGTGAGCCTTTACTGGTTTTACTGTGTTTTGGCACCTGACTTCTTGCTTGGAAATGGTGCAAAACTCCTGCAGCTGTTTCGGCACTGTCCTTTGGATGAGACCTTACTTAACCATCAAGGCAGCTGTCAGTTCTGGTTTGTGCTTCACTGATAGGCACATGCTTTGCCTGTGTAAGGTCCCAGATTCAACACTCTAGATTTTGGCCAGCTTCTACCTGTCAGGAAATGCTACCTGTCTGGCATCCTAAGCTAGATGGGTCCGAGACACAGTATATAGGCACTTCATATGTTCATTCACATTTGAATCTCGCTTTTCCTTCCATCTTTTGTCCTTACAGTTAGTCTGCAAGGTGAGCACTGAGTCCAAGCTAAACCCAAGTTAATTGGATGAGCTTCACAGAAGCAAATGCATGGAGTAGCCTCCTGAGACAGTCCACTGGGACATCTAGCCTAGCGTTGCCTCCTGTCACTTTTAGCAGGTCTCCAGGGTCCTTTCAACTGCTCAGCCTGAGATCATTTTGGGTGGGAATACAGGGAATTGGACTTTCTTTGTGCAAAACGTGTGCCCTTCCTGGTCTAGCTACAGCACCCCACACCCAGATGGAATCTAGGGTCTCCCCGTTTCAGGACCAGCATTATTTCCATAGTGGAGATTTGCTTGATTTTGATAAAGGATGCCCAGTTCTGTTGTTCTCGGGTCACCTTGTTGCTGAATGTTGGGGCTGTTTGAACACTGAGTAGACCCAGCCCTGTTGGGCAGAACTGTGCACAGCAGGCAGAGATGTTCCTATGGTTAGCCTTTCCTTTGCCTGCACTAAACTGCATCGCTAAAGTTTCAGCTCAAAACCACTAGCTTGTAAAATGCTAGGTAAACATATAAAAGGTAAGAATTTTCCTTTTGAAAAAGTACTCGTAAAAATAAATATGGGGGAAAATATGGTTCGGATCCCAATCTGGCCAGGACCTATTTGCTGGACCAGCTAATTGTGATTGACTCGTTTCATGGATTTCAAAGGCATTTATTCATAGCTGACTTTAGTTGGAAAGGAACCGAGTGTTTAAATATATGACTTGTATAAGAGGTAGTTCGTGGGGAAATGTATGATTAATTACCATTTTAAATGTTTTTAATCGAGTTTTACAGTTGCATGTGTTCCTTGTTCATCTCTTTGGGTGCTTACAGGAAGGTGGTGCATAAACAGAGAAAATAATGGAATCTACTCCTCCCCCTCCCATTCCCACCCTAAAGCATGCAGACAGTAATTAGTCCAGGCTAAACGCCCTGCCTGTAGTCTCTCCTTTGCTCTTACTGTGGGACTTTGGCAAGGTAATTGCTTATGGCCTCACATAGCCAATTCCTCAGCAAGTTCATCACCAGCTATGCTGAGATGGAGCGTTAGAAGGGGCGAAGGCAGCAAACTTTTAAGTAGGGCAAGTCACAACAGAGGTACACAATAGGGATAGCTGATCTGCAGAAATCAATCTGTACATTCAGTTTGGCACCGGCTCTCTGCAGAGAGAGGCGGGAGGGAGGGAGGTTAGCCTGCAGGCTGCGGATAATACAGATTGCATCTGTAAATGTTGACTTGGTACAGTATTGTTTAATATTTTCCTTTCAGAACTTCTGATCATTAAAGTTCCCCACAAACTACCCTCATGCCATTCAGCATTCAATCAATGCAATCCATCACGCTTCATTATTATTATTAATAATTCCACAGTCAAGAAGGGCTGATACTTTCTTCCCCTGCCCCAAGACTCCTAACCAAATCAATATACCCAAAGAATATGCAATGTTTGATTTCTATTGTATTGCCCTGGTGGTGATCGAGGGGAGGGAGGGGTTTGCTGTAGCTCAGTGGTACAGCATATGCGTGTGTCAGGCCCAAGGTTCATTTGCCATCAGCTTTGCCATCAGCTTTGCCTTCCACTAAAGAATGTTGCATAATGGAGCTGGGAAGAACCTCCCTCTGAAGCGGTTAGAGAGTTGAAAGTGCTGGACTAGGTGGGCCAGTTCCTCTGCCCTCACGTGTGGCACGTTTTTCCTAAGTAGTTACTTTCATGGGATAGATGGTATCTCCTGTGTTCCCTGTGAGCAAAATTACTGCGAAGTGGAGCCAGGAGGAATGGGAAAGACCTGTGTTTGAGATGATTGGAGCTGAGGGAATCTTGTGTGGCGTTTGTTGGAGGTCTTTCCCTATCTTTGGAGGCTAGGCTGGTAGAGACCAGGGACAGACTCGCTGCCTCGGCCCTGTAGGAAACTGTCTTATGCTGAGTCAGGCCATTAGTCTACCTGGATGACAGTGACTGGTGGCAGCTCTGCAGTTTCAGACACTGGTTTTTCCCAGCCCTGCCTGGGGGTACCAAGGCGGTATGCAGGGGCGTACTATAGCTAATGAAAGTGTAGCCCAGTGCAGAGGTCAAAATGTTGCCCCAGAAGTGACATCACAACAGGAAGTGATGTCACAGTTGTATTTTCATTTGGTCTGGTTGTTTGGCCATAACGTTCGGTAAAGATATTATACTCTGGTCTGTTTCATTGCAATCTGTATTAAATTACCTTTCCAGTGATATATCACATGATGGTATTATTCATACATACCAAGATTTTCACAATTTTGACCTCTTGTCAAGCTCAGCTTGTTGCTCCCCCAAAGCTTGTTGCCCGGTTCACTTGCATCCCCATGCACTTCTTTAGCTACGCCCCTGGAGGTATGTGCAACCTTCTCTCCGTAGCCTCCTTAGCATCTCATTTCTGGAGAACTATCCCTAGGTATGTGCATTTGGAACCATCTTTTTTGTTTCTAAAATGGCAAATTAAAATGCTTTTAACACGGCCTTTTCCCCCTGTGCCTTTTCTTTCCATAGATCATTTTTCCTCTGTAACAAGCTGTAATGTGAGGGTGGGAGAAGGGTTAGACATTCTTCCACCACTTTAAGTGCTCTAAGTTCCCAGAACCATGGCTCCACCGAACACAAAATTTGACCCTTAGTAAGCACCGAACGTGAGGTTTCCAAAATAGGTTTATTTCCGAAACGTGTATTTGTTTGCCACCCTTCCTCTGAGGACCTTAGGGTGGTGTACATGGTTCCTTCCCTCCTTTTGTCCTCACAACAACCCTGTGCAGTAGGTGAGGCTGAGAGATGGTGACTAGCTGAAGGTCACCCGGGAGGTTTCCTGGCTGAGTGGAGATTTGAGCCTGGATTCTCCAGATCAAGTCCAACTCCCAAACCAGTACATCATCCTGACTCTCTTTTGGTGCAATGCCCCTAAAATCTCCCAACTCGTCCGGCACTGCTGTTCCCTCCAGGCTTTGTTTGGCTGGGTTGATGTGATCTTGTCCTGCCAACCTTTCCTCACTGCTATGCACGGCTACCTTCTTTCAAGCACTCATTTGAAAGAGACGATGCCTTTTGGAGATTTTGGTTGCCCAATGACCACTTCTCAGGAATTTACAAAGGAAAATTCCAGTGTGATGTAAAAAAGGTCTTGCTCATCACTGCCTCAGTTTGAAAAAACCGCAGAAGCAAAGAGATGAAAACAATGGCAATAATAAAAGTGTAATTAACAACCAGCCAGAACAGTTGTCACATTGGCAGCCCCACAAGAGAGGTTCAGGCTTGGAGAATTCCACACTTTTGATACTATTGCATGATCCATTCTCTAAGGGGGTGCAAGGTAGGGTGACCAGGATTCAAATACTGGATCACTTTTGTGTCACGTAACCAAACTGGGTAGAAAACAGGATCTTGGGGTACAACTATATGACTTAGGTCAGCCATTTTCAATGACTGAAATTTTCAACGGCTGAAACATGCCGCAGCAGGCTGGTCTGCAGCGATGCCACGGGAGTTTGGAGCACAGCGGTTGAAAAATACTGGAAACCTCTTCCGAGTTCTGCTTGTCTGTTTCTAGGGTAATTGTCTGCTGGCAACGAATTGCCTGCTCCTCTTCCTCTGCTGGCAAAGTAATGACAACTCGTTAATACAGACAGTTGCCCTAAAAAAGGAGCCGCAGAACCTGGAAGAGCCTCCCAGAAGTGGCATCACAAGAGGCAAAGACCACAGAGGTCAGTGTGCCACGAGAAGAAAGACGTTGCAAATTGCTGACGTAAGTAGCTGTGATACTAGACAACTGAGCAGGGAGGCGCAGGTGTCCTTTACAATGTGGGTGCAAGTTCTCAGCGCAAGCTTCCAGGGGTGAGCCAAAAGGGCAGCATGCACAGGCTGTTTCTGTGCAGCATCTATATGCATGCAGAGGTGCATCTCTGCCCACCTGTCACAAATCAGATCTTCCTTCTACTGGCTAATCTTACCGTGGTGGAGCTGGGTGCAATTGAGGCTCCAATTGCATCCTTTTTTTTATTTTTTCTTCCTGTCTTGGGGACTTTAGGCATCCTGTTGACCCCCCTCCCCATCTTTTCTTTGGCTGTAGAGCAGGATATCTTATCTAAACCAACCCCAACTATTGCTTGACTAGCCATCTTTTGAAAACCAACCAACAGAGAGAGAGTGAGAGAGCACAGTCTCTTACGCTCTAAACCTTTATTGCAACCAGGAAGAGGCTTTACTGGAATCCACATTCCTGTGTAGTGTAAAAACACCTTGCTTCAGTTTTCTGTAATACAGCTCATGGCAGACTTATAAGGGTGGCTTATAGCCTTGGACAGCAGACCCAAACTATGGTGTCTCCTGTTAGGTTATGTGCGTCAAGAGTTAAACGCCCTGCTACTTGGGGAGAGCACTGCTTCCCAATCTCCATTATAGCTTCAGGGGCTTGAGCAACTGGTAAAGTGAAACTCTTTAAAAAGTGGGTCCCACCTCCAAAATGGGGAACCGCTGGCCTAGGACATCCCACTGCTTGCTACTGCGCCGCCTCTCTCCTCTGAGCAGGTGTTCTGGTTTGATCTCTAGTCTGAAAACGGGCACTGAGACAGGGATGCTTGCTGCAAGAGCCAGTATCGAATGCTAAAATTCCCCCTTTATCTTCTTGAACTCAGGCAATAAAGGTGCTAAAAGTGGTCTTCTCTGGGGATTCTGAACTTCCAGTATGAGAGGCTGTGGGGTTGGCAGGTGTCCTGGAGCCTCAACAAATGCAACAGTGGACTGACTGCACTTTAAAAGCACGCACGCACGCACGCACGCACACACACACACACACAGAGCAAAACATCATGACGTTTGGCACCTCTGTGAATTCACTTTAATGTAAACTTGCTCAGGTGTTCAACAGACAGGTTGACAAGCACATATGTTGGAGCCCCAACTTTTAAGGAAGTGGAGACATTCAGACCTTAAATAAGGTTTTGTTTTGGTGTGGGTTTGTGTGTGTGTGTGTGTGTGTGTGTGTGTGTGAAATTCTACAGACTGTTATGTCAAAACGTGAGGCCACTTAAGACTTCATAGTTTGAAAAGAGGGTGGAGAAGGGAATAGGGAAATGGGGAGGGACGGGGTCTTTCTGTAACATGTCAAAGATAGCCATAGGTCTACCAGGAAGCCTCATGCCATCCATGGCTTCTGGGTATGCATTTTTGGACACATGAATGTCTTTCAAGCATGATAGAAAACTTGTGATGGAAATGTGGGCACCCTCTTTGTAGTGATGCATCCTGGCTCTCCCCAATAGCTGCAAAGGGAGGATTTCTGTATGACTTCTTTCTTTTGATGTCCTGTCAAGAACTGATTCTTTTGGGTCTGGATTTTTGGTCTGATCTGGATTGGGTCTGGATATGGATTGTTGGATGCTTTTTTTGCTGCTTGTTGTGTGAGACATTGGTAAATCAGGCTCTGTTTCAGCTGTTACATTTGGTTTGATTTTTTGTGAATGGCTTTTCGCTGCTTGTTGAGAGGAAAAATATAATGTTAAAACATGAATACAATTAAAATGAATAGAACAAAATATATGTTGTTCGGGAACGTCATCAGATGGGCCAACAGTGTCAAACGGTTTTGTTTCTTGGCTGTGTCTTGCACCGTTTGTGTACAAGATCTAATGGTGAGCAACAAGAGGCAGGCAGATGAACTGTGCTGAACTTTGAAGAAGCATTAATAATCTGTGGACTGAGAGTAAAGAGAGTAAATTTGTCCCAGAGGGTTTCTTCCTCTCCCCAATTGCAAAGCATTTGGCAAGACCTCTTGAGAGGGGAGCCGTTTCCTTGGCCGTAATATCTTTGTTTGGGCACGTTTATAGCTGCACTCGGCAAAGGGTTAACATCGTGGGTGGAGAGATGTGTGGAGTGATTTGTTAGCTGCTCAGGAGGTCTCCTTTCCCTTTTGGAACCGAGTCTTTCCAGAGGATTGCCTGCCTTGCCGCCTCCCCACCTCACCTTTGGTGCATTCTCATTGTCTCAGGCTCTTGGATGAACTCCCCAATTCAGTGACAAGCTGGGCTCCTGCAGGAACGGGCTGTGGTAAGTGCAAGCACATGTGGGCTCCGCAGATTTTGCTTGGGAGAGGGAAGGCAAAGGGCTCAGTTTTTCTGGAGCCAAATGACTGCTGTTTTGATTTTAGCATGCAAGATGGTCACAACTCATAACAAGCATAACAGATTCATTGGCACTCTCCATATCCTCTCATGCACACAGGCTAAGAAGCTGGGCACATAAGACATATAGACACCTTTATCCCCCCTATATCAGCCGCCGGAAAGGTTGCATTGTGCAGAACGCAGTGTAATGTGCTCAGGCATTATCTTGAATGGGAGACCCTCCTACAAAGAGATGCTGAAGGCCTGTTTCTTCACTACACCCTTGGCAATGGCTGGCCTCAGTGGCATACAAAGGGGGTGGCCAGGGGGGCAGCCCCAGGTGCCAGGCTGCAGGGGGGGTGTCCAATATGTTTAAACTTCTTTTTCAAGAAGATGCATTATTTCTCTTAAACTTATTTTTGAATTGTTTACTGGTATTATATATACAAAGTTTTACATATGTACAGTATGTACACACACATATCAATATAGAGGCTTACAGTGTGTGAGTATACGTGCATACATACATGCATATACAGTTCAACAAAAGAAAATGTTAACTGTCTGTGCTTCTTTTCTGGCCAGTATTATTATTCATGCCATGACTTTTACTAAACATAATTTTGCCATGGGGGCATGCCAAAAAATTTTGGGCCCTGTGTGCCAAATGACCATGGTACACCATTGCTAAGCATATGACAGTCTTGGAAAATGCATGGAAGTTTGATGGTCCAGGAAGGCAGGCTCTATAGGAATGCCTCCCACGTGTGCAGGTCATCAGGGAAGAATGGATTTTGCCTGGGTTTTTTTAAAATGTCTTGGAGTCCATGGTTCATACTTGCCTTCTGCTGCTGGAAGGACCAGGAATGGCCCAAGAACTATGGTGCTGTCTGGTTTCCTGCTTGTGTTTTAATGCATGTCACCTTAAAAAAATCTGCATTTATCTTCCAGAATTATGTTTTGGATAATTTTGGTGAGTTCCGTAATGACACAGCTGCCTAGCATGACTTTCTACAAAGTCTCCAAACTTGGGATTGGTTTATTTTTATTGTTTTCTGAGGCTGGCACAATGCTCAGAAGATAAATAGGCCTGTCAGGGATTCTTAGGCTGCCCTATCAGATTGCAACATATATAAAAAGTAGAAATAGAAGTCAACTTAAAAAAAACTTTTCAAACAACAATTTTAAATTTCTGTGCCAAACCCTGATGAGAAGTGCTCTGACGAATGCCTGTTCCATGTTCATCCTGGTATCTAAAACCATGTTTCCGGGGAGTTGAGTGATTTCTTTTTTTAATCAAGATTTGTAACTTGCCTTCCACTCTGAAACAGTGCTTGTTGTGGCTTATATCATACAATACAGTGTTGATTGCAATAAAATACAATTAAAACAGTGATCAGTCAGAGGGTATAACCGAGACTGGCTTTGCACATGGTGATGGAAGCCTTTTTTTAAAAAGGAGCCAAGCACATCTTGGCTGGCTGACTGACTTTTTTTTGACTTTTTTTTTTTTTTTTAAGATTGTGAGTCCTTTTGGGACAGGGAACCATTTAACTTTATTATTACTATTTGCCTGTAAACCGCTTTGTGAACTTCGTGTTAAAAAGCGGTATATAAGTACCTGTTGACTGACTGACTGACTGACTGACTGACTGACTGACATCTTCTGGGGCAGGGACTAATAAGGACTATCAAAAGTATTACTGTTGGAGCAGCAAGTGGTAATACTCTCTGCCGTGTCAGGATGCCCTTATCCAGGCACAGTTAAAGGTCTTAGGAAAAGGGTTCCATAAATGTGTTGCTATGCAGAAAGATTTCCCCTTGAATCTAGACCAGGAGCAGCCAAACTATGGCCTGCAGGCATCTGGCACAGCAAGAAAACGCCTCTTGGGTGTGGCAGTGGTGCAGCCACTGGTCTGCCCCACCACCTCCTGTCTTTGCCCCTGATCTTTGTAGAAACTCATGCCGGGTCACCACTTCCTCTGAAAAATTGGGTCACAGAGCCTTCTGGGGCAATCGGCTGCTGACGCAGCTGCCCAGCAAGACTTTCTACAAAGATTGGAAGATGCCGGGCAGTTGGTCCCACTGCCAACGGGAGGCGGTGGGGCAGAACAGTAAGGTTTCACTGCCACCGTGCATATTGTGGAGTCGCCTGGTCTCGAGCACAATAGAGATCATGGTGCAGGCCTAGGGTTGTAGCTCCATGTGCGAGGCTGTGTGTGCCTTTCCCGGAAAAACCATTTGCACCATAACAGACCATGTATTTTGGATATTGATCCCAGGAATATGCTCTCAGGCACCTGATGGGCCACTGTGAGATAAAGGAAGCTGGACTAGATGGGCCTTTGGCCTGATCCAGCAGGGCTCTTCTTATGTTCTTATGCCCATTAGATTTTTAAAGGAGGAACATCACCCAAGTCTAAGGAGAGTTTGCAGGGCTTTGTGCATCCATTCAAACTAGATGTAGGAGATCCATGGACAAGACTTCCCGTGGCTTATCAAAGGTTTAACGGCAGCTGGGGGACAGCTGACCTGGGTCAGGACCATAGTCTTGCAGGAGAGTTGGGCAGCCCTTTTTCAGTTGGAATTGCCTCTTGAAGTTGCCATTTGCCTTGTGAGAAGAAAGCATCCAGATACTGCCATGCCTCGTTTGACTTTCACTGGTACAGAAGAGTAGCAGCTCTATTATATGGTCAACAGGACATCATACTAGGATGACAGATGAGATGACAATGAAAGTGCAGACTGAAGCTCTGTGTTGAGTTAGTATTCACTGTAAATTGTGGGTGTCTATTTTCTTTGGACTATAAAGGTATATCTCAATGTTAAAATTCCAGACGAAGGAAGTGCTCCTACTTGGAACTTGTCTTGCCTGAGAATCTGCATGATTCATTCCTTGATTCTTTTAAGGCTGCCTCTATATTGGCATAAGTGTGCCATTAAGGCCCCAGTCCTATCTAACATTCCAGCGCCAATGCAGCCCTGCCAATGGGGTATGTACTGTATTGTGTAGGGGGAGGGGCAGTCATGGAGGTCTTCTCAAGGTAACTCTTGTTCCCTTATCTCAAGATTTGCATTGCAGCTGCCTTGGTGCTGGAAGGTTGGATAGGATTGGGCCTAAGTGGTACATAAGGCACATGCATACAACTGACCCTCTGAAATTGGTGCAGTGCCATATGGTGTTTACACATCCTTTGTGCCTTTTATCTGTTGACAATGGCGCATGATGATAATGCATTGCACATGACTGCCATTGCTTGTGCATGTTCAGTGTCTGCTCTTTGTCTCTGCCTGTACTTTGAGCTCCAGCTCTTCCACACTCAACAGAAATTATGATGAACCTCACTTAATACAGGTAATTTATACTTACAAAAATGAAATCTTGTAATTGCCAGTATTGGATGACTTGAGAACTCAGCCTCAGTGCCTTCTTTTTAGCGGGCCATTGAAATGTGATTGGGCAAGGCTGTACCATCAGTGGTCAGCTGGCCATGAAAATATTGCTCAAGCACCAGACTCAAGAAAAATCTGTTAACTTCAGATCTCAACCAAATGAAACTTTGTCTTCTGCAGGTGAAATAGCTGAGTTTTTGATGAATGCTCGAGATTTACAATATGATGAAAAACCTAACTATGAATTGCTGAAGAAAATACTCTTGAGTGGCCTGAAACACAAAGGAATCCATTATAATGGTCCACTGGATTTTACCACTGCTAAAAGCACCCTTCATGAACATACTGCAAACCACAAGAAAGTAAGTAAAGAAACAAGAACGGCCAAGATTAAATAAATCAAAGGCAATGTACATGTTGCAAGGAATAGTTTTTGATGAGCATCTTTAGAGTCATGCCTATTTCAGGGCAAGCGTCACCTGCAGCAATGTCTGAAATGGTTCTTACTTTATATAATGTTGCCAGCTTTGTTTTGGAGAAAAATATAGTACTGCTACCTTTCACTGATTAAATATGTGAAACCAACTTGGTTCAGTGTGTGAGGATGCTTTTTCTTTCTCTCATCCCCTGTGCCCTCCTCCATTTTTCTATACAAGGTGATCTGAGACTTTATACGAACAGTTGTTCTGTCTCAAATACACCACACATTAATTTCTGCTTCCCTGGGTTTGTGGGAAAAAGAATGCTATGCCAACCCTACAGGGGGGAAAGCAGCCTGAAGTCCTTTTAACCTGCCGCCTCTTGCTTTGGGTAGATTCGTTTGCTGCCTGTATAACGGGAAAGCCAAGGAGTTGATTCACTAATATCACTGCAGCCAGGCTTAAATGCCAGCTTCCCCTTACACAATAGATTGAAAGCCAAGTTGCTTTATTGGAACAACCGTTTAATTCTTTTTCCTCAAACTTGTTCTTTTGTCATAGTTTTCTCTTGCCTTCCAAAAGCGGCTGCTCTTAAAATTTTTGGTGGATTTTTGCGTTGTGCAGCAAGAACTTTGAACACTGCACTCTTTGCTTTCCACCACCCAAGTCTTGACACCAGACAGTTAATAAAAAGTCCCTTTGTTTTAATCAACGTAGAGAGATGCAATTTGTAGCATTTAGTCCGTCTGTCCAGAAATGTCAGTTTGGCTGTCCCTTGCCATATGGAAAAGCCCAGAGTGTTCTGCGGATGCGCGGTCAATAAAGCAGGGTCAAGGCGTTCTTCATTTTTAATACCCCTCGTGAACTCTGGACCATCGCAAGCGCACGCAAGCCAAAAAATGTGAGATGCAAACTCTTGTGACTGATGGGCTGCGAGATGAATGGCGATTCAAATCTCGGTGCACAGATGGTTCTGATTTGCTGAGTTTTGTAGCTGCTGCAACTGAAGACATAAAATAGCCGCCTAGTCATAAATTAGCTCTTTGGAAGCCAAACCTTGGCACCAGAGCTTTACAACCTTCAATTAGTAGCGAAAGAAGTATTTGAATGACTCCGGTATTGACATCTGTAGGTCTGCATAGTAATCATTCCTAATAGAAGAGAATCTCTGTTTGAGGGGCTTTTGCATGGCTAATTAACTACCAGTGAGAATATGTAATTTTTTCATGATCTCCCGATTGTCACCTTTCTCTCATGATACAATTACATTTTATTGTAGCGAGTGCCTTTGCAAACCCAATTGTCAGCACTATTTACGTTGTGCGGAAAAGCAGAACAAAAGTTCATGTTTAATAAAAAGCCACTGGATTTTGATCTTGGTAATTACCAAGACTCCTTTTTTTTCAGAATTTTATAGACTTTGGTGTGTGCATTTTTTATCACTTTTACAACAAAGCAAGAAGCCATTTCTTTGACAGTAGTTTGTTTGCTGTTGTGGTCACCATTTAATCTCTGCTAATTTGAGCAGCAGCTTTTTGGTTTTGCAATTTGTAGTTTTTTAAAAACTTAATTGAAAAATGCCAGTTTTTTGTGTCTCTTTTTAAAGAAGGCATCTACTCTGTCCAATACTGCTTTTGCTTAATTTGAGTTTCCCCCCACTAGAAATGCAGATTTAAGAACTAGCCACTGACGTTCAGAGCCAGAGCAACTGCCTTCATAATCATGATCCCTTCATAATTCATGATCCATCATTACGATCCCTTCATAAATTGGGTTTCTATAAAAGATTTCATCAAAGTGCTGAAATTGAAATGAGAATGTGAGGAGGCTCTTATTCTCTCTGCTAATTTAGACCACCACTGAGTAATCAAATGTAAAAACAACAATAATGACCATAATCCAAAGGGAAGTTTTGGGCATTCCACAAACTGCAGCCTGACAATGGCAGTTTTTCGTTTTCCTTTTGAACTGTAGAACACCCACACACCCACCCTAAAAAAACCCATATTGCAAACTGCTTGGAACCTCACCTCGGTTTCAAAAGTCATTTGCTTTGTGGCATCGGAAGCTGCCATTCAGGAAATATAAGCCCACAAACCCATTTGGGTGCACTGGGTTAGTGGCACAGGCTTTTTGGATCCCAGCCACTGGTCAGGGTCTAAAAACCTGCTTGGACATGCCCTGTGGAATGCTTGACCCTGAACATTGGATTGTCTTTTGCTGCTTTCAGCAATAGCATGCTATGTAGCTTTGAGGAGGGGGTAGGGATGCTGTCTGTGGGACAAGTCTAAAGACTCTTGGAACCGGTTCCACGGTTTGGATGCTGTCCTGTGGCTCTCATTCAGTCGCGTGTACCATTGCCTTCGCAAGTGTTACTGTTGGGTGTGTGGGGAATAGCCAGTTTATCAGTGCCAGCCATCTCTTTTGCTGACATGCATTCACTGTTTTATCTTTTCTGGCCACTGCCACTGTGAGAGTGCAACACAGTCATTGCACTGCACAAGACTGGAAGAAAGCCAGAAGGTTGTCAGTTATCAGTTTTGCCCGTGGGCAGGATTTCCCCTTAATCAGGTGTCAGGCGGCAAGAGGGCAACAGTCACGATGGCCACCTCTCCTGCAGAAAAGCAAACATTGGGAATGTATGCAACTAAATATCAAGGCCAATTATCGCAGTTCTAATGTCTGTAAAGATAAGTTTTCAATACAGGCGAGGGGGGAGGGATACTGAGAGCACAACTTCCCCTGGAAATGACGATGCTACTGGACAAAGCAAGATTCCTTTTAAGTCTCTTCCATTTCATTTGAAAGTGCAAAATCTATTACATCTTGTATTTAGCTTAACACTTCTACTGGATATTGGTGTCAGAAAAGATGATGCTGAACTTTGATTGCCAGAAAGTGGAGATCTGCTACAGTATTTGCTATTTGCAAGTGCATAACCCCATTTAAAGTCCATGAGCGAAGCGTGTCAATTATCACAGCTTCTGTTCCTTAGACACAGGCAGAAATATTTTTAATGGCCAATAACAAGGTCAGAGAGAAAACTATGCTGTTTGCAGATGACTTGATCCTAGTCCTGCTCATCCTCTGAGTTTTCCTGGGGATTTCAAATATTCTCTTTCATTAGCATGAGCAGCATACTTGCATCATCTCAAATTTGAGCTGTTTTTAACTCAAGGGTATTTTTAAAGATAACACGATGTGAAGCACGGGTAAGTGGGGAATAAAGACAGGAAAGTCCATTTTCTGTGAAAAGCATCAACTGCTTTCAAGTTCGGAAAAAAAAAAAACATTGTATACTTCACCCTCAATTCTGCAACGATTGTGTAGGTGAAAATGGACTGTCTACACAGAATACAATCTAGATATATATAATTGGATGTGTGTTTGTGTGTATGTTCCGGCATAGCTTTGGAACGCCTGGAGTGATTGACACCAAACTTGGACACCTTGCGATCTGGAAATACTGCAGGCGTAAGACACCCCTAGCACCCCTGGGGGTGGGAAGGGGGTGACATGTAAAAATAATCGAAAACGGCCGATATTAGTGTTGAATCCATAGTTTTTGGGGTCGCTGAGTTGAATGGTGATGCTCCCAATGCTGTTTGAGTCCATGTTCGGCCCCCATCGGCATGGGGGGTGAGAAGGGGTGCAAAATAAAATGTCCAAAATGACCTGCTGGAATGCCTGGAGCTATTTATACCAAACTTGGTACACATATGCCTTATACTCTGGAAAGAAATACTGTGGGGGTAAGATTCCCCAGCACCCCTAGGGGTGGGAAGGGGGTGCCATGTAAAAATAATCGAAAACGGCCAATATTAGTATCGAATCCATAGTTTTCAGGGTCACTGAGATGAACATTGACACTCCCGATGCCGTTTAAGTCCAAGTTCAGGCCCCATCAGCATGGGGGGTGAGAAGGGGTGAACAGTGTTTCCTGGGGGGTTGTGACCCACCCTTGAGAAAATTTCCTGGGCCATTCCCCCTTAAGGGCCTCCCAGACCTTGCCAAAGGCCAACGCAACCCCCTGTCCCCAGTGAGGTAAGAATCCTTGGAGTCCGCAGCGCCACGATCGCTGGGGCACTGTCGGGCCCCTCCGATCTGAATAGGATGTTAGGAACTGCTGTGCTAGATATTCTGAATGCATTCACCTACAAAATATGGTGATGGGTGTGATTCTGCACATTTTTATTAGCTGACTTGCTCATTTCCACAGGAACAAGCCATTGCAGGTGCTCAGTGTAAACTGCACTGTGCTGCAGTGGATTGATGGCTGGATCTAGAGCACAGAGTTGAATTCAAGGCTATCCTTGGCCAGTCATACTTGATCATGATTTCTCAACCTACCCTAACTAATAATTCCAGGAAGGACAACAGGCAGAGGTGATCAATTAGACAGATTAGGGAATCAGCAGACTGAAGGTAGGTGCAGTAACTGGGGGAGGGGGAAGGGAGAAACCCATCAGCAAGCTATGGGGAAGATATGAACTTTGTCCTTGTTTAGGGGCTGGATCATCTCACTAAAGGAATAAGTAGTGATTTTTGTTCTCATTTCAGACATTGACATTCATTAGAATCATTGCAGTAATAAGTTTCTTATTTAGATATAGTTAATACGTTTAATTGACAGACTTATTGGTTTCACATCCAGTAAAGGTTAATAACATTCATCTGGAGTTCTGAAATAATTCTTGCAACAATTTTCACATTGCCTTAGGACAGTATAACTGCTGTGCCCTGTGTAGATTTCTAGTTCAGTCTTGGCTCTTCCCTCATGTGTCTGTTCTTGCTTTTGCTCCAAGTGCGAACACAATGCTATTGTGCAACGGCCAGTCGGCATTCCAGCAGGGCTTGCTTAAGGCTCCCACAGAAGCCTGGAGGTTGCACGACATCGGCAGTGCCTTTATGTGCTACAGCCAGATTTAACCTGTACTGTTTGTCTTAACAGGCTGCTTTGCCAAAGCAAGAGAAAGAAACGAAGGAAAGCGGCCTGAAAAACGAGGAACTCGCCTATCGCCGAAAAGCCACTGTGGGAAGGAAAAGCAGCCAAACGGAAGGCGAACAGATGCTTGCCAAACTGCACCCACCTATTCAAACTGAAGTGGTGAGGGGGGTTCCTTAAAGTTGCAGCAATTGCGTATGGCTTACTTGAAGCCCTTGCTTTTCGTGCACAGGTTTACCCTCCCACAGGTAAAGCCCTGCCAGGTACAAATGTTTCCAGCATGCCTGGTCGTGTTTAAATACCCCTACTGTATGTGCTGGTTCCTTCGCCTGTAACATAAGCATGCCAGTCACCCATGGCCTGGGCATGCTACTGTTTCACTTGAATGAGCCAGAGCACATGGTAAGTGCTTTTAAACACGACTGGGCACTCCTGCTGTAGGAAAGGGTTTCCAGTCTGTGTCGTTCAGGCCTGGATCTGCACCATAAGTGTTCGGCCCCTTTTGGCTCTTGCACTACTCGCAGACCATACTTGGAAGAAGCGTGAACCCTAACTGGTGACAGGGAGCATTGATCCAGGGTGCTGCTTGCACAAGGTCACCACTTCATTTTCAGCCTGAATCAATTAATTTTCACTTAAATCACCACTTCATTTTCAGCCATTTGTCCATCCCACATGCAACTGTCAGAAGAGGCTCTTCAGAAAGAGCAGAGCCTGCAGTGGACAGGAGAATGGAAGTGGGGTAGGCAACCTTAAATACTCCAAGAGCCATTTGGACCCGTTTTCTGGAGAAAAGAAAACCTCGGGAGCCACAAAACCCTTTTGACATCTAAAATGAAGATAATACTGCATATATAGTTTTTTTTTTTTTACCTTTATGCTATGTATAAACAAACTATAGGGAGTGGCAACAGGATGCAAGAATTTTGTTGTCTCCTGCCTCCCTGGGGCACCTGATGGGCCGCTGTGAGATACAGGAAGCTGGACTAGATGGGTCTTTGGCCTGATCCAGCAGGGCCCTTCTTATGTTCTTATGAGCGATCGCGGCTGAAAATCGGGTCTCAACATTCGTCATTCGCTGTCTCCAGCTTTCTCTCTCTCCCACCTCCAACCCTGCTGCCAATCCTCCACAGCCTTCCAATCGCACGTAAAAAAATGAATGGCAGAACAAAAACCAGCCACCACGCGGCACCTTGCAGGGCAACGCAGCGGATCGCCCGTTTGCAAAGAGCACATGCGACAAGCAGCAGCAGGATGGGCGGGCAGGGCAGACCCCAGAGCCGAGCCGAGCAGCTGCCTGTGAAACTGCTGCCACTATGGGGTGTGTTGTTGTTTTTTCAAAATGGTGGATTTTTTATTTTTAGGTTTGCAAAAGGGGGATTCCAGGCTCATGCACAGGAACTTTTGCAACTTGCACGCCATTGATGCAAACAATCCCTCCACGTTGCAGAAAGAGGGACTGGGCAAAAGATCCTGGAAAACGGGCAGGACACACACACACACACAACTGGAGCTTCCCGGAGCAGCGTGCAGCGCAGGACTGGTGCCGAGCGGCGAGGCGCTCTCGGTAGCAGCTCCCGGCTCAGGGGGCTCGGAGGGAAGGGGAGAAAA
>JAJKFI010000008.1:31360659-31384482 GCA_029204185.1 Lerista edwardsae
AGAAAAGGGGGCGATTCCCAACCTGCAGCCCTGAGCACAGTGCAGCCTACTGGGAGGGAGAGCAAGCCCGCGGTCACAGCCAATGCTGGGAGCCTCCTTTGCTACTTTCACCCGGACTCCGGAGCCGCAGCAGATGGCTAAAAGAGCCACATGCAGCTCCAGAATCATAGGTTGCTGACCCCAGGTCTAGAACCATCCCAAAGGAGAAACACAAAATGCAGAGGTGGCTAATCCCTGGGGAAGCAGAATCCTAAGCCAGATTTTGGCTGGGCAGCTGCAATTCCCAGAGGCCAGTCAGGGTGGAAGCGAACAAAATATCTACCCTCTAGTCATCCCAGTTTCAAAGGAGGAACTACCATTTGGGTTCTTTTGGGTACCATTGTAGTTCTTTTGCTCTACCCCAGCCTTTAAGCCAGACGTCAGTAACCTTTTCGGCAAAGGGGGCCAGACATTCGGTGATGACATCACGTCATTGCTGAACTCCTAAGAGGCTGTGCAGAACTTGGCTTGGGAGGCAAAGCATCGCACCCCGTTTGCTGTGTGCTGGACAGGCTCGTGGAATTCCTGTGCCACTCAGCCACTTAAAATATGTATACTCTCATGGGGGAAAGCCAAGCAGTTGGCAAGGACACCTTTTAAAAGAAATTGCCAAGTGCATGTTTCCTTTTGACCTTTCTTTCCCAAAGCTTCAATGCTCAATAGTAGATGCTTTCAGTATTAACTAGTTAGCTCTGCTTCTCCTGGCCAACTGAAACTGGCACTAGGCCAACTAGAACTAATGTTTGCAGGGGCGAAGAAGGCTGGACAAAGGAAGTGCTCCCTCCGACCACTTTAGGTTGAAGGCAGGTACATCACTCAAAGTTCAACATTTAAAGATGGTACTATGTGTGATTTCCTTCTGCTTGTAAACATTCAAGACACATTTTCTGGCAGAAGCCCCTTGGTTAACTGTGTACGTAGAGTGGCAGATATGAGGGTACTCTATGCATGCTCAGTTTTCTGTACATGCTCAGAGCTAAGTGCTGGAATATGTGAACAAGACTCCTGGGCTCAGCCTGCCACAAACGTAGGGGAGGAAGGATACTGTGAATTCTGCCATTTTCTGATGTTCGGTAATTGCTTCCATTTTACAGATGAGGAACACAGAAGCACTGCAAAAACCAGTGTCTCTAAAGGGTATAAAAACATGTATTCAGCTTTTCCATGTGGCTTTCTTGGCTCCATTTGTCAGCTGGAGCCATTGTCCTGTGCGTGCTTCTGCTCTGTGCTTGCAGCACGCTTGAGCCTGGATTGTGCAAGCTCTGCCCTTGTCTGTTAAAGCAGCCCAGCAGGTGACCGGATTCTGCCCCCACTTACACCTGTTAAATGGTGGACACGTTAGTGCAGGTCCTTTTGGTGTGAACTGCAACTTACCTATGAGACTACCAAGATTTGGCAAATTGCAGTAGCCCTTTCTTTGAGCTGCTGGGATAACACATTATATAGAGCAGCCATAGCATATATTTAAAAGAATTCTAATTTTCATGTGCAGTACTGCTTGAGCCTTACCAGGCAGGGGGAATAACTGAATGTAGTGCACACAGCTAATTCTTATTTTAGCAGCTGTTCTAGGTGCAAGTTATTGCTCACCTACAATTTTACTACCTTGGTCGCATCCATTACAGGCATGAAATGATTGGTTAACACTTTCTGTGGTACACACATAGGCAGCTGCTGCTGGTCATACCTATGGGTTGAAGGCAGAGAAGAGAGTTGTGGACACACTGATTTGCAGTGTATGACAATGTTTCAACATCTTTGGTACAGACATGGGAAATATTTACTGAGTTTCCACAAAGCTTAATTTGAACAGGTGCTGATGGGGGCTCACCATTAGAAACTGGGGAGGAACGTTATATGGGGACTGGGAGACACACGTACTCTTGGATTAGAGTACTAAATATCCCAACGTTTCCTTGCAACTAAGAACAGCCCCTTAGGAAACTGCAGAAATTAATTGGTTTTCTTGCTTATTGGGCACAAACTTAGTGTGCTGTCAGACAGAATACCAGCTACGTCTAAGTGCTTCTTTTAATTCAGGTATCAGTTAAAAGTTTTCTTCTCCTTCTCCTTCTCCTTCAGGAAAGAAAACCTGTACAAAGGATGTATCTCCCCAAGACTTTCCAGAAAACTGAAGAAAAATCTATTGAAAATGGATTTACACATTCATCAGTTAGTCAACATTTGACTACATCTTCTGCACATAGTATCATTCAGGAAGAACTGTACCAGTACGCGATAGCCATCATTGTCCTCCTCCTCTTAATATATCTTTCTCTGTATTTCTTTTGATATTGCCTCTATTATGTTAGTGTTTTCAGACTGCAGGAATACGTAGTTATGGGTGCTCTGAAATTCCATTTCAGACTTTCTTCATAGACATTTTCAATGTGATTTGCTGAAATGATTTTTGCAAAACATAAGGGTATAGTTAGAAAATGAAAAATAATGCATTTAACTTTGCTTAATATTTTTTACTGTTTATATTAAAGAATTTTGCCAAATTCTAGCATTTGAATTATTAAATATCTTATCCCTTGCAAGAGACTTGTTTCAAAAGTTCAAGTAAGTGGGTTGCAAAGTTTAACAATAAGACTTCCAGAGAAAGATATAGAAAATTAGTTGAAAATAAATCAATAACCTTACTATAAAATGATTTATTCATCCACTACATTAGTTTTCCTTACCTTGTTACAATATGGACATTCACCAAATATGACGTTAAAACTTTGTCGGCTAGAGGGGAGACCACGTAGCCACTGTAAGGAAAAATGGAAGGTTTTGTTATTTAAGTGCAAACTGGAAACTTTATGGGCAAGGTTCTAGGTAGGAGGCGGCTTCAATACAGCTGGGATCGTTACAGGATGGAGCCTAAAATAAGCAATACACAGAAGTAAGCTCACTGTGTTCAGTAAGGCTGTGATCCTACCTTACCAGAAGCAAGTGCGAAAGCCTATTGTGAACCTCTGATGAAACAGCAGTCCCATCAGAAGGTGTCATGAAAGCAGCACAAAAGCTCAGCAATACCCAGCACTGGAGGAGTGGCATAGGCCAGTCCAATGGCTGCCAGCACAGACAGGTAAGGTATCAAGCAGTGCAAGGCTGGGAGAGGGTTTCTGGGGTCACATTGGGCCTGGAAGGATCCTGCCACCATATCCTAACCCACCTTCAGGGCCAGCGGGCATTAGACAGGGCTGCTCAGACCTCACCCTAACCTGCACTGGTGTAGGCCATGTGACTTGGCTGCACCAGAGCAAGTTAGGATTGGGCTTCCACTTTCTGATCTACAGCCAGATAATATTTAAAAAGGTTAGATATAACAGGATTACTCTGCCCTCTGCCATCAAGCAATAGCAAAGTACAAGTCTCAGAAGGTAGAACCTAGTGATAAGATCAGTCTGGCACAAACTCACGTTACACAGGAGCAGGGTTCTGCTGATGCCCAGAGCATCCCTGCCAGCCGATCAGCTGTAAAATGGAGCTTACCACTCACACAGGGGAGGTGTTTGTCCAAACCCTGGATCTGGATCTGGCCTGCAGGGTTAGGGTTGGGAGACCCCTGCGCTAGGCCCTTCAAGGGATGTTTAGGTGCTAGAGTTTAGATCAGCGGTTACCAAACTCTGGCCTGTAGGCTGGATTTGGCGTGCTGCTGAATTCTCTCCCTGCGTGAGCAGTGCTTACGCTTCCGTAGCGCTGCTCACACACAGCCAACCCGGACACGGCAGAGTGAGTCTGCATGCTAACATCTGCCTAGAAATCCAAAGCCTGCTGGGGGAGTGGGCTACAGAGGTGACTGCCCAGAGTTTTCAAATGACATAATATTCTAAATTTTCACATCAAAATCGGGTTTTAAAGAGGTTTAAGACCCAATATAATACTATCACCCTAGAAACAGATATAGGTGAGGTGGGAAGTAAGTGACATGGCAGCTGGCTAGATAGAGTACAGAGCATCAAGTTATTCGACTCTTGAAGCGTTTTGATTCATCACACTCTTCAGCTGCTTTGTCCACAGGTGGATTCACACACACTCTGCTGGAGACAGATACATTACTGGACACTTCCAATTGCCTTACCTCAAATAAACAAGCTTGATGGAAAGGCTGGCCACAGTGAGGGTCATCACAGACTTGGTCTGGAATCGCCCCCTCAAGGCGATAGGCATAGCAGATCCCACAGTCCATAGAGAAATCCTTCAGGGGCAGAACACAACAGACTTAGGTAAATTGACGTTTTATTCTATGTTCTCTTCAAAGTTATCCGTATCATACTATACCTAAATATACCTTCTGAGACTTTTCCTACCATTATCCATTTTAAATAGTTTTTGGTTTACTCTTAAGAAGAAAATCTACAGGATCCAATCATCACTTGCAGGATAACCAAGTCACATAACAAGATACAGGGACAGGAAAGTTACATTAAGTTAATACCCAAGTAGATTTGGGACCATCTCTATACAATCCATGCTTTCCATTAGTAAGACTATACTGAAACCAGAAAATCTACAGAACAAACAGATCCAGACTCTGGCCTGACCCAACAGGGCTGTTCCTGTACTGTGTCAGTGTATTTCAAACCACACAACTCTACTGAGCAAAAAAAAAAAAGTGGGCAAAGCAACACTTTTTCAAGTGGTGTACCTCTTAACTTTAGCAGGGAAAAAACTACTGTCCCTCTTGATCCTAACATTGCTGGTGTTTCTTCTGCATTCTTTAAAAAGATTATGAGCCCTTTTGGGAAAGAGATCCATTTTATTTTTATATGTAAATCACATTGTGAACTTTTGATTGAAGCGTAGCAGATAATAATTAGGCCAGTAATGCTTTTTTTCAGATACTGTTGCTACAAGTACAAAACTAACAGGCCAATCCTCTCCTGCCCTGAAATAGGCAGGCCATTGGGTCTGTGCCATATCTTGTACAGATCAGGAGGTGGCTACTGCACAACTCAAAATAAGGGAATTTATTTTCTCTTGCCCTGTGTCCTGAAGTAGTCATTATGGGACAACTTGAATCTGTGCCAGCAAAACTGCAGATGCAAATCTGAGCAGCCGGTGTAACACCAGGCTGGCAAGGAGGTGGGTTAGGATACCGCCTACATCACCCAGCGACCCACCCCCTACCCCCTCTCTGACCCCCCTCGGGCCAGCCTACCTCTGCCAGGGCAAACTCGCCTGCTCATAAGGAAGCGCAAATGCACTTTATGACACATTCGCAATACTCCTGGGACGGTGTAAGGGACTTACGCAGGCCAAGGACCAGGAGTACGCGCTAAATCCATTATTTTTCCGCAGTTATTACTCTGTTTGTGGTCTTCAAAATACATTCAGTATAACCACAGAGCAACTTACAGATTGTTTTAGAGCTTCTCGAGAGGGAAAATCAATTTCTAAAACTTCTTTCAAATTTGATAGCAAGCTGATTTCTGGATCCCTGCAAAGAAAGAAGAGAACATGTAAACACTGTAACAGAAACAATCATGCGCTAAAAATCTACAACCAAACATACTTACCACAGGTGTATGTTGCTGTTCAGCTTGATTTTCAAGGGATTTACCACTGAAAACAAAAGATACATTTGACACTCTTCACAAAAGCATTTTATTTAATTCCGGTAAGTCTGACTCCAAAAGAAATATGTGACTAGAGAATATGTAGCCCCAGGTAGTCAAGATGAGACTACAACAGGGACAGATAAGTATGCAGAGAACTCAACAGGAGAAGTCCACAGAATGCTCAAGTGAGAGTTTTTGTCCGAATGCTCTCCAACAACTAATGAAAACAGGGCAGCAGTAAAGAACTGAACACAGGAATCAAACATGAGGCCTGGGATTTTGTCATCTCAATCACCAGTAGCAAGTCCCCCAATGGCCCTTCTAATATATGTCCCTTGCAGCACATCTGCAGACCATTTGTGGCACACCAATGTGTCATGGCACATTGTTTGAAAATTGCTGTGGGCACATTAACCACCAAACTCTTCTATATTTGCACAAACCTACCAAACCAATGGTTTTGGTTTTTTTTATTGCATAAGAACCGACACACACAACATTGTTTGGCAGCATATTGAATCTTCAACGTCTTCCTGCGCAATACGCACACACAAATTTTCTAAAATTTAAGTTCAATGATGTGATTCTTCCTTGCTCTGCCTGAAATAAGTATACTCAATTTACTATGAAGTTAACGTGCAGTAAGCATAAACTGATATACTGCGATAGTATAGCTATTGTGATTGACAAAATGTGTTTTAAATGGAAGTCATCCTACCGTGGTCTGCTCCAAGAAAGTAACACTCAGGAAGCATGGTTGGGTGTCTGGGATCGACCTCTATATTAACTGAAACGTTGTTTCCTATAAAAGAGGCAGAAGGTTGTAGAGGGTTAGTAATACATAAAGCTTCGTTCTCTGTAGGAGGAAGGGGGAGGCACTCGTCACGACATGGGTTCCCCCTCCCACGCATGTTGTCTCCACCTCCTGGGGGGGGGGCAGCCCATCCCCTGTCCGGCTCAGCCTCGCACAGACCTAGGAGAGCTCCCAGAGCTCATCTCTACCTCCTTTTCCTCCTTCCTAAATTTGTCCTACTTTTCCCTCTGCTCTCCTCCTCTCCTCAGATCTCTTTCCTGACCCACCTCAGAGCGAACGGGGAGGCTTGCAGGTTGGTCTCACCAGTGCGGCCTGGCCGCTGTGGGAGCCAGCCACGCGAAGCGCTGCAGCGTTTCAGCGCTGTTCTGGAGAGAAGGAGAGGGAGCGCCTCGCCCGATTGAGCGGCCACGCATACGCCGACGGGCGGGCAGAGAGTCGGGGTCCGGAGCAGCTGCTAGCCCCAGCCCCACAGATACAGAGGTGACAGCGGTGCACTAGGAGGCCCACCACGAGCCCGTGGAAAAAAGAAAAAGCAGGCCTCGCCACGCTTACAGCAATGGAGGCATCAGGCCTAGCGGAACTTGCGGATGAGCGCGAGAACAACATGGAACTCACCCAGTCAAGTAACGGGTCCGTGGGGTCCCAAGTGGAGGGGGTGAGTGAAAGGGCTCCTACCCAACCCCAGTCCTTGCCAATCCACAGTTCTGTGGCATGTTCCCCCCCCCCCAGCTCAGCTCGACACAGTCATCAAGCAGGCTGTGGAGGGAGTTTTTAAGGAGCAGCTGCCTCTTATCATCAAGGCCTGCAAAACTCCAAATCCTCCCCACCCCGAAAAGCCAAACGCAAGAGGACTGCAGGCCCATCTCTGGAGTCCTCGGATTGTTCAGAGGGGGAGGGAGGGGAGAGGGCCTCTAGGCCCACTTCTAAAAGGGCAAAGAGACAAGCCTCTCCCCCACAAGGACAAGGCCCAGTTCCACGGCAGGCAGGTCTCTGCCGCTTATGAGCTTCGCTCCACCCCATCTTCCTCAGACAAAGAAGAGGGGGAGCTTTCTGGAGAGGATGAACTAGAGGATCAGGCCAAACAAAATCTGGACAGACTTTTTCCAATGTATTTGTTCCCAAGGATGCTGGCTAAGGCCACGCAAGCCCTGGGCCTAGCAGCAGGAGCTCCGGAGGGCTCTGCCACACCAGGTTCTGCCAAGCCTCACAGGGCTAAGCTCCTTTTCCTTCAGGGCCCAGTAAAGCCTGAAACAGCACCTTTTCCAAAAGCCTCCCAAAGAACTACTGCGGAAGAACTACAGCCCAACCACCCCAAACACAACTCACGTTTGATCAACAAGTTATACACTCTGCCAGAACAGACCATGCAGTGCCTCAAGGTGCCCCTCGTGGACGCACCCGTGGCAGTCATTTCATCCTCAGCGGTCCTTCCCTCTGGGGGGGACGGACCAAAAGATAGCTGTGACAAACAGGTGGAGGTTTCCCTCAAGTAAAGAGGGACTTCGAGACATCCTCACAGGCACTTCGAGCGGCGGCCACTAATTCTGTCATGGCCAAGGCTACATGCTTCTGGGCCGAGGAGCTCGCTTGAACCGAGCCGAAGCTCTCTAAACAGGCAAAGAATGCCCTAAAACAGATCTCATAAGCCGCGGCCTTCACTGCTGATTCATCTTCTGATGCCATGCAGTTCCGTGCCAGAGCCATGGCAGCCAGCATGGCAGCCGGACGCAACACCTGGCTACGGCAATGGGATGGTGACAGCGCATCCGTCACAAGGCTGGTGGGAGTACCCTTCAAGGGCTCAAAATTATTCGGCGAGGCGTTGGAGCCTCTCCTCACTGAAACCAAAGACAAGAGGAAGGTTCTTCCCTCAGGGAGGAAGGAGTCCTACAAGGGCAAGTTGCAGTCCTTTCGAGGCTCAGGTTTCCCTAGCCAGGGTAGAGAGCCTTTCCAGAGAGGGAGGGGGAGATGGAATAAATCCAGATTTTTCCCCAGGGGCAGGCGTCTTCCAGACCTGGGCCTGCCAACCTAGCAGTTCGAAAGCACCTAAATGCAAGTAGATAAATAGGGACCACTTCAGTGGGAAGGTAACGGCGTTCCGTGCGCTACGGCGTAGTCATGCTGGCCACATGACCACGAAGCTTGTCCTCGGACAAAACGCCTGCTCTACAGGCTTTGAAATGGAGATGAGCACCGCCCCCTACAGTCAGTCATGACTAGACCATTCGGTCGTGGGGAAACCTTTGCCTTTTTAATGTAAGGAGGTTGCACAATCCATCATTGCCTATAGCCCACAATGGACTTTTCTTCCAGAAATCCATCCAATCCCCTCTTAAAGGCATCTAGGCCAGATTTCATCACCACCTCCTGTGGCAAAGAGTTCCACAGATTAACTACCCACTGAGTAAAAAAGTATTTCCTTTTATCTGTTTTAACTCTCCCAACCCTCAGTTTTAGCAGATGCTCCCTGGTTCTGGTGTTTTGAGAGAGGGAAATGAAGATCCCTCTATCAACTCTATTCCTTCCATAATTTTTTTGTATGTCTCAATCATGTCCCCCCTCAGGAGCCTTTTTTTCTAGGCTGAAGGTTATTCTAGGTTAGGTTATTCTAACAGGGTGAAGGACACCCTCCTGCCCTCAAAGAGAGCATCCACCAAGAGATCTTATGGATCCACTTGGAGGAAGTTCTGTGATTGATGCAAGGGCAGAGGTATCTTGGCCTCTAAGACTCTAGGACCAGGGACATCCTGGAGTTCTTACAGGATGGCCTGGAAATGGGGCTGAGCACCAACACATTGCGCAGGCAAGCAGTGGCCATAACCAGTACCTTAGGAGCAGGCTCAGGTGGTAGTAGCAAGTCACACCCACACATTCAGAGGTTCGTCAGGGGGGTGGCACTGCTCATCGGTTCCCTACATGGGACTTGCACAAGGTTCTATCTTAAAAGAGCTAACTGTCAAAATGCTTCTGTTGGTAGCCATCACTTTGGCTAGGCGGGTGTCTGAACTGGGGGCTTTGTCGATTAATTCTAACCTTTGCATCTTCCACAAGGACAGAGTGGTTCTCAGACCGGATCCCGCCTTCATCCGGAAGGTTGACACCTGGTTCTGCAGGGCCCAAGAGTTGTCATTGCCATCCTTCTGTCCTAACCCCAGTCACCCCAAGGAGCAAACTTGGCACAACCTGGATGTACGCAGGGCTCTCAGATTCTACACAACTACCTATCCAGATGGCTCAAGACCAGGATTGAAGCGGCCTACAGAGCAGTGGGGAAAGCTCCACCAGAGGGCATCACAGCCCACTCAGTTAGGGGAGCGGCCACCTCAGCCGTGTTCGAGGGGGCGTGTTCCTTGGGTGATAGCTGTAGGGCGGCCACCTGTCGTCCCCTAACACTTTCACCAGACACTATAGGATTGATAGTGCAGACTTGGCTGAGGCTGCATTTGGGAGTCGGGTTCTCCAAACCGTGGTAGCATCCTGAGGGCCTCGCTAAACCCACCCAGTAGATTAGGCTGCTCGAGGACGTCCCATGTCGTGACGAGTGCCTCCCCCTTCCTCCTACAGAGAAAACAGAATTCTTACTTGAGAATCTCCTGTTCTGGGAGGAGGAAGGGGGAGGCACTCGACCCACCATATTAGAGCTCGGCGATTAGCAGGGGTGACAGAGGATAGGGGCCCGGGTGGGGCGTTTACCTTGCCCCGCTGAAATTGGTTTGTCTGGTGTTAGTTCTTTTCCCTTCTGTGTTTCTCTGCTGCCCGTTGGCACCTTTTTACTATGTTTCTTCTTGCCTGCACATGCCTGGCAGGCCATGCGCCGCCCTCAGGGCAGTGGTGGTGGGTCTCCTATTTTCCAGCTCTTCTTAGCCAGACTGGGGATGGGCTGCCCTCCCAGGAGGTGGAGACAATGTTGTCCGGCCCTGCCTCGTGTGTGGGAGGGGCAACCCATCTCGTGACGAGTGCCTCCCCCTTCCTCCTCCCAGACCAGGATATTCTCCGGTAAGAATTCCATTTTCTTACACATGTAGTTGCTCAAAAAGAACAGAATCTGCAAGGATTACCTTGGTTCAAGCTTTGAGCCCAAAGCACAGTGCTCACTTCTCATTTCTAAAAGCAATACTCTGCGACTTAGACTTCATGTTCAGTTTTAATACTTAATACGTTAAGTTGTCTCAGCTTCCAAGTTGTGTATTTGTCCTTTTTACCAACTTCTTCCCCGCCACTTCTCAATATTGATTCCTTATTTGCTGCATGTTGTTCTTATTACTATTAATTAGGCTTGTGGTACCTAATCAATTAATTGGTTAAATGGAGTAAAACATTTTAATCCATTAAAATGGAGCTCCCAATCAATCAAGCAGCAATTTAAAAAAATAATTATAAACTTTTAAAACACAAATTATACCAAAAAAGCTTGGGGGGGGGGGAGATTCCCCTTAATGCTTTTTTCCCCTTCACATCTTTTGTTTCATTCATATGCAGATTTAATCAATTGGGTGACAGTCTTATTACTAAAAACTGATGTACCTAAGAGTTTACAGAGGAACACAAACAAAAAGAGAAGTCACTACCTTGAGTAACTGAACCATCTAAATTTCATCATTTGATACTCAGGGCCCAATCCTAAGAGGCGCAGTGCTGAGAGTAAGGGCCTACCGCTGGTGCTGATGTTGCAAAAGTGCCGTAAGGCATTTCTTCTGCCATCAGAAAGAGCTTACAGTGATGCTGGCCCAGCGCTAGGACCTTATGTGGAGCCGATGAAAGATGAGAGGTACCACCACCACCACCTGCGGTAAGCCATTTCAGGGTGGGCAGAACTGGGCAGCGGGAAGGGCTGAGCAGGTGGGACTGGCAGTGGCCTCTATCACCGGATCCTATCCTCCGTGAGGGGCCATGTGGCCCAACACAGAACCCTCAAGTCTGCACAAGCAAAATAGCCAGTACAGTCTTGGGAAGGCCCACTGGCAGCCTTAAACCGGGGGAAGGGGACAAACATCCCCTTCTCCAGAGGTGCTTCCTACGGTTGCCACAGCACATGTAGGATGCAGCGGGAGACGTTTTGGTACTGCTGCACCTACGGGGGCTTAGCAACCTGCCCGCTATTTAAGATACTATCTTAGACGCAACAGGCAATATTCATCATGTGCGCTGTTTAAAATCATGTGTTTGCTTTGTAAATGAAAAAAATCATTTTCAACGTGCTGCCTTTTTATCTGTATGAAAAGTTCTTGTCAGTCTAGTCTTCTTCCTTACCAAGTGCAATCCTTCTCAGGGTGGCGCTCCGTGTGGGCTTTTCTGGCTCAAGAACCCAGGTCTTCTCATCAATTTCATCCAGGGCATTCCAAAACTCCTTCAGTGATTCCAATGCAGCCAAGAACTGACTATGAATGCTTAATAAGGAGCTCTAAGAGAGAAGGAAATTGTAACAAATTTTATAGATGGCATTTTACCAACAGTAATAGAAAAGTGGGAAGAAATGACAGCCTGTCCAAGCATTTTACATCTAGCAGTGAAGTATGTGGCAAAAAACAAAACAAAAAAAAACTAAGATCATGGCAACCACTCCCATCACTTCCTGGCAAATAGAAGGGGAAGAAATGGAAGCAGTGACAGACTTTATTTTCCTGGGCTCCAAGATCACTGCAGATGGTGACTGCAGCCTTGAAATTAAAAGACGTTTACTTCTTGGGAGAAAAGCTATGGCAAACCTGGACAACTTAATCAAAAGCCAAGACATCACCCTGCCAACAAAGGTTCGCATAGTCAAAGCGATGGTTTTCCCAGTAGCAATGTATGGCTGTGAGAGCTGGACCATACGAAAGGCAGAGCGCCGAAGAATAGATGCTTTCGAATTATGGTGTTGGAGAAGACTCTTGCGAGTCCCCTGGACTGCAAGGAGATCCAATCGGTCAATCCTCCAGGAAGTCAAGCCTGATTGCTCCCTGGAAGGACAAATTCTGAAGCTGAAGCTCAAGTACTTTGGCCACCTCATGAGAAGAGAGGACTCTTCAGAAAAGACCCTCATGCTGGGAAAGATGGAAGGCAAAAGGAGAAGGGGGCGGCAGAGGATGAGATGGTTAGATAGTGTCACCGAAGCAATGAACATGAAATTGGGTGAACTCTGGAAGCTAGTGGAGGACAGGGAGGCCTGGCGTGTTGTGGTCCCTGGGGTCGCAAAGAGTCGGACACGACTTAGCGACTGAACAACAACAACAACATGCGGCAAAAAAAGAGATCTGACGTTTTCTGTACATTTTTTTCTAAAATACATTGAATGTGCTGCCCAAATGCTGGACTTCAGCTTCAGCTATCAAATTCACCTTTCAAGTCCTTCCCCCCCCCAAAAAAAATTCAAAAACAAATTATTCTTTGCTAAAAGTAGAAGAACCCATACATACCTCTCAAAGGCATTTAATTCAGAAGTAAATCTACAGCGTCCAATTTTTAATGACCTAACTTATAACAAATGGGGCTCACAGTATTCCATGAAGAAATCGCACAATCCAGTCGCCTCCGAAAGTTACTGATGAAGCCTCCCCTATGTAGTTAGTATTGCAAGACTGTAACTCAGGGGGTCTCCAATCTTTTAGCTCTGGAACCCACTTTTTAGGACAACACTCTGTCCAGGACCGGCCACAAATGATGTCATGGTGGGATGTGCTGTTATTGTGAGGCCAGAACCTGCTGCTTTCTAGAGAAGAATGACTCAGCAACATCTTTTCATTGGCTGCTAGGAAAATAAATTGCATTGTGTCCTTTTGAGAGGGGGGCTTCCAGGGCCATGGAGTTGTATAGGACATGCTGTCGGTTTGATGACTTCACACCACTTAACTTCAAAAGTTGAAAATACTTAGTTGAGCTAGATCTTTATTGTTTTCTGTTAACTGCTGCAAATGCATGTTATTTAACTGTTTCTTTGGAACTTGGTGTGATTGCTTCCCTCCCACAACTTTAAGTCAGGAGAAGGATTGAAGCTCCCTTTGCTATGTAATAAAGCTCTTCTTTTAATATAAAAGATATTGGCAAAGGGGATATGTTTCTGCCAAGGAATTGCTACTAGGCTTTTGATACACTAACTCCGAGGTCTGGAGGAGGTTTGGTTTGGTTGGAAGAGCCCTGTTTGTGTCTTGGCAAGCTGAAATTATTAGGAGTTGCTCCAGTTCCACGGGGTTAAACATTGAAGGTGAATGGGGCTATGAGCATGACACCTACAGCATGACACCATCTTTCCATATGTTTAATTATGGCTGCGCTAGGTGCTACACAACCCACCTGAAATTGGTTGGTGACCCACCTAGTGGGTTCCAACTCACAAGTTTGAGATAAGTCATTCATGCAACACCACTGCACATCAACCATCATCTCGTTTGAATTATCAAGCTCAACAGAAACATGATGGGATTAAAGGAAACTCATTGCAACTCTTTCTAGGACAGCCTTCCGCCTGTACTGTGGGTCCACTCTCCCTTAATTAAAATATCTACCGCCTCGTATTTCAAGAGGAAGAGAGCCTTGTGTGGCTAGTGTCCTGCTGAATTTCACACTTAAAGCACACTCAGACATCACGCAGGGATTTGGAAGGATTTGCAGAAGCAATGGGTGGAGTCTGCACAACACCAAATTGAAGTCTATCAGATTTTTTAAAATTTATGCAAATTTAATTAGGGGCAAAAGGAGTCTGGTTTAAAACAAAGAACAAGAGTTGTAGAGCATCCAGTTCTAACATACAGTAATCCCAAGTTACATTCTGAAGAGCACAGCAAGTTGAGCTTCCACTGTACTGAATCCTGCTCTTTGTACAATCTTCCTTTACTTGTCAAAGATACAAATAAAGTTCAGGGTGTTTTCAAACTTGCTTAAATGGCCTTGTGTTGTTGTTTTTAGTTATTTTATATATGTGAAGGGGAAAAAAGGGAAGGGCAGAGCTAGAGAAATAAAATGTTGGATTTTTTTTCCTCTACTGTTATTAAATTATATTAAAGTGAGAAAGCACTTAAGCAGAAAAGTGTGAATACTGCCAATCTCAAAATGTAACGCTTATTATCTTTAAAAGCATTTTGTTACTTTTATAATACCTGAAGTGATATAATAGTGTCAGTCACTTAACCAGATCTTAGAGCATAATATCTTCATCTTAAGTACTATTATTTCCAGTATTTTAATAATTTTCACACTGTCTTGGAATGTGATCTTTTGTGCTCTGATGACACTTAAATTAATAGCATAATTTTCTGGTACTTGCAACAGTTGCTTTCCATTTTGATTTTTCACATTTCCCTACATCACATAACAGATAAATCCTCTAATAATCATTTTTATCTTTATCTTTAGGGAATTCAAAAGGTTTCCAGTAGAAATAAAGAAACATCAAGGGATTAGAATCCACAGATACATTTTGAAATCCAATTAATTTTAATACTAATTGCAATGTTTCAATGATGTTCCTTAAAAGGTGACCAAATCTTTTCTTAAAATGATCTGCTCATCTGATCTTATTTGCATGTTTCATTGATGTGGTCAACTAACTTTCCATATGATTATCAGAATCTCTGTCTCAAAATCAGCCACATTACTTTGTCATGTAAATCATGAAGAATTTATCATCCATTTTACCCTTCATCTGATTTATTTCTGTCCACTTCTCTTTTAAACAATCTGCAGAGATCCCATTTTTTACTTCTGCCAGGATACTTGGTTAAGGAATATATCGCCATTCTGTTGCTTGATGGTTTTACCTAGACAATAGTGCACCCCTAGTACTTATATATGTAATATAAATTTAAAATGACAGGAAACACAGGGTTGGATCCAAAGACACACGAGCAGAAGAAGAGTCACTAGTTCAACTTTTGTGGAACAGTTCATGCGCTGTTATAAGAGAGGCTCCACAGCAGTCCTCATGCCTGGGCAAGCAGAATAACATCTTTGAATGCATTTGAACATTTTGGGGGCAGTGCTGTAGGATATGGTGTAAAGTAGCTCTTCCTTAAGCAGAATACACCTTCTGACTTTAGAAATACCTCTTTGTAGCCAACCAATTATTGTTTGTAAGATGATTGACATGCCTGACAGCCCAATCCTTTGCTGCCTGACTGCCTGGGAACATAGTGGTAGCAAGGCAGCTACTGCTGCACCCTGTAGTAGCCAAGTAGCCGTGGGAGGCTCTGGGTCAGAAGGGGATGCTTCTCCACTTTTCCCAAGGTAAGGACGCAGGACGGGTGAGCAGTCTACTCACCTCTGCGCCAGCTATTTAGCTGGCGCAGAGGAGAAGCCCTCCATGTAAGATTGCATGGCCATGAACAGAGGTTGGGAGCCAGCAGTGAGAGTCACTGCCGGTTCCATCCCCCAAGTCTGCCTCTCCTCCCACCCTGCCCAGAAAGCCCACAAGGCCGGCAACCAGCGGCCTCACCACTCACTGGCTTGCAGTGCTCCTTCCAATCCGCGCAGGACCAGCATTGGAGGAGGTGCTTTATGGCGCCCTGCATTACATTTGCCCAGCCGGTACGAGCGTATGGCCCACGGTGAGGCCCACAAGAATGAGCCCGAACTTTTTAACCACCTAATTACATACTAGCTGGCAGAGTGAAATCGATGTTCACAGGTTTAAACATGAAATATGAATGCTGCTTTCTTGCACATAATAACTCAGGAGAAGGGCTGAACTTAGTGACACCACCACTGGGGTGGGGATGAGCTCCTGGACATGCTGGGAATCATATACAAACATGTGCAATCCAAACTGCAATTTATTTTGCCTACAGAATATAAGGGGCGCGACTGAGAACTGGCCCAAATGCAATCTTCATAGTGCCATTTTAGTGATCCTACAGGGGAGTTGAAGCTCAGTAGCAGAACACCTGCTTTGCTTTGCGGAAGTTCCAGGATTAATCTCTGGCATCTGTAGGAAGTGCTGAGAAAGACACACACACACACACACACACACACACCCCTGAAGTCCTGCAGAGTTGCTGCCTGTCAGTGTAGCGACTTTCAACACTGTTTCCCTCATGAACTCTATGATTTACTGAACATAAACTCTATGGTTTATGAACCCTGAACTCTATGGTTTACTCTATGGTTTTCACGTCTTGTGATGTCACTTCCAGCTCCATGGAGACTCTCCTGGGTTCTGTGGCTCTGTTTCTAGGGCAACTGCCTGCAATAACAATTGTCAGTGGAGGAAGAGGTACAAACAATTCATTACTACTCTAGAAACAGAGCTGCAGAACCCAGGAGAGTCTCCGTGCTTTTTTTTCCTGGATGTTTTTCAGCAATTTTCAACCACTGTACTCCAAACTCCCGCAACACATTTGTGAACCTTCTGTGACACACCAGTTGAAAATTGCATGTGTAGACAATATGGAGGTAAATGGACAATGCCTCATTTCATACAAGGTAGCTTCCGATATTGTGTATGTACACCCTAACAGTCTGGTGTGCTGGAACCTAGGCCATGGCAGGCACTCAAGCACGCTTGGGAAATGTCCAAAGTGATCCTGAATAATTAGCGCAAACAGCTGCCAACAGTGATTCATGCTGGCACACTTCACAGCATGAACACTTTTGAACATCACAGGCCCTGTACCGAGCCTTCTTTTCTGATTTTCACACAGTGATCGTTACAGTAAAGCGGTCCCTCGGGTACTGACATAAAAGGAGAGCCTTTTGGCATGTTTTGAAAAAGATGCCCTTTTATTCTGCAATACAAGAGACACACAACTCTGCTTATCGTCGTCTCAGTATTCATTTAGCAGAAACCAAATATCATTAAACTGAAACCAAATAGTGTACTTGGGGGTTAAGAAATGCTACAGAATTGCTACTTCTAATCCTTTTCTTTACACCAACATTCTACAAAGGACTGAAAAGATCTCACACCATTTTTTAAATGTATGTATTGAGCAATACAAAATATTCTCACCTTTGCTCTTTCTTCTTCAGATCTATCACTAGGGATGGTTTTTTCGGTGATCAACACAGAACGCTAATTAATGATAATTTCTACTGAAAATACTACATAAAACAAAATGTAGGTCAAAACACCAAAAAACACGTTTTTGCTCAGTTTGATACAAATTTAGATGAATTTCACAAAAATACGACCATTTTTGTTTCTTTTTGACACAGTTTTGAGGACTCCGCAAATAGTTTTCAGTAAGGGATCAGGAGGAGGAGTGGCAGAAACAAGAGGAAGCTCTTGCTTAAACTTGCAAGAACACGCATGTTCATAGTTCACAGTGCTTGCTGGGGCGACTTTAATAGAATGTGGAAGTAGTAAATAGCAGTTTCTTGACTTTCCAAGCAGCAACTAGAGTGCAGCTTGGGAATTTTTGAGCAGGTTATTTCAGGCTCAGGTGTGTGAGCCAGTAAGTGCTTGCCTTTGTAGAGCCATTCACCCTTATTTATTGCACTGTTTGCACAATTTGCAATAAAAATTTGGATAAAAATACATAACACTGCAATTTGCTATTTTAATCAAGAAATTTTGGAAAACGTATCACCCCAAAACCCCACCCCAAAATCTATTAAGTATCGTGCAGGGCTTGGGAATGTGCCTGCTTGTTCCGGCAACATTCGTCTAGACGTTTTTAACACTGCTATGCACGCCATCCCAGATCCACATGTTTCAGATGCTTCTGTGATTTAAAATACCAAGTTCCCAACTGCAGAACTTTAGAGCGAGCGTCCATGGCAAAAACTGAAGAATTAAAATTCCTTTCAACTAAATAATGTGGGGGGAAAGACTTGCTAGGCTAGGCAATATCCACAACATTGATTGGAGGATTAAGACAAAAAAACATGAGAAAAATGCACTGCAGTGAACAGGTTCTGACACAGCAGGGGTATGGATTGGATGACCTGGTAGGTCTCTTCTATTAGTAATTTATGATTCTTACAGATTTGCCTGGAAAATGGTTTCCATTTGTCATTTACTGAAGCTGAACCCCCTCTTCAGCATCCCTCCTGATCCCCATATTCACCAGCCAATAAAAAAATAAAGATGTCAGATCTGGAATCTTTAAGAAACTCCCCTTGTCACCCACCCAAGCCTTTGTACGTGTTATTGATTCAATATTCCACAATTGCATTGCAGGCTTAGCAACAGAAGCTAGAAATACCCCAGGCTTATTTCGAAGATCCAGCATAGCATATTTTACTGGAAATACCTTAACTAAAAATTCAAAGGGAAAGGAAGGGCTTTAATGGGAGGGCTACTGCATAAAGATGGAGAGTAACATATTTTCACCAAAAAAAAACAAAAACCACAAAACCCTGAGTTGACAGCAAATGCATTTTGGCTAATTGGGAAGAGAAAGAGACTGAAGCGAATGTTCCAGCCCTTGTCATTGGGAAGCTCTCTCTGTTTATTTGGCACCAGGAACAATGGCAGCAGCCTTGCCCTTGGTGCTGATTTCTGACTATTCCAAAATGTCTCCTCAGAGCCAGAATACACTGGCTGCTACTGATCACGCTGTGAGACACCTGCACTGGCTACTAGACTTGTCATGACGCACAAAACCCTACCATCTTCAGCTTGACATTGTGCACGTTATAATTATTCATCCAAATGAATATGTCAGAGGCAGCAGCAGCAGACCTCCCATCAGAGCACAAGAAAAATACATCAAAACATTATCAACTCAGCAGGAAGATAGGGACCATAAGGAAAATTACCCATTTTTAATACAGATGCCATAAAGCCATGTCTATTATATGAAAAAGGAAAATCACGCACATCACGCTTAAAGTCCAAAAGAACGAGAAGAACATGAAACAGCTGTTAGGGGAAAAAAATCAATTATGGTACATTTTCTTTGACAAGAGTGTGCTGGTATTCTGACACTGACATTTGCACCTTTTGAGGTCAGGGTCTCAACAATGTTTCCATTAAAATGACCTACAGATGTTAGAACTAAATACCTATCAAGCATTCAAACATGCATGCTGATTAACCAAAATAACTCAAGAGAAAGCCAGTCCCACATATCCTTCACTTATGTATTCCCACCACACACACACACACCATCAAAATAAACTTTATTTTACAAACGTTGACCTGAACTAAGGTGTCAGATGACTGGCCTTTTCTTTAGGGAACTGGGTACACAAACCAAAACACCCGCTGCAGGTGTATACCTTCCAGGGCAAAGAATTTGCATTTGCAGAACTCAGGACGTATCACATACACAACGGGCCTGCACCACATCCAGCACAGCTTGGGCATGGAGCCTCCATGGGGCAAGGATGTCTTGCCCTGAGGTAGGCATGCGCCAGCCAGCTCTAAGGGCTACTTGAAACCCGCGCAGCCTGAGGGTTTGGATGCCGCCTAATGGCCGCATCCAGGCACCACCCCCTACCTGGGCCGGAGCGCCTTGCGGGCTGCCCTCCAACTACCCCATTCCTCCCTGTTTTGTGGAAAGGTTCATATTTATACTTAAGTATCTACAATGGCCATATAAACAGCTGCATCTGTGTAACACCTCCAACTATGACCTTAGGCAAACATAGCCGCCATCCACACTACTACACTGAAGATGTTTAGGACCGAGGGACAAATCCAACTAGTGTACATTATATATTAAAATACTAAAATTGGTAAAATGTTGCATTTTTAAAAAAGCTGTTCATTTTATATCTTAACATGCAAATGTCATATTTTAAATTTCCTGATTTTTAACAACTGTAGTCCAGAGTACTTAAAAAGATAAAGGTTTCCCCACGACCGAAAGGTCTAGTCGTGACCGACTGTAGGGGGCGGTGCTCATCTCCATTTCAAAGCCTGTAGAGCCGGCATTTTTGTCAGAGGACAAGCTTCCGTGGTCATATGGCCAGCATGACTATACACCGTAGCGCACGGAATCCCATTACCTTCCCACCGAAGTGGTCCCTATTTATCTACTTGCATTTTAGGTGCTTTCGAACTGCTAGGTTGGCAGGAGCTGGGACAAGCAACGGGAGCTCACTCCGTCGCGCAGTCTCGAACTCCCAACCTTCCGGTTAGAAAGCCCAGCAGCAGCGGTTTAACCTGCTGCGCCACCACGTCCCCCAGAGTACTTACCTGTACCTATATTAAAAACACCCCTTTGTTGTCCAGCTGGTCAAATTAACAGCAGCAAATCGCTAGAAGTGAAACAATATGCTCTAAATATGCTCAGAATAAATCAAAGATCTGTCTGCCCTTGAACAAAGTGACACACCAAGACACTTGGGACATAGTGCTGCGCAAAATCAAATTCCTTTTATTCTTAGCATCAATTGAGACTTTGCCTCCTTCCCACCTCTTTAAGGCTCCGTGTTACCTAGAAAACTACAGGTTGGGAACTTGCTGGGGCTGCTCCAGGGAATTGAGAACTGCATAAGAACAGACCAAATTAATTGCTTTGACCCCAAACATCACAACTCCTTCCATTGTCCATACTCTAAAGAGCTTCAGCTTCAGAAGGGGTTGGGGGCAGTAATACAAAGTGGATATCTTTGTGGGGAGGGCCCTTGTATAATTTTCCAACAGATCTGAACTCTGAACTTCCATTAACCACAAGACCATGCAAATAAGGACTTTCTAGGCAAGTGCCTTAACGTAATGTAGGAGTTAATGTAACTCCCCTCTGCAATGCTTAGGGGAGAGGACTTTCTTTGTTGGTGCAGCTATGCAACACATTGTGTGCACTCTAAACAGTAGTGAAATCCATGAATAGTAGGAGAAACTTTTTGAAAAATTAAACATTTTGCGTTTTGCCAGAGGGGGGCATCCCACGAACAGCACAAACTATTAATTCTGTGCAAGTAATTTTTAGTACTCGACTCTCTAACTGTAACAGGAATGAAAAGCTGTTTAGCAAGGATCTATTATCACCAGGTTAGAGTGCAGTATTTACAGCTCTCAGGGATACAAGTTTCCCAGGTGAAGAATTTTCCATATGATTGCTGAAGTGAAATTAAGGGTCACAGCTGTTTTTACAGACTTTGCAAATTCCCATTAATTCATCAGAAGTCTTTCCTCATGGTGTAGGAAGTTAATTCAGTTAATTCAGTCAGTGTTGCACCAGTCCAGTCCATGTAACTGCAGATCAAGGCTTTGTGATATGCAACCCACTCTAAGAGAGCTGTAGACCTGCACGTTCTGTCCTTTGCTCTCCCCGAAACAAGGGTGAAATTTTTTGTTTCCTGGTGAAAAGAAGCTGCAGTTCCATGCAATGTATGAACTGGGGTGAACGGTGATTTCTCAACTAACTAAGGGTACAACCCTAATCAACTTGCCAGTGCTGAGGTAAGGGTACTGCAGCTCCAAGGTAATAAACATTCCCTTATCTTGAAGAGGCCTCTGTGATTACTACTCCACTGCAGAATGTAGAACATGCCCCATTGGCACAGCTAGGTCAGTGCTCGGAAGTTGATTAGGACTGCGTCCTAAGGGCCAAATCTTAACCAACTTTCCAGCACTGACATAGCTGTGCCACTGACATAGCTGTGCCAATGGGGCGTGTGCTGCATCCTGCAGTTGGGGGGGGGCAGTTACGGAGGCTGCCTCAAGGTACAGGAACATTTATTCCCTTACGGGCTGCACTGCATCAGTGCTGGAAAGTTGGATAGGATTGAGCCCTTACTTAACTAACTAGATTTGTTATCCTGATTTGGTCCATTTCTGGCTGGTTACACTGCAGTTCCTCAAATTCAAACACAACATGGAAATGCACCTTGGTCTTAAAAGCCAGGCGGTCACACCATGAGTAATACTTCTGTGAACAAAAGCGCATGCCAGAAATGTGTGTGCATAAGTGTGCATGTGCATGCATTAAAGTGCATGAATACCACACAAGTGCATGCATACTACACAGGTGCATGCATTTCACTCAGCATAAGCAGAACGCTCCTATTGTTCTCTGAGTCTTACATTCATGGAGCATGCTTCCATTCACAGAAACATTACACTCCCTTCTTGCATGCAAAAAAAGGGAGGGTGGGAACATACAAGCTCACGGCTCTCTTCAGCATGCTAAACATGGCTTAAGCATTTCATCTCAACCTGGTCGCAATGATTGTCCGTGAGCCTGGCAATTCATTTCAAATACAAAGCATTTGAGAAAATGACTTAAGCTGAACTTGTTTACTATAGAAAAAACTAAGCTGCCCTAAGATGAAGCTAACCACTATGTGGTTGTTGTTTTTTAATATCTTTGTATCCAAATACAATTAATTTTTAAAAGTAGCGTTTCCCCCCCCCCAACAAATAGCTTGGCATTACTATTATTAGAAAGTGCTATTAGGGAATCCTACACCTTCAACTTTTAGGAACACAAATGCACATGGAATTTTAAAATCATCCTTTTAAGTAAAGCTTCCTCCCCCCCCCCTTTTTTAAAACATTTGGGTTTCTTTATATCTGCCACATTTTTCCATCATGGAACTCAAGCAAGTGTGCAAAGGCTGCCCTCCCAGCCAGGCACTGACCATACTTGGGACTTGCTTAGCTTCACCAAGCTTGCTTGAATCATATGCCTTCAGATCATGCCCCTGGACTTGCTTTAGATCCATCTACTTTCCAGCTTGATTTGCGATTAAGGTAGGGCTTGAAAGAGTAATCCTGCCTAATGCAGAGATGGCAGCTGCAATCCTATGCATACTTCCATAAGAGTAAATCCACAGTTGGATTGACCTCCGAGTTAACATGTATGGGAGTTCCATTTACATCAGAGCTGTGACTCAAGTAGACAAAACAGGATACAGTCACTCAAGAACCCAGCAAATACAGCTTGAGCTTACACAAGGGGAGAACAGAGGAACTGGACCGCTTCTTTGAACAGCTGGCCCATGTGCCATATCACAAGTGTTTTTGAATCGGTCCTCAAAAGGTGGTTGTTATGAGACAATGGGAGGCGGGGTAGCTGTTTGGGGTGGGTGGGAAATAAGCGCCCCTGGACTCTCAGAACTAGTTTCATGGTTCTTTGGATCTGTGCCGGTCAAATATTAACTTCAAGACTGAGTCAATCATATTGTCCACACAATGAAAAGAAACAGGGAGAATGCTTACACAAGATTTCTTTGTGCTATACCTCATCATCACTCAGCCTTTTGTGTTACACAAGATCTGTACAGCCTATTGGACAGCTTTGGATGGATGCTTACCTGCGGACTCCAAGAAACAGCAAACGGAACTGGTAAGTCCACAAGACAGTCGGGTGGTTCTGAGGGATACTGAGAGGGTGAAGTGAGAAAGCTAATTATTCTCTCTTTATTCAACCAATTACACGATTAAGGACGGATTTAATACATTCAACATAGAAGAAAAAGGAACATACGTGCAATTTGAACCAGTTAGGGAAGCAAAGTGTTAACAGGGAAAGCAACTCTGTTTTCAGGACTTCCTATCTATATACAGAAATACATCTGGGAGGCGGGCTGGCCTGGGGCGGGGGGGGG
>JAJKFI010000008.1:31389482-31424068 GCA_029204185.1 Lerista edwardsae
GCCATTCATCGAGGCATTTGTTTCCAGTGAATAAGACAGGATTACAGTCTTATTGAACATAATAGGTTTACTCCTGAGTAAAATAAGTAACCCTGTTTTTACATCGCCTTCACCACCAGATCCAGAGCTCCGTGTCGGGGCGCACAGGAGACCCACTGGCAGGTCTCCGGGATTACTCGGGGGAAGGGGACACCCCTTCTCCTGAGGTGCCTCCAGCAGCTGCTTGGCTGTGTTTGTGATACGTTGTGAGACGCAGCAGTAGCTGTTTGGCTACCACTGCACCCGCAGTACCTAGGCAACTCGGGATGGGGCTGCCCACGTTTTATTTTGGCTGCATCACACCCATGATCTGCGCTGCCTTTTCTTCTTTAAATAAATACAACATGAATAAGCATCACTGCTCAGTGAATATTTAATACATGTATTGCTAGAAATCAAATTCCCATGTCACCAAGCACACGTTTTATATATTAATTTTCTCCGGTGGCAAGTTTAAATGCCAGACACATTTTTAAAAAGGACAAACACGATTGATCCTTTCATCACTATAATTTTGTGAAACAGAGTTGATTGATGAGCACTAGTTACATCCCGCAACTTGCATAATCTGGTCACTGCACAGTAAAACTGAAATACTGCTACTTCCTTATCCAACTCATATTAGCTTTAGATAAAAATAACGCTACAAAAAGAACTATAGAAGCCCAGGGTTTTGAAAATACAGGACTTCCTTGGTAGGAATAATATTTTTGTTTGCTGAACTGCAACAGAACTGTTTGCACTAAAATCATTTTAAACTGATAGAATCAAAATGTTGTTTCAAAGACTTCCTCTGAGAGATTGCTTTCTGAACCTAACCAAGTGTCGGGACAGATCAGGCAATACATGTTCTGCCCCTTCCCCACCCACTCCCCATTCCAGCTAAAGGGGAACAAGTGTACATGCAGGACTGGTGTTCACCCCACATATCCAGAACACCATCCTGCATGTACGTAGGATGGAACATTTGAAAGCTCTCTGTGAGGATAGGCTAAAATCATATGGTCAATTACCAAGTTAAATCAGGTAATCAATCATGCAATTTTAGTCTATGTTTATTGAAGTACGTGTGCATAGAGAGTGTTCAAATTCGCCATCCCCAAATGTAGTTAGGAGAATGGGGAAGACAGTTGCTCTCTCACTCTTCTTCACTTGAAGACACTGATGGCTCAACCAAATCCACTGTGCAGGGAGGGAAGCCATTCAGGAGGGAGGCAACAGCACCCCACCACCTGATGCAAGCTGCAGCAACCACTTCATGGAACCAGCCTTGGCTGCAGTGGCATACCTAGGGTATTTGACACGGGGGGCATGTCTACCTGCCACTCAAAGCAAAAGGCAGACCTGGCCTTCACTTCAAGATCCCTGGGGGATGCCAGATCTACTGGCTGCTCAGTGGTGCATCTGAGACCCCGTGCAGATTTGACACCTGCTGCAGATCACCACCACCACCCCACTGTATATGACTGACTGTTTGCGGAGATGCACATTATGTGTGCCCATTAGGTGTATGGAAACCTAGGAGGCAGAACCTTCGGAGTTGTATTTTTCAGATTTAATTGGAGATAGTGTAGCTTCTACCTGCAGCTACACAGACCACAATATTGCTTCTCCCTGCAGATATGCACAGAAAAGTTTGAACAGCAGCTCCTTGCGGGAATCGGAAAGAAGCCTGCCTTCCCTAACTTTGCTCCTGTGCTGGGCATGCTCCAATTTGGAGAGGCAATGCACTTCAAACAAAGGGCCTCTTGCACCTCACATCTGGCAAGCTGTTCATTGGCAAGCAAGCCACAAAGCTATGCGAGTTTGCTACAGTATTGGGGACAGATTGCCAGATGCAACATATGGGAAGTGTAAAGTATTGCGAATTGGAACATTAGGTATCCAATACCTAAAGACATTGGAACACACCCAGGACAGCAGCATAGACAGGGAGAGGAGGGTTCCTGCTTGACTTCTGCCAGGAGCCTCTGCAACTTGTTCTTTAAGCATGTGGGGAAGACCCAGGATCTCGGCCCAAATCACTTGCACTGGAGACATGTTTCCTGTTTACTGGAAGGCCACTCATAAGTGAACCACATCCAACTAAGAAACAGCCAATACCAAGTCTAAGCTTGACGAATGCTCCTCACAGAAAGGAGTCTGAATCTGAACACAGATTAGAATGGAGAAATTTAATCCCCACACCAAGCCTGAAGGCACAGAGCAAATAGGATCATTAAGGCAAATCAAACAGTATTTATATACCGCTTTTCAACACAAGTTCACAAAGTGGTTTACAAGCAAATAATACCAATAAAGTTAAATGGCTCCTTGTCCCAAAAGGGCTCACAAACTAAAAATGCAAAACACCTCCAGCAACAGCCACTAGCAAAGACAGTGCAGGAGTGAATAGGGACTATTACTCTCCCGCTGCTAAATAGAAGAGGAGCACCACTTGAAAAAGTGCCTCTTGCCCAGGTAGCAGGGGTAACTTTACTCCACCTAATCCCACCTAATTTAGAATGCACAACTGAAAACTAGATTTCTTTCTATCAGAGACATTCAAAGCTTCTACAATGCTGAACTAATTTAAGCAAAAGCAGAGGTTACCATGTACAATACTGTACATAAATCAGCTACTAAGGTTAGTTAACGCAGACAATCAAATTTTAATCAATTGATCAACTGCAATGAAAACAATCATAACTGAGGCCTTTTCACAACATTCCAAAAACATTCACCTTTGGATTTAACTTCAGAGTGATTACGTGATCCCGACCAGAGGAATCTTCTGCTTTTAGCTTAATGGTACCAAAGCCAGGATCTATGAACACAACCCTAGAAGGAGAAAGCAAAAAGCTCAGTGTAGTTGTTACAAACCTGAAATGGCCGATATGCCCCTATTAATTTGTTACAAATATATTAATCAGAAATCCTCTGGATGACAGCCATTTCTGCTGCACTGGATTTACTGGTATTAATACACCAGTCTGCAGCTTAATGCAGTCATATATCTCTAGGTTATTTACATTGTGCGTCACGGCTCACGCTGTGGTCAGTGAGCACTATGTTTCAGTTTTCCATCACTGGAACCTTTGGCTCACACAGCATGTTCCTGTCAGCCTCTACTTATGTACACATTAAACTTCCTGTCAACTTATTTGATCCATTTTTGCAGTTTCTTAAAGTAGACGCTTTTTATCCTTGGTTTTTCTTCTTCAATGGACGTCCCTGGTTATAAATATAGAACTGTGAAAATGCTGTTAATAAGATTCATACACTGAAAGCTACCTTTGCAACGACAATATTTCGAACTGCAGCACCAAGCTTATCCTCGGGAGTTTGCTAGATTGACATATATAAGAAATTACAAATACGGATACAGGCATATGCTAGATTATCAATCAATCAATCACTAGTATTTATATACCACTTTTCAACACAAAGTTCACAAAGCGGTTTACAGGCAAATAACATTAAAGTTAAATGGCTCCCTCTCCCAAAAGGGCTCACGATCTAGAAGAATGGAGAACACCACCAGCAACAGCCACAAGAAAGACACTGTGCTGGGGTGAAGAGGGACAATTGCTCTCCCCCTGCTAAATATAAGAGGACACCACTTGAAAAAGTGCCTCTTGCCCAGTTAGCAGGGATTATGCATCAAAAATCCCACTGCAAATGTGTGAGGGCCCAATCTTAGCCAACTGTCCAGCACCAAGGCAGCCGCAATGCAGCACCAAGACAGAGAACAAATGTTTCCTTATCCTCCATGGCAGCCAGGCCAATGGGGGATGCATCCCCCTTTGGTATAGCTGCATCAGTCTTGGAAAGTTGGAAAGGGTGGGGCATGAGATAGCAAGGAGAACTGGGTAGAGGCTGTGGATTTCCTTTGCAAATCAGTTCATACGGTTACACCAGGTAATGTATCTGTATCAGATAAATACACTGCTCAAAACAATAAAGGGAACACTTAAACAACACAATGTCACTCCAAGTCAATCACACTTCTGTGAAATCAAACTGTCCACCTAGGAAGCCACACCGATTGACAATCAAGTTCACATGCTGTTGCACAAATGGAGTAGACAACAGGTGGAAATCATAGGCAAGTCACAAGACACCCCCAATAAAGGAGTGGTTCTGCAGGTGGTGACCACAGACCACTTCACAGTCCCCATGTGTTCTGGCTGATGTTTGGGTGACCTTTGAATGCTGGCGGTGCTGTCACTCTAGTGGCAGCATGAGGCGGAGTCTGCAACCCACACAAGTGGCTCAGGTAGTGCAGCTCATCCAGGATGGCACATCAATGCGAGCTGTGGCAAGAAGGTTTGCTGTGTCTGTCAGTGTGGTGTCCAGAGCATGGAGGCGCTATCAGGAGACAGGCCAGTACACCAGGAGACATGGAGGAGGCCGTAGGAGGGCAACAACCCAGCATCAGGACCGCTACCTCCGCCTTCGTGCCAGGAGGAACAGGAGGAGCACTGCCAGAGCCCTGCCAAATGACCTCCAGCAGGCCACAAATGTGCATGTGTCTGCTCAAACGGTCAGAAACAGACTCCATGAGGGTGGTATGAGGGCCCGACGTCCACAGGTGGGGGTTGTGCTGACAGCCCGACACCGTGCAGGATGTTTGGCATTTGTCAGAGAACACCAAGATTGGCAACCTCGCCACTGGCGCCCTGTGCTCTTCACAGATGAAAGCAGGTTCACACTGAGCACATGTGACAGACGTGACAGAGTCTGGAGACGCCAGGGAGAACGTTCTGCTGCCTGCAACACCCTCCAGCATGACCGGTTTGGCAGTGGGTCAGTAATGGTGTGGGGTGGCATTTCTTTGGGGGGCCGCACAGCCCTCCATGTGCTCACCAGAGGTAGCCTGACTGCCATTAGGTACCGAGATGAGATCCTCAGACCCCTTCTGAGACCATATGCTGGCGCGGTTGGCCCTGGGTTCCTCCTAATGCAAGACAATGCTAGACCTCATGTGGCTGGAGTGTGTCAGCAGTTCCTGCAAGATGAAGGCATTGATGCTATGGACTGGCCCGCCCGTTCCCCAGACCTGAATCCAATTGAGCACATCTGGGACATCATGTCTCGCTCCATCCACCAGCGCCACGTTGCACCACAGACTGTCCAGGAGTTGGCGGATGCTTTAGTCCAGGTCTGGGAGGCGATCCCTCAGGAGACTATCCGCCACCTCATCAGGAGCATGCCCAGGCGTTGTAGGGAGGTCATACAGGCACGTGGAGGCCACACACACTACTGAGCCTCGTTTTGACTTGCTTTGTGGACATTACATCGAAGTTGGATCAGCCTGTGTTGTTTTTCCACTTCAATTTTGAGTATGACACCAAGCCCAGACCTCCATGGGTTAATAAACGTGATTTCCATGGATGATTGTTGTGTGATTTTGTTGTCAGCACATTCAACTATGTCAGGAACAAAGTATTTAATAGGAATATTTCGTTCACTCAGATCTCGGATGTGTTGTGTAAGTGTTCCCTTTATTGTTTTGAGCAGCTTACAATAGTTGCACATACACACCAGTGCTGTACTCAAAGCTTCCCTTCAGTGTGAGCCTTGCTGTCTTTTGTGATGCAGAGTCTATACATCTTGTGCTAACTTTGCAAACCTTAGCGTGGGAGTAGCCTGAAGCCCTTCTATAGGGCCCACAGACCTCCTTCCAACTATAGGACTTGCAAAGCACCAGCTGTGCAGATTGTGGAAATAAAATGGCATTATGGCTGGTCACACAGACACTAGTTCTGACATCAGTGGAGGATCAGCATCATTAGGATCTCTGCAAGGACTTGAAACGGCTATGGGAGAAGTACCTCTTGTGCCAGCAGTGTCAAACAACATGTAACACCATGTAAATTCTCAATTGTCCACAACCATTATTCTGCAGATCCAGAAAATAATTCTTGACGTCTGTAAATGCAAGAGCTAGAAGTTGGGGTGGGGTAGTAGGTTCAGTGGGAACATGCGCTACAAGTTGCTTTCCTCCAGGTTAGCTGGGCCCAACAATTTCTGTATGAGAAGTTCACAGGGCTCCCCAACCCTACTGGATGCTGGGGCAGGCACTGGTGCTGCAAATTGGATAGGATTGGGCCCTAAGACTTTCGTGGCTGAGTGAACCTGAAACGTAATTAACAATGTGGCTCAGGTCTTCAAGCCATGGGTGAAAACACATAGTAAGATGTGTTGGGACTACATCCTACATTGTGTTGTAATCCATGGTTTGAAGAATAACATTTTTAACTCAAGCCACATTTTTAATTGTTAGTCCCTAATGTAACTTTTTTTTTAAAAAAAAAAATTAAAATGAATATTGTAATGCAAAACCACATTATTTAACCTCAAGTAAATCAAGAACTAGACATGCTGAATTCACGCAAACACCTCTATTAATAAAATGTGGCATACTTATTCCAACCCAAAGTTTCTATATCTCTGATGAGGTCAGAGTAATATTGTGGAGGAGGAGGGGCATGCAGCTCCGGGGTGTTTTTCAAAGCAACTTCCTGTTTCAAAAAAAATGTATGTGTATTAATACAGTTATTTAGTATTAAGTCACTTGACATAGCACTTTTATTTTATGAAATATAAGCTAAACTGATCACTCATAAGGGCCCTTAGGATCAGTCATAAACTGCTTTTGAAAACTAGGAGACTTGCAATATATATAAAATTTATGTTTGGGGTGGGAAGGTATATATACACACACACACACACTGGCGTGCACACGCTCCATCTATTTAGCCAGTGTATACGTGAAAGGCTTCATGTAAGGCTTCATGGCTTTACAGGGAGGTTGGGAACCCCTGAACCGCCACCGCCACCACCACCACCACCACCACCACCACCCCTGAATACCTTCCCGCCCCAACCAGGAAGGCTGCATCACAGGCAAGCAGTGCTCCCTCTGGGGTGCATGTGGCCGGCATCGCCAGCACGAGTGGTATGCTTGTACCGTTTGTGCTAGGGGGCTCTGGACTGGGCCCATAGTTTACAGAAAATTCCCAACTACCAGCATTGTTACTCCTGGAGATATACTCTAGGTCAACAGTTCCCAAACTGTGGGTCCAGGACCCACCAGTTTGTTGAGTCGTGAAACTGTCAAACCCTCGATGCTCTGTGCATCAAGGGTTAAATAAGCTGTTACTCGGGGGGGCACCTATAGCATCACCTTGGCATTTATAAATCAGGCAGCAGCCTCTAAACATTTGGGAACCACTGCTCTCGATAATTTCCTGTACATAATGCCACAAATGATATTTTTCCAATGTCTTTGCAAACAAATATGATAGTGGTTGTTCTAAAACGACAATGGAGACTACTAATGTCAACATAAAAGCTAAACTTATAATAAAAGCAATATGAACCCAGACCTCCACCTTAGCACTACATTCAGGCCAGCTGCAATCTACTGGCAGTAGTGCAATGCCCTGTCCACATATAATGGATTGCAAAGGGCAGATATGCTACAGGATATGCTACTGTTTCTAATTTTATTTTTTACAGAGAAAAAAACAAATGTTTGTTCCAGAGCTGTTATATATCCTGAAAAATTCAAAAAAATAAATAAAAGGTTCATGAAATGAATCACTGTAGGAGGTAGAGATGACAGGCCAACAGAAAGTCTTGCTCAGGTTAGCGACTTTCTTTTGTAAACGCTCCACCAGCAAACCCACACCTGAAGGATACACTGAAGGAGCAATCAACCCCTAAAAACATAACACCACTTCAAACAGGTCATTTAAAAGTGTACCTATGAATAGAGCTGGACAGGCAAATTTCTGCAAAAGTAACTTGCCATAAGAACGGTGAATACACTTTGAAATAACTGAGATGAGCCTCAAAATGTTTAATATAGAAACATTTCTATATTAATGTTTTTCTCAAGAAAACCAACCTATGTTTTGAAAACTTTTAATGCAACAGAAGCAGCTAATATAGCTGTTATAAACAATGGGGAGCCTGAACACGGTTGAAAGATATACAAACACTTTTCTAAGCATTTTTCCCCAGACCTCTAACCTATTAATTTGCTATCAAGTTGTGTAAGTGATAGCACTGGTATTTAGACAGAAGCCAACACAAACTACTATTGAAAGGATCATTTGAAACACCACAATTATAAAGGAGGAGGAGGATTTATCTGATTAGCAAATAGAGTCTCTATAAAGCCAAAGGACAGACACCATTCTGCATGCCTTCTATAACATAGTTCCTCACCAAAATAGTCTTCAGCTCCACCATGAAACTGACCAGATCCAAAGACTGCTGCAATCTCTGGAAAACACATTTTTAAGAATTATTTCATGCAGTGTGTTTAATTCATTTTCAACTATTGTATTCTCTTAGGTGTGGAGTACAAGCATGCCTCGGTAGCTGCTGGGGTTCCGTTCTGGACTCCCACGTGGATACCTGAAACAGTGGATACTGAGGATGCCTTTATAAAAATAGGGGAACATCAGTGGTTTTGCTGCAACAAAGTTAAAAAAAGAGATGTGTTTAATGTTCCCCTATCTTTTTAATAGGCATCCCAGTATCCATGGATAACTGAAACCATAGATACCGAATCAGTGGATACAGATCCCGCCTGTATCTTTCATTTTCGTCATACAGCTGAAGAGAAACATTCTTAAAGCTGCATCATACTTGCGAGAATGACTTGCAGCTAAACCTATGAAACAAACATTGTGTGCAAGATGAGTTAATATGAAAATTCTACCTGCACCCTTTGACTTGGGAAAGCTCATTCATACATGCAAACCATCCTTTGATTGTGCGAAGAAGCGTGCATGTGCGAAAAGAAACAAATAGGAACCATATTCAAGACCTCCTGCCAGCTTTCAAGCCTTCAAATGGACTCTCTCTCTGCATAATTAACTATGATTTTAGACCCAGGTTCAGGGTATTTCATCTCAAAATGAAATCCAGCAGGAAACATAAAAATCCAAGTCAGCTTCCACACAGGATATCATTGCTATGCAGGAGACATGGCTGGGGTTATTTTCTCAAAATACCAACCCACTACATTGTCAAAAGTCAACTACCTCTCTCACTCTTGGACATGGCTTATTTGGATAATACAACTACAAAAGCACCTGCATGTGAATATGAAGTCAGAAGCACCCAGATTTTCTCTTACTGCTAAAAATATGGGAAGATTTTTTTTAAAAAGCCTGAACACAACATAACTGAAAATGGATTATCTCAACACAGAGTTTTCTCTAAAATCAACAAAGAAAGAAACTTTTATACCAGAAAACTGGAGAGTATGGAGATGGGGCTGAAATAGTTCTCTTCCTGATATAAGAGATTTACAGCCAGAGAGAGCACATGGTTCACCATCCTTGACTAAAAACTCACGCATGCATCGCATAGAGCTGTATGAGCATGAAGGTGTGCCATCCTTCAGAAATTAAGTTACCAGTGCTGTTAGGGGAGCCTCAATCCCTTACTAAGTCTGGGAAGCTCCTTCTACCCACTTAGAAAAGAGAAACCACACACAAACCCCAGCTGTTAGATTACTGTTCCTCTAATACAGGATCAGGGTCACAACTGCAACAACTGTTTCACTTTGGGAAAGATCTAGAACCCTTTTACTTTACAGCAGCGGTTCCCAAACTGGTGGATCATGACCCACCAGGCGAACTGGAAGCAGGGCATTCCCCCTTAAGTGGAGTGACCCTGCTCCGATGGCAGTAACAGTGCTGCAGAGATCACTGCAGCACTTTTCTTACCTGGTGCTTGTTTTCTTACCTGCAGGGGCAGTGCTGGCTTCCTGCAGGGTCTTGGAGGTTCACAACCTTCTCTTATCTGCCTCCCAACCCACCACACAAGCACTTACCTGATTCCCAACTCCCTTGCAGAAGTTTGGAAACCGCTGCTCTAAAGCATTCTCGCAGGAATCAAACTGCTATTGGCTTACTCATGGCCCTTAGCTCAAATATTTCTAACCTCACATTTCTGAAATTTGACATATCTACCTGCATATTGTATTAGCATACCTGTTTTAGAATCTGCTGATATCCACCCAACACCTTTTTCAGACGCCAGCTACACTGTATCCTACAAAATAAAATAGAAATACTTAGATCAAGTGGACTGGCCAATTAAACATTCGAATAGCAAAAGACCACTAATTTTAGTAAGGAGTGAAACATTTTATGTACATGAGAAAAAGGAAATAATACTTTATTAGGGGTTATTGTAAGACATTTGCATTTCTGGCATGTTAAGTGTCATTTATTTAATACATTTAATACTTGAGAAGTAAGCATTTATCTGCCATGCACCTTTATAAATTGTGTTGCACGTAACAGTTCCTGGGAGATAATATGGCACAGTTTCTAAGTTCATAGGTGGAATTCTTGGGATGTCATATATTCAGTAGATGATGTATTTGGCATTAAGTATAACAGCATATGATCAGCTGCTTTTCAGATTGTATAATCTCTCATTAAGCTCCACTTTCTTAGTGTGAACATCAGAAGAGTGAATGTGTGAAAATCAAAGCAATAAATCGGAGAACACACTTCAGCTTCTGCAATTGTTACAGAGAAACTGCTTCTTGAATTTATCCTGAATCTGGTGCCAATTAAACATTGATTAAAAATTTTTAATTTTGATCAACTACATCTCTCTACTCTAACAATAAGCACTAAACAGAAGAAAGGGGGTGTAATAAAACAGTTATGTTTCATGTACCTATTTCTATTTTATACTTTCTGTTTATTTACTTTTCTGAAGTGCATTTCCAAAAGCCTGATCTGTTACTCTAAGGATGTCCCAGCTGGGAGGAGGTAGAAGGAACAGATCATGTGTCAAGGTTGCCAACCAATCAGTTGTCTTTCCAGCTAAGGATCCTGGGACTAGCAGTCTCTTCCCCCCCCCCCCCGTGGGTTTTTCTGCTGGATGGTCGCAGTGAGAGCTGCTCTGTGGGGAGGCAGAGTGGATGGCTTCTGGGGGAAGCCCAGCAGTGAAGAGACAGAGACAGGATCCCAGTGGTAGTAAGAATGCATTCGCATTCGGGTTCTTTTGAGTCTGCATTTCTCCCAGGCCATGGGATTACAAGCCTTTGTCTCTCAGCAACCTGGGGCTGGGCCACGCATGCTTCAGCCTTGCAAGGGCTCGGTAGTGCCAGCTCCACCTACTGGCCGATTGCCTGAGAGGCATGGGCGTGGCACTGTGTTGTACTTCCGTGTATTGTTGTTCCTGGCACCCCACCCCCTTTTATATTTAGCAAACCTTTTCAATAACACCTTTTTCCATAAACCAATCTGCCTTGTTTTGGATCACAGAGAAACTGTCAGCCAACTTGCTCTGCAACTGTGACTAACAGAGACCCTAGAGGTCATAACCTTGGCTAGGAGAGGGGTTTAGCCCAGGAAACCCTTCTGGCAACCTGGTTTCTGGGGTGATGGCAGCAGATATCAAACTACCAGGGCATTTCCCCACTAAGCTGCGTGTTTAAACTGAGTGGGCAAGTAGCGGAGTCATAGGTTACAACCCCCATTTCGTTCATGACGGGGGGGGGGAACAGCCAGCCTGTTAACATACCCATGGAAAAAAGTTCATTCACTGAAAGTATTCAAGAAGAACCACTGCTAAAATAAAGTTTGGAAATGCCTCCGAATATTAACTTGCTTTGAGAAGGGATGTTTAAAATATACTTTAAAGCATTTCTTCATTTCTTAGGGCTCTGCGCTGATGTTACGCATGAGACTCCATTATGCGTGTCCAGAATGATACTGATCCTCCATACAGTAATGGAGGCCACACCCCTCCCCACCCCCAGCCAAAGCCTGCTTGCTACACGTTCTCCAGTGGTTATACAGGACTGATAACATGCCTCACTAAGACCACATCTGTTCAGGAGGACAGGAAAATGTGCATCAATCATCATCTTATTCTAATTAAATAGCCTCATTAGTAAGGACTATAATTCAAGTTTAAAATGGCTGTTTGCCATGTTACGTATTGTGCCAACAACATTCAGCCATTTAGGGGGGGAAATATACTGGGACAAAAATGCTTTTCCCATGTCCCTTTTGGAGGTAAGACACAGCATTAAAACATTACCATCCTTAACTGAATTGGATTAGCCTTTTTTGAAGTTAATGGTAAACTGGTTTAAGTATAATACACACCCCAATAGGACAGCACCAGGAAGTCAAAACAAACAAACCAGAAGGTACAGGAGAGACAAGATGGAGATTTGCACCATTTGAATCAATAAACTACTCTGCAGGAGTTAGTAGCTCTTTGGAGTTAGTCTTATTTTAAAAAAATATCAGATACCAGCTTTTTCTATCTCCTGCTAAAGATCTTATTGCGCAAAACACGATGGAAATATGATTTATATCACTGGGATCAATGAAGTACTGTCCTACACCAGTTGGAGCTTTAGGGCCCAATCCTATCCAACTTTCTGGTCCCAATGCAGCTGGAGAGCCCACTGTAAATAAAAGACGATGTGGTGGCAATCCAGCCGGATCAAATGAGTTTAGGAAGTCTGATGGGAAATTGGCGACCTCATAGGCATCTACTACGGTATCGATAGCCTTGTATTCAGTGACTACGCCTGGTAACATGGCACGTATTTGATTGGAGTCCAAGACCAGGGCATAACGATTTCTAAAAATTTCCAGAAGGTTCTACAGAGTTCTATTCGTTCTATTCAACTACACTTGGGCTTAAATGTCATCGGGACTGTCGCCCATCAGCTTAGCGACCCCAAAAACTATGGATTCAACACTAAGGTCGGTCATTTTGGACATTTTACTTCTCACCCCTTTTCACCCCCCATGCCGATGGGGGCCGAATGTGGACATACACGGCATCGGGACTACCACCGTTCATCTCAGCGACCCCGAAAACTATGGAGTAGACATTAATATCAGCCGTTTTCAATTATTTTTACATGTCACCCCCTTCGCACCCCCACCCCTAGGGGTGTCTTACCCCCATAGTATTTCTTAGATGTGTACCAAGTTTGGTGTAAATCGCTCCAGGTATTCCAGAGGTATGCTGGAATGTACACACACACATCCAATTATATATATATGTAGATTAATAATATTGTACATAATCCAGTGCGTCAAACTTTAGTGCTTCAGAAAAAAACACAAATATTTTGTCTGAATATTTCAAGTGCCATAATCAAAAAGGGGAAGGGAGCCAGTCTTCACTGACCATTCAGCTTCACTTAAATGGTTCATAGCCTCCTTATAACCTGGGTAACCAACCATTTCTATCACTTCTTCTTCCTGTTATGTTCATTGAATAGCAGTGCAAATGCTATTCAATCTTTGCATCTCTGAAAACAATGCACCTTTCAGAGCATGCAATGTATGGTGCAGATGCTGAAACAAGAAACTGACTGCCATTCGCCAGCATTGTGTCAACAACTTCATAACAGAGGGACATACAAATTGTAAGTTTTCCTACTAGCTTAGCTCAGTTTCTAACATTTTAAATCATATATAGCCCTGGGAGAATACCACTAGACTCAAATGATAATCTAACGTCTATCCTCTACAATATACTATACACATAATAGTTTTCATACGTGTGTAGAAGAAAATGGGACCACATGCATTGTCATGCTTGAAAACTGTACACATGGATTCATGCCCCAAACAGAATAATCCAGACATTAATTGTTTATGAAAACTTGTTGAATAAGCACTGAACAGGAATGGGCAAGTTGCATCATGATAGAGGTAGCACCAGATGATCCCAGGTGGAACCACACCACCAACAGTTTATATAGGCAAAGGCAAGCACACACATGCAGTCATCAGCCAAACCAAGCTAGACAAAACTTCCCTCCTCACTTCAACTAGGATCAAAGGAAGGACAATGCAAAATCTGAGTGGTTCCAAGAGATTCTTTCAGCGGTCATAGTCTTCTTCCTACCACCACTGCTATGCCACATGCCAAAAATGTTTTATACAAACTCAGCCATTTTGGGAACTAAAATGGCAAGAGAACTTGGTGTCACAAAAGGCATTCATCCCAATAACGTGCCATGAGTTGGCACATCCTCAAAATGCAGGTTTGTGTGGATTGGCCCCACGGTGCTCAGTGCTCATTGCAAGTTGAGGAAAATGTGCTTATGACCATTGACTGCAGAATTACTCACTCCCATGTACTCTGATGATCTTTAGCAATGTCAAGAGGAATGGCTGCTACTAGGTAAACTGCTAAAATTACAAGCACTTGGGAAAGCTCATCAGACTGTAGCAGTCAACACTCTGTGTTGCGTAGGATGTGGTAATAAAAATAAATTATCCTGCACTGTGGGGAAAATATAAAAAAGTATGCATCTTACCTGGCATTTTTCACTTGGCGATCCAATGGCAACAGTATCCGTATGTGAAAGTCTCTGCCCTGGAAAAGTAGCATCTCATTAGGAATCATACAAAGCACTATTTTCTAGTGGATATCAATACAAAGCAGTAAGAACAACTTATGCCAGCGCTTCCCAAAGTGGTGGGTTGCAATCCACCACCCTGGGAAGCACTGGCTTATGCCCCTTTGAGGGGCAGGGTGAGGGAGAAGGCAACAACCCCTGTGTCAAGATTGCATTGCTGCCCTTGCCAAACGGGCATGTTCCATATTTAATCCTTGAAGTGCTGGCCTCCAGAGGGTGTGTGGGGAGCCCTCCAGACCTCCCCCTGCCAGACTCCCCAAGCTTGACAGCACATTAAAAACACAATCGCCACCCACTTCCGATTTCACTATCACCAACTGGAAATAGGTCACAATAGCATTTTTAGCACATTATGAGACTTGGGAAACTACGTGGGGTGGGGTCTTCAGGGCTCCCCACACACCCCTGGAGGCCAGTGCTGCAAAGGGTAAGTACAGAAAAAAAAACTTTGGCCACAGCAGCAATGCGATCCTGGGGACCACCTCTGCAAAGACTTACATGGCTCCCAATTCCCTTGGAGGGAACCACTGACTTGTACAACCCCAAGTCATGAGGCCAAGGCAAATGTATAAACACAAAACAATTTGAAGAACACTATCTTAAAAATCAAGTAGAGGCACTTTTTTCCTTCTGACCGCCAAGTACAAAGATACTACAACTTTCACTACATCTTGAAACCATTAGCACTGAGAAACTCACTAGCACAGAAAAGGCACCTGAAATTAAATACAAGGTTGTGGGCTGCACAATTAATCTTTGTGTAGCCCACAAGCTATATTCTGCCTTTATCTGCAAAGTGAGAAACAGCTTATACACATGCTGTCAGTGAATAAGAATGCACCTTTTCATGATTCACAGATATCTTCACAGGAGGAGCTACAGCTCAGTGGTACATGATCTGCATTATCTACATGGTGCATGATCTGCATGCAGATGGTCCCTGGTTCAAGCCCTGCCACTCTCTCTAGTAGGGCAAAGGAAGATTCCTGTCTACAACCTTGGAGAGTGGCAACAACATGCAAGTATTATGTTGTCTTGTGTGCTCCCTGAGACATCTGGTGAGCCACTGTCAGATACAGGAAGCTGGACTAGATGGGCCTTTGGTCTGATCCACCAGGACTCTTCTTCTGTTCTTATGAGAGCAGCTACCAATCAGTGATGACAATACAGACTTAGATGAACCAAGGGGAAGACTCAGTAGAAGGCAGTTTCATATATATCAAACTGTAAAAGAAAAATATCCTAAATATCACCACTGAATACTCTGCTCCTTCACCAATTTTTTTTAACGGCTGAAAAGGCATTTGCTATTCTGGCTTGTTCCAATCATAGTTCACAAACAAGCTATAGTTCCCCCAAGTCCAGATAGAACAGAGCCTGTGGTCAGTTCTTAAAAGTGAAACCAGAAGCTTTCACTCCCCTTCTGTTAAACACAAGGGGAGAGGACAGCTTGAACCTGCAGCTCCTTTCAGGTTTGTTCAGAGTGCTAAATTGGCCAGCAATTGGTCAGTGTGAATCAGGCCAGTGTTTCTATTGCCATTGGGCTTGCAGTGGAAAATGAAGGGTGTGGCAGATTCCTACTACTATTATCTTCCAAGTTACAAAGAATTTTGCTACAAACCCACTTAAAAAAACCCAATCTGCAGCAGTGAGTTCACTCTCCCACTGTACATCCCCTAACAGGGCGCACCAGTCTAGCACTGGTATTAAAACAAAGGGATAAAGAACAGCAGTGCCCACACTGTTCTGAACAATCCTGCGGGCTTTACGTTTAATTTGGAGGCTGTATGCGCCTTCTCTTCTGCATGTGTGGAAAGGTTATTCCTCCCCATTAAATACCATTGGAATATCTATCACACAACTGTTGCTGACTTGAGGGAATATCAGGATCAGAATTGCTTTGCCTCACTCTGTGGGAAGGACCCTACTAAATAATCATCTCAATCTTTCATTCTTCTAGATGGAGGGCATAATCCTAACCAACCTTTCATCATGGGGGTAAGGGCTATGCTGCTCTGAGGTAAGGGAACGAACATGGAGAAAAGGAGCTGAGGTTTGGATCTGAAGAACGTAAGGAAGGGACGGGTTAAGCATCCCTTTCTAAAGCTGTTTTTTCCTTAAACTAAGCAGCCATCCTGAAAGATACATACGTCACGTGTTGACTCAACTTGATAAAGGGGCTGCAGCTGTAGCTTATTCTCAATTTTAGTAAGGTGACTACCCTGAGCATAGATCTTGGCTAAACAAGTGACAAATGTCAAGGGCACAAAACGGTCTTATTTTTTATGAAGACTAACTTCTAATCAATTCCACTAATATCTGATGAGGTAGGAAATCGTCCACAGGCCTTCATTCTTCCAATAAAATCATTTCCATTAGGCTGAACAATGTGAATGTTTTAAATAAGTTTCCTCATAAGGTTTTCTAGTGGCCGAATTCCAGATGTAAACAAAGAAAGTGAGACAGCTGCCTGGTGAGTTCATAAAGCTCCATCTGGGAAGCAGCTTAATTAACAGCCCAATCCTATACTGGCATCCAATGGCAGCCACAGGAGCCTCCACAGGCAAAGGGGATGTTTGTCCCCTTTCCCCACAGTAAGGGCGCAAGGTGAGGGGTCTACTTGCTTCGGCACTGTCTATTTAGCAGGCGCAGAAGCAAGGGCCTCCAAATAATGCTGTGCAGTCACTGCTGGTCCAGCCCCTGCTCTGCCCCTCCCCACACTCAAGAATGCCCTCCCACCCCAGCCCAAAAGGCTTGCAAGGCCAGCGAGCAGAGAACTCAATGCTTCTCGCCAGTGACTGATGCTCCCTTCAGGGCACGCGCAGCCAGCGTTGCCATGGCACCACCACCTCCGCGCTGGTTGTAATGGCTTACAGCCGGCATTGGAGGTGCTTTATGGCACCATGTGCAACAGTTGCCCAGGCAGTACAAGCATACCACCCGTGGGGAGAGCCTTAGGAGTAGCCTCTAAGTACAGAAACAGTCATCAACTAACAAATGATTTTCAGAATGTGCACCAAGCAATGGACGTATCAAGGAACTGTCAAAAAGTAACCTGAAGAATGAGGAAACTCAATTAAGGTACCCCATAACCTTTTCCTCCATAGTATATTGCAACTCTCACTTCTATTACATTTAAATGGCCTTTTTCATATAAAAAAAGCAGATGTAATTCTGACCTTTTGCAAAGGTCAAACAACTTTGATTCAGTGTTTCATTAAAGTATTGAGAGGTATTTTCAGGAACACCTTTAAAAACAAGACATTCTCATCCTGGAAAAATATGATACCATATGCAAATGCGGTAAGTTGTAGACATACAATCCTTTTAATACAGGCAGAACACAATTTGCATCCTTTTAAAGTTTTGTTTGTACTTTTGACAGGACATGGCATACAAACAGGTACTATACTCAGTTACTCCCTTGGTATCTGAAAAAAAGAGGAATCGCTGTATAAAGGGAGAAGAGGGGGGATTCCATTTCAGGCAGCACAGCTATCAGCAGATAAAGCATTTTAAAGGAACAATCTTGGGCCTCCTATGCAAAGGAAAGGCTGCAGCCCAGGAGCACAAATCATTAGGAAATCCTCTTGCAGGAGCTTTGTTGCACGGGCAGCTCTTGCAGGGCTCTTTCGCTTCAGCGTGGCTTAATCAGAAGGGCTCTCCAATGTTTCATGTCCTTAGGCACAATCCTAGCCGCACACTACACCCTTCCTCCCTCGCGGGACACACTTTGGGGCAAAGAGGGAAAGGGGGCTGCTCCCCCACCTTGCCCCTCCCTTTTCACTGTGGGCAGGGAGCGCCTTGCGATTGACAGTACCGCCCAGTGGTGAGAGTGCTGAACTAGAAGACTAAGGCTGTAGTCCTCTCCATGCTCACCGGGGAGTAAGGCCCATTGAACGCAATGGACCTTACGTCTGAGTAAGTAAGTTCAGAGTAGTACTTACTTATTCAGTATTGTATGTACTGGGCTGAAAGATTCAAGTCCTTACATGTCCATTAAGGTGGCGAACTGGGCGACCTCAAGCCACTTACAGTTCTCTCTCTCACTCAATCGAGACTACCTCACAAGGTTGTTGTGAGGATCAAATGAGGAAGGGAGGGCAAGCCACAAATGCCCCCAAAAGGAGAGAAAGGACGCCAGTGCTAATTAAATCCTCACCATCATTATCATCACGAACCAGCCTGGTGAGTGTGGGGGTTGCCCTGCGAGACCGAGGTTCGGCCCGATTCCCACTCAGAGGAGGAAACGGGGCTGGGGTGGGCGCCCCTGAGCGCAAACGCCAGCCCCGAGCGAGGACGGCGTCTCCGTACCTGGGCGGTGACGAAGCCCTCATAAACGCTTCCTTCCCGGTTCTGGGGCAGCAAAAGCGGGCACTCCCGCAGAAGCGACCCCAAACCAGCAGCCATTTCCTGCTCGACCCCTTCGCACTCTACAACGAAAGGAACCGCAAACGCGGGATTTTTCTCTCTCTCTTCTTCCCGGCACCGGGCAGTTCGAAAGCTACTACGCCACAACAGGCGCATGCGCTGCCTATCCGGCTCTCTACTCTCCACCCCAAATCGGTCAGCAAGGCTTGAGGGATGCGCGTGCGTACTGCCAGCCGAGCCGCAGAGCCTTGCAAGTGGAGCGTCACGCTTCGGGGGCGGGGGAAGACCATACAAACAAACCCGAGCAGATGCATAAACCATTAAGTGGGTAATCACCGGCAAAGAAGGAGCTTTTGATTTGTCTGGTTTTTTAAATTCCCCCTGCGTTTCGCGCTCCTAATAGTGATTGGACGGAGCGCGAGCGCAGGAAAGAGATAGGAGGAGCTTTCCGAAGGCCCCGCCCATCACTGCTCGCAGATTCGTCCTCACTCCTAAGACGCCTCTCGCCGTCGACAGTCACCATGCTTCCCTTACGTGCGCAAGAAGGATAAGAATAGTTTCAAGGGTTTTTCCCTTTCGGATCATTTTAATTTTAAAAAACACTAACAAACAGTACTTTATCCTCAGGGATTCGCACCTGGTTCCAGCTTCTTTCTTTTTGCATTTAACAATGCCAAATAAAAGCAGCGTACAAATATCAGAACAATTGTGTAACCATATTAGAACAATAAAAATTCATCTAAAATAGAATTTTTTTCTACCAAGTCAGAACTAAAACATCAAACTCAAATGCCTGTAGAGTAAAGGAGCTTTCAGAGCATGCGTTAAAGGGGGAGGCGAGCAGGCTTTCTGATCTCCCGAGGATGGGAATTATGCAGTAGTGGTGCCAGTACTAAGAAGTCCCTGCCTCTGGTACTTAACAGCCAAACTTTTCCTGGGAGCGGAACCCAGAGCAGAATGGCTTCATTCACATCCCATTTTAGATGACTGACATGACCTCTTCCTAGAACTCTCTTGAATATGGGTTGGAAGCTGCAGCTGGTGCAAACCAAAACAGGAAAAGTGGAACTGCTTCAAAATCAAAACAGAAAACCCCAAGTGCTCAGAACGATGCACGACCGCCCTCACTCCCATTACTCCTACTCGGAGCAGTGCCTTGAGCATTTTGGGTTGCTGGTTTGTTTGTTTTTATCGAGTTCCCACCTGGGGCTTCAGAAAAAAAAGCGAGTGAAAGAAACAGGCAGCATTTGGAGCAATAGCAAAAAGTCCCTTTCTTTTACTTTTAAAATGACAACAATTGACATTACTGCCAGCTGCTGCCACACCTTTAGCTGGGACTGGAGCTCTGCTCCGGTCACGTCAGGAGGATCTTGTGCATCCTGCGGAGGCTGAACATGGTTTCCGTGGGTTTCAGAATGCCTTCTGAAGGCATAAGGCATCACATCCATTTCCCACCCACCCCCAGAAATTGAAAGTGACCGTTCTGAAGCCTGGGGAAGTCTTGTGCATCCTCCCTACATGACTGGAGCAAAGCTCTGGTTCCATTTGGAGGACCAGGGGCAGGTGAGGCACTACCTCTAATGTCTGGGCCCATCTGCCCAGTCTTAGTGTCTTCCAATGTTACCTTTACACAGAGTGGGATGGGAAGCCAGAATCTGCCACTTTAGACTGAGTGGAAGATCATATTTTGCATACAGTGCATACTGTCCTGAAAGAAACATGCATTCAGGGTGCAATCCTAACCAACTTCCCAGCACAGACATAGCTGTGCCAATGGGACATGTTCTGCATTCTGCAGTAGAGTGGTAGTCACGGAGGCAGGGTGACCAGATGTCCTCTTTTCTCATGACATGTCCTACATTCCAACCGTCTGTCTTGGGTAAATTTCAAAATATCCTACGTTTTGAAACAGACAGGAGTGCCAGTGTCAAGAGCGGCTGCCCACATCATTTGCTTGCATGTTTGATCTTTGTTCCTTTATTCATTGGATTGCATTAAGGGAGGACAAGACCCCCCAAAATCAATCTATATGAGTGTTTTTAGCTCTTATTTTGTAACTTTCTTGAATGTCCTACATTTTGGGGTGCTAGGTCCTCCTTTGTCTCTATGACATCTGGTTCCCCATTCCATTTCCATTTCCATAACCTTTATTGTCATACAGCAGGGTAAAATAAAGCTTGAAAAGAAAAGAAAGGAATAGAAAAGAAGAGAGGTAGGGAGATCAAAACGAGGGGGGTAGTTTAAGGATCGCAGATAAAAAACCCGCAACAGATACTGTGCGGGAGACACAACCATCACTCAGGAAAATAGGAAGAGGATCGACAAAAGAATTGGAAAAAGAAGACAACCAGGGTTCAAGATAGATATTACAAAGATGTTGATGGGCTGGACATCGGGGGGGGGGGGGAAAGATGAGTCAATGTATCAGGGGCCAAATGGCAAAAGAGACAGAGCCTTTTATCATGAGGAGTGTTGGAAAAGCGGCCTGCATGAACTGCAGAAGGAAAGATATTGAAGCGAGCAAGCATAAAGGCTCTTCTCATACTAGGATTAGTTAATGAACTAAAATAATTGAATGGGTGACCAAGGGAAGGGGAAAGACCAAAGAATTGAGGAGAACAGGTAGGGTTGAGATTTGCACTAAGATGATTAAATTCTGCACAGAGGCCCCCTGCACAGAGGCCTCCTTAAGATAAGGGAATGTTTGTTTCCTTACCTCAGAACAGCATTGCCCTTACTCTGGCGCTGGAAGTTGGTTAGGATTGTGCCTTTAATTGCATGAATTAAGACTAGCACATCATTTAGAACATTTTTAGATTGTGAGCCCTTTGGGACAGGGAGCCATTTAACTTTATTATTACTATTTGCCTGTGAACCGCTTTATGAACTTTGTGTTGAAAAGTGGTATATAAATATTAAATTTAAAATAAAAAAAATTTAAATCATAGAAAGTTCTGCCTCATATAAATATATGAAGGGCCTTCTGTTAATTCAGACCATCAGCTCATTGAGCTAGGCCAGTGGTTCCCAAACTGTGGGTCCATGGCCCATGAGTGGGACACAACCCCATTTTTGATGATTTGCAAAACTTCCAGGTTGGATTAGTCTTTGTGCATCATGGTGTTAAACTACCTGCAAGGAGTACTGCTGCCTAGTCACCATTATAGCCTCAGAATCTTGAGCTCCTGACTTAGGCATTATCTGTGCTGCTCCCCAGAATTTAAAATGGTGTATTTTCCTAGCCCAGTGTGGAATTGTCAGGGATTAAACCTAAAACTTTCTACAAGTGAATCAAATGCTGAACCACTGACAGCCTCTCCCCACAGTTCTCTCTGTTGCGCATGAAAGCTTTGTCACAGGATTCAAAAAATGTGACCTGGACACATACACGTGCACTCATTTCTAACACCTCATTCTGCACAATGAACTGCAGGAAATTCCATTTATGGATGGAGAACTGCGCTCATAAGAGGTGCTTCTGTAATGGGCAGAAAATTTAAATGTTACCCCAACAAAATTGTTGAAGGCATCCAAACCAGTATCAATTTCTATGCAAGCAGGGGGCCATGGAAGATGTAGCCATTCCAGTGTGATGTGTGGGTGTATGTTATGTCCTGACTGTTGGCTTGTGTTTCTTTAGAAAAGTAATTTCAAGTGTCTTGAATTATCCAAGCATGTATGCAAAACACGGTCTTGACTCTCCAGAATTATTTCCTGCTGGCAGATGTCCAATAGCAACCATATAAATCAGCTACCTTTTACATATAAAGTACATAGGTTCTCCAATGCCTCATTTACATCTCCTTGAATTATAAAAAATATTCCCTTTGCAGACATTGGCAACACAGAAAGACCAGACGAATCCATATGCTGCACTGATTTTGAAGGCCCAAAAGGATGCTGTTAATCCCTTTCAAACCTTGAATATACTTGGAGGTTTTCCAAACTGTCCTCTGACAGTTTCCCCTTCAGAAATGATGCGTGGAAGTTCTACAACTCAGAGAAGCCCTTTAGTTCAAGATAAGAGATTTTACCTTTCTGTTTCCTTGTTTCTATGTGTTTGATTGGTGATTGACCCTACCCAAGTTTATCTTCAAAAATAAACATAGGTCAAAGCAAATAAAAAAATGTGACCACCACATTTTTAAGTACAGCAAGACTGCAATCCTATAACACTTTCCTGGGAGTAAGTCCTATTGAACACAGTGGGGCTTCCTTTTGAGTAGACATGCATAGGCTTGTACTATAGGTGAATGTTATATATAAAATGTTTGGGACTTCCAATGAAATAAAACATTGCTGTAATTAAAGACCATTGTCATATCTAATATAAATTATATCGCAAAAGTATGAATTTATATAATATATCAGTGTTTTTCAACCCAATGATGTCACAGAACCTCAGTTTTGAGGTCGCAGCAACTTAAGGGAATGAAGACCACTGGACTGGAGCACCCACACATAAAGGGTGAGGCATCTGGCATTCTCCTTCGGGTACCAGTTGATTTTGTCCCAGTCCTCAGGTTCTTAGCAACTATTGTGCTAAAATAGTTTTCTTATTGCCAGGCTTAATGTTACAAAGTGGTACAGAGTGCCTATACCTTTAATCATTGCATAGAAGAGGGAATTTAGGCAGGTGCAGCTCATCATTGAAGGGTTTCAAAAGCTGCAGCTGCCAAAATTCCCTCTTCTATACAATGGATAAGGGTATAAGCACCCTGTCCCAGTTTGTATCTGGTAACCCTACTTAATGGATGGCAGTCTTAATGGTAACCCTATTGAACCAGCTTCAGTGGTTCATAGAGGAGACAGATTTTCTTGACCCCTTTTAATCTGGCTTCTGACCAGGCTTTGGGACAGAGACAGCTTTGGTCGCCCTCATAGATGACCTTCACCATGGACTAGATAAGGAACATGCATCCCTAGTGGTCCTAGCAGCCTTTGATACAATTGACAGTAGTATTCTTCTGGACCGACTAGCCAATTTGGGGGTAAAGGGCACTGCGCTGAAATGGTTCCACTCCTGGCTAACCGGTCCGAAATGGTGCTGCTGGGGGACACCTGCTCGGCACTTTGGCCTTTACAATATGGAGTGCCTCAGGGCTCTATTTTATCCCCCATGCTTTTCAATATTTACATAAAACAACTGGGAGAGATCATCTGGGGGTTTGGAGTAGGGTGTCACCAATTTGCTGATGACACTCAACTCTATCTCTCTTTACCATCCCAAACTGAAAAGGCTGTGAAGGTCCTGGGACGCTGCCCGGAGGCAGTTGGGGCATGGATGAGAGTCAATAGGTTAAGATTGAATCCAGAAAAGACAGAAGTCCTCCTGGTCAGGAAATGGTCAATTCCGGCACTAAGTCTTTCACCCACTCTGAATGGAGTAACATTTCCCCTACAAGAATAGCTGTGCAGTCTCGGAGTGCTCCTGGACTCCCAGCTGGCTCTGGAGAACCAGGTAGCAGCTGTGGCTAGGAATGCATTTGCCCAGCTTCAATTGGTGCGCCTACTACGACCATACCTGAGCCGTTCTGACCTGGCCACAGTGGTCCATGTGTTAGTGATTTCAAGGCTGGACTATTGTCATACGCTGTATGTAGGGCTTCCCTCGAAAACAGTTCGGAAGCTACAGTTAGTACAAAATGCAGCAGCCCGGGTGGTTGCAGGGGCTGGATGTTTTGACTCAGTAGGACCACTCCTTCAGCAGCTGCAGTGGTGGCTGCCCATTCACTGCCGATCTCAACTTAAGATGATGGTATTGACCTTTAAGGCCCTTCATGACAGGCCCAGCCTACCTAAAGGACTGCCTTCTCCCATACATACCAGTTCACCCTCTTAGATCATCTAAAGGGGCTCTCCTTCAAGTGCCCCCTCTGTCCCAAGTCAAAGGGATGGCAGCTCGGGGACGAGCCTTCTCTGTAGTGGCTCCACAAATATGGAATTCCCTATCAGAAGAATTAAGAACTACACACTCTCTCGTGGCCTTTTGGAGAGGGCTCAAATCTTACCTATTTCGTCTGGCCTTTGGATGATTTTGTGGCTGTTTACCCTCTGTCCCTCTGCTATAGTGTCATAATTTGTTCACTCCCCTGATCAGAGGTTTTCTCCCCGCCCTCCAAACCGCCTGATATGGAGAATTGGGTCTAGATTAATGCTGTTGTTGTTGTTATTGTTGTTTTAATGTGTTTTTACTTATTGTCGTTACATTGTATTTTGTTTGTTCTATGTAAGCTACCTTGGGCATTTGCTTCGGCATGGGAAAGGCGGGGTATAAATTCTTCAAATAAAATGAATCAAATAATGGTAACTTTTTCCTGTTGTCTCTAATAAGAATATTTAGTTACAGTGAACAGTGCTGGGAGTGGGAAGTGGGCAGGCAGGGTCCTGGGAGGGGGTGGGATCGACAGTGGGGTTCCCAGTCTCAAATTTTATTTATCTATTTATTTATACACTGGTTTTGTAGCATGAAAAAGATTGAAGACTACTGCCATAAATGATTTCATGGCGGTGGAGGGTGGTAGTGAAAAAAGCCGCAAAGGCAAATGAGAAAATCCAAACTCATTTTTGAAGAAGAAAATTTAAAACAACAACAAAAACAAATTTTACTGAAACACAATAGTTTTTGAATTGTAAAACTCTAAGTGAATAAAGTCTTTGAATACGGAGATGATTAAAAAGACAAAATCATAAGCAAAAAGATATTTACAAGTTTAGTGTCTTTCATTTTGACAGTAATTTTAATTAGTTGGACACAGGGGGTGGGGAAGGGGGGTGAAAATGAAAGCCTACATCATATACTTATTCTTCAAATTGCATTCCACCTTAATTTTATGCTCTTCAGTTCTTAATTTTCTTTCTTTTTTTTTCTTTTTGTTCTACATAATTTGGTTATCAGACCAAAGTTATTTTCTCTTAACCAGGTATCACATTCAGCATTTCATTCAGGGAGGCGGAAAAAAAAATGTAACTTGCTTCAATTTTTGTTCTTTCGTTCACCCAAACTGGCAAGCTAACTTTCGGTGTCCTTTGCCTGTATTCTTACATAGCTTCTTACAGAAGCACTATTTTTTTTTTGTATTTTTCGGCCTTGTATGCTCCTTTTCAGAACAGACCTCCCACATAGTTTACTTAAAGTTTTAAAAACAATAATGAAAGTATCCAAAGTACAATATAATAAAAATAGGATAGTATAGAGGAGCAGGAAAACTAAAGCCAAACAAAAACAACAAAAATGGCAATAAATGAATGAAACTGTGAAAACAGGTCTTCTCAGTCATCTGCAGTTCAGAGGCTTGATGGACTGGCATTTAGTGAGAGGTAGGGTATGTGTGTTCCTTTTGTGTGTGGTAGTTCTTATGCTATAACAATATGCAGCAGCAGAGCCAGTATGCAGTTGTGGTTAGAGCTGTAGATTTGGACTTGGAAGACTTCAGGAAAATCTGTAGATTTGGGAGACTTGGGAAAGATAGTTCCTGGATTATCTTGGACCAGTGAGTGTCAGCCAAACTGGATGAGATGGTTAGATAGTGTCACTGAAGTGATGAACATGAAATTGGGCGAACTCCGGAAGCTAGTGGAGGACAGGGAGGCCTGGCATGCTGTGGTCCATGGGGTCGCGAAGAGTCGGACACGACTTAGCGACTGAACAACAACAAAGGATAAAATAGAGAAGGGTAGAATCCTGTGCATTGCTCTGAGCTCCTTGGAAGAAGTGTACGGTAGATATAAGAATGCTTTTCTTCTGGCCGTTGCAATGCTCCTTCTCTCTTGAATTTTATAAAGCATTTAAGACAGTGGCTCCCAAACCTTTTAGCACCTGAAGTAGTCGAAATGGATGTATTAACAGAACAAATGAGAGAAGGCAACTTAGATAAGATACAAAATTATTGGAAGCCATTCTGTGCCTGGATAAAGAATTAGAGTTGATTGTAGAATGATATGAATAGAATTAAGATTAATGATTAATTATGTAAACTAATGCAAAAGAAAGATAAGGTTCATGTAGAAAATTTAAAATCAGGAAATGAACAAATAATGCTGTATTCCCAATGTCTAGTTTTCCTTGTGTGTAACCTGTGTAATCCCCTTCCTAATGTAGATCTTTACCCCTAGCCTTTATCCCTGTATCCAATAAAAGCAATAAAATTGAAAAACACACACACAACCTTTTAGCACCAGGACCCACTTTTTAGAATGACAGTCTGTCCAGGAACTGTCGGAAGTGATATCATGAAGTGCCATCATTGTGACACCAGAGCCGTCTGAATCAGAAAGAATAAGAATTTACCACCTTGACCATAAGCAAAACAATTACATAGCCCTCCCGCTTTCCTGCATCCCAGCTGTGCTGTGCTGGTGCTACATGACCCACCTAGTGGGTCCCAACCCACAGTTTGAGAAATAGTTATTTAAGACATACCATTTTTTGCCAGGATGTTGCAGGTGAAGGCACTGTTTCTACTTGCTGCTTGGACGTATTTTTAGGAGTTAAAAATATTAAACTTTTCAAAATACTTTTTTAATATTCTGCCATTAGACACCTTGAAACTACTGAGAAAGTGAATGAATGAAATGTCTTCAGAAAAATATGGCTTGAGTAAGAGTCCTATGCCAGGGTAGGTAAGAGTTCGGGGTTTAGATGTGAAATATCTGCTGTCAAAGCCCCACATGGCTTACGCTTTGATGCCATCTGATGCTGTCTCAGGTCGGCAGCCTCTGCACTACCCCCCCCCCTCAAAAAAAACATACAAAAAACCAAACATGTTCCTTGTACTCTGCTGAGAAACGCAGAAATGCTGGACTTGCAATTTCATTTACAAGGACAATGCAAACTTGTGCTGCCCTGGTACATGAAACTGGATACTCCACAATTCCTGGTTGCATGGCAGGAGGCAAGGAGCATGGTGAAGATGAGAATGATCTGCTCCTTCTCAAGCAAGTGGAAAGCCGATAATTGTGGCTTGCATTGGCAGTAGGCTGGAGGGAGGTGGCAGCAGACCTGGGGTGACAAGCATCCTGAATGGTGCCACCCCCTTGGACCCTCACAATCCACTGTTGATATAAACCGCATCAGGTGGCCTTGTGGATGGGCCAGCAGTGACTTCAGATGTTTCTTATCAGGATCAATGGAAGAACTGAAAAGCTGAGAAGTGCTATTGAACTCAAAATAAGAAACCTGCAGGTATACCTACTCACTGAGTTCAGTGGGACCCATTCCCAGTAAGCAAGCAGCCAGAGAGGCATTGTGTACAGCTCCCCCTCCCCCCAAGAACATAACAAACATGTTCAAGCAAATTATCCATCACATCACATTTTAAGAAGGTTGTTAAAATGCTGATGAATGAATATAGTGTAAGATGATGAGTCAGGGGTACTTAAGGACCAAATGGGTAGGTTCCACTAGATTCTGCGTATGGTAGCACCAAGATGTTTTACTTTATAACCCAGTGTGATTAAACTGCATGAAAATTAAGATGTGATAATGCTACAGTAAAATGAGTCTTAAAAATAAAGAGGCTTCTGGCTAATCTGCAACCTTAACAATTGTGAAGGAGATATCCAAGATCCTTCTGGAAAAGTAAAGTTGTAGGTAGAGCCTTGGTACTGAAAGGACTAAATGCCTCACATTTCAGACAGAAAGAAGTGGAAATGGCTCTAGAAATCAGCTACTCCATCTCCCCTTCCTGTTGACCCACAGCATCCCCACTGATCCACAGCATCCCCACAGATGCAGGACTAATAGCCCAATCCTATCATCAGGCTGCACTGTTGGAACTCACGTTCTGGCAGCGCAGCTCAACTTACAGCAGTGCAAAACACAGGACCCTGTAGTGTGATACTGGGCTGCAGCCAGAAATAGTGCAGAGCACTGGCCTTCCTTGAACAACCCCCCTTACCTCCCCCCCCCCAGTGACAGTCAGCCAGGGCCATGGGTGGAGAGTGGAATGAATAGGGCGTTTCAGGGGAGGAACTGGGAGGGCATCTCAGGAAAGGGAGGGGTGAATTGAGCGCCAGTCATGCACACCAGATCTCATTCCCTCTTTTGTAAGCTTCCTCTTTTCCCTCCTCAGACATACTCCACCAAGATGGGTTGCACATATCTGAGGAGACCCACAGGCAGCCTGAGGGCTTATGTGGAAGAAAGTAAAATGTTTTGTACGCACCTCCCATTTGCCTTCAGGTCACTAACAACCAACCATGGCATACACCGCGTGCACTTTTTTGGCATAACCGCATGCTGTGTTGTTCAATTGCTAAGTTGTGTCCGACTCTTTGCGACCCCATGGACCACAGCACACCAGGCCTCCCTGTCCTCCATTTAATTAGCTTCCAAAGTTTGCCCAATTTCATGTTCAACCGCCTGCTATAGTGGGTCCCAATACAAGTGCCATTTTAAAAAGTGGGTCCCAGTGCTAAAAGGTATGAATACCACTGGTGACCCTGTAGCCGAAAATCGGCCTAGAATAGTTTCTATCGTGGGGATTGCATTTAAAAAGGCAAACAACCAAACAAAAGAGAGTATGAGGATCATGTTTATTACACCTGCGCAGGCAGACCAATTCACAAAGAAAAGGCCAAAAATATATAGATTATAAGCATTTTTATACACCCCCCCCCTCTTCCTCCAAGTTCCTGCTTGGTTGGAAATTACATCACCGGGGCTGGGACACAAGATGCTCTGAGCTAATTGGGCTTTGAGAATGCCGTGACTATTTTGATAAGGGAGGAGGTTCTGCTAGCTTGAACCGGCACCTTATCTATTGTGAGGCCTAGCAGCCCTGGATGAGAACAATGAGAGCAAAGAAGAGAAAAAGTTACAAATTTCTGCAGCCATAGACAAGTGACTAAACAAAAGACCTAAGATGGCTGCACTCAGTGATGTCATTCAGAGGGAATGGACTAGAACGAGCGTTCCGGATCCTAACATGCTCCGTGGCTGCTTCCGGGTTTTTTTTTTTTTGTTGTTTTTCAACATTTGAATTTGAACTCAAAAGTGAGTTCCTGTTCCTAAATCATTTGAATGACACCACTGGCTGCACTTTGGTAAGTTGGCAACAACCCTTTAAACTGAAACTAACAAGGACATTTGGCAGGCTTTCCTTGAAAAAACTTCCAGTAGGAGAACCTGCAGCCTTCCTGGACAGTCAACCACAGTACTGAGCCAATCTCAGGGTCAGAGGCTAACGACAGATATAATTTCCATGTGTTAAACCTGTTGTGATTTGATATTTTTATTGGCTTGTAAGCTGGCCAATGCACACAGACAAACTGGAATATAATGAGGATACAGGTCAAGTGGAGTTCAGCACATGCCAAAGTAGTCATATGATAGTTTTAGCACATGCCCAGCTCACCACTCAGCTCTCGTCTCCTGCGCTGCTGTCAAGATTCAGTCCCAGCCTTGCACTTTGGCATATGTCGTCATGGCAACTAGGCCCGACTGCACTGAATTGGGGTTGATTCCAGTGGATTCCCAGCAGGCCCACTTAAGGAAGCAGAAAAAAGGCAACTGGCAGGCTGGGCAGCGGTTGCTGTAGTAGCTCTTTTGTTAGTGCCTTCTTTGTTATCATTGGTCTTGGACCTCGGCTGGATTTGGGTGCTTTCTTTGGCCAGATGTTCTGTGCTGCTGCCCTGATCTATTTGGCAGGGGCCGTGGCTAACCTGGACTCCATCTGGACCTGACAGATGTGGGTCCCTGAGGTCTGGGGATTAAGACTGGCAAACAGTCCTGTACTGTTGATGGGGCATGTGCAGAAGGTTCAACGTATTTTATATCAGGCCAATCCAATCCAGAGGCTTCATACTGCCTGCCAATCACAAGGGCAATATTGCACATCCTTTCTGCACTGTAGATCTAAGCCCACAGTCCTGAGTAGCTCCTTAGGCAAGGTGCCAGTTTCAAAGTCTCACTCTCTCAGAAGTTGTGATTTTGGATTCAAGCCCTAGAATGGCCCCTTGGCCCGATGCTTGATAAAGGCCATGCCATTTTGGACTCTACACTGATTTATCCCTGCTTTGTTGCATCCCAGTTTTATGAGGAGTGCAGCTTCCTGTTCACTGCCTAATAGTCACTCAGTCCATTGAATAGTACTGAATAGCACTGGATGCAGTTTTGCAGGGGATGACAATTGTGGTTTGGGAACTGTGGGTGTGTTGAATCAGACACACGTTTGCATAGGTACTTACTTAATTCTGCACTCATTGCAGGCTTGGCATACCGGTTTCAGGGCGCAATCCTACGCACAACGTTCGGCCAGCATTAACTGCTAGCGTCACCAACGTGCGAGCACTGACCGGCACCTTCACATCGGTTCAATGCTAGTGCAGCTTCGGTCCAAGGGTGCTGGCCCAAGGCTGCACTGCGCCACTTGTGTGCCAGCCAGGTTTGGCTGGTGCAAGAGCAGTTCTGGTGAGGGGAGGGCGGGAGGGAGGAAGGAACTGTGTTGGGGTCAGGAGGCGTGCTAGCCCGGGGAGGGAGAGAAGCTGGGATGTGGCCCCATGGCCCTGATTCAGGCCGCACGACTTGCTCGGCGCTGCAAGCCCAGATCTGAGCAAACTTATCAGGGCAGCTGGCCCCTACCCATTGCTCCAGGGAGGCTCCAGTAGCCTCCTAACTTCTGCTGGATACAGTGCAGGCCCACAGGCCTTGCCATTCCGGCGCAAGTTAGGATTGTGCCCTCAGTGTAGGACTAGTTTCACACACATGAGGCATTTGCTTATTGCCCTTCCCCCTCTGGAGTCCATCTTTTCCCGTACATGAAAGGTTGTTGGAAGCAAAACTCCTCCGTTTGCCTCCAAAACCAAAATTACTCTTAGCATGGGAAGTCTAGACGTGACCTCCTCAAAGGCGTTCTCGAGGGCTGGTGCTTTCCTGCCACGCCCCACTTCTTCAGGAGACTAATCAGCCTTGTGACGTCATTCAGCAACATCCAGCTTCACCATCTGGTTAGACTTCCTTTTGACGGGACTTTGCATGGTGCGTGAACTTTTGCAAGTGCGCTGGGACCCATAACATCGTTAAAGTTTTGCTATAGCTGACATCGCCTTCCAATAAAAACCATCCGCCAATTTTGTTAGCAGCGCAGCCTCTTTGCATGAAACGTTCTTGTTAAAACAGCGCACAGAGCATTAACAAGACTTGGACAACCTCTTGCTCGCTGACTGCTGGAAGCCAATCTGGGCCCTTCTGCATATCATACTAGGAAAAAGGAATGGTGGAAGATAAACAAAATGGCCTCCACATTCCAGAGTACAGTAATGGTTTTGATACTTCACTTTTGGTCTTTGGAGAACCAATTTCCTTGTCTGCTAAGGAACCTGCATAACCCTTGCTCATTGTACAGGAGTCTCTTCCCTTCATGGTTCTGTCACCTGCCCCTTTCTTCACCTGTTATGCAGCAAGTCTGGAGCTTTTCTAGCCACAGCAGCTGGTGATGGGCAACAAACTAAGGCCTGGTCCTGGTCTGAGGGCACATGATACAGCTATCATCCTCAGGCTCATTGGCAGTGATGTCATGCAGGGGGTATGCGGGGGTACGTGAGTACCGGTTTCTAGGATTACAGCTGGCCCTGCCCATTCGCCCGCCCACTCGTCGACTCTGCCTTCTGCAACGTTTGAATTTCCTTCATGTTTGAGTTGCCTGCATGTTCTCAGAGCCAGGCAGGCAGGCAGGCAGCGAGTGGAGCCTTTCCTTTCCTTGCCACTGAAAAATGAGTTGCTCTGGGGTTTTAACATGATGCCAGGCCTCCTTAACATGTTCTGGGGGTGCTGTGGTATACTGTTGCAACTGTTGGGTCAGTTTAAAATCATCTGAGGCCTCAAAAAGGGCTTTTTTCATGTCACTTCCTGCCACGACATCACTTCTGGCTTATGACATCACTTCCGGTGGGCGGGTCCCGACATGTGCCAATCAAAAGTGAGTACCTGTTCTTAAATCATTTAGATGACACCACTGCTCATTGGGTCTGGGTCTAGTCAGTACCTGGATGGATCCTGTGCTTAGGAACCTCATGTACACCTGCTAGAGTTCCATGATGAAATAAAAGCTAGCTTAAACAGCCTAATCCTAAATTGAGCAGGAACAGACTGGATAATAGGCCTGTGCCAAATTTAGCACTGGTTAGGAAGTGGCTGCCATGCAACTCGGAGTAAGAGGATTTGATTTCTCCTTACCCTGCGTCCTGTGGCAGTGACCTCAATGGTGCTACTTGGATTCTGTGCTAGTGAAATCGCTGGCACAAATCCAAGCGGCCCAGGTAAGGCTGACCGGGCCGGGGTCAGGGGGTTGAATCCGACCTAGGTTGCCCAGGCCAGTCCCACCCCTCTCCCCAGGATGCCCATAGGCCTGCCCTTACCCCACCCAATTTGCTCCCGTTCCGCCTCACGGCCACCCTTCCCTACCCCCCAGACCAGTCATCCTCAGCTCACGCAAACTTACCCCTACCAGGCTGGGAACTAGTCATGGAGGCTGGCGCACTTCATTGCCCCAGCCTCCCCCATTCTGAACATGCCTTATAGCACACTTGAGACACTTCCAGGCCAGTGCAAGGAACATGCTCCAGCTGAGTGCATCTTCTGGATTGCGTTCTAAATGTAATAACTCAGTGAATACAATCTGGGGCATGTTCTAGGGTGCATACTCAGTTCTCATGGGGTGTTGGCTAAACCTACTGAGCTTCATCTACCACCATCACCACCTGGCACAAATAGAGAATACATCCAATCTCCACAGCAGCTGTACTTTGCTGAAAAGATATGGAATGATGAGCAAGCTGACTGTCAGGGAAGCTCTTGTGCCATTACTGATCTTCTGCCTGACAACGCTCTGATAAGCTTCTAAGGAGTCCCAAGGATTCATTGTACAGGGTTAAAGGAAATACATTTTTTACCCAGCGGTAATTAATCTGTGGAACTCCTTGCCACAGGAGGTGGTAATGGCGTCTGGCCTAGGTGCCTTTACAAGGAGATTAGACAGATTTCTGGAGGAAAAGTCCATCATAGGCTACAGGCTATGATGAGTGGTGGTGCAACCTCCTTACATTAGAAGTAGCCTACTTCAGAATGCCAGATGCAAGGTAGTGACAATGGGATGCAGACATCTTGTTGTCTTTTGCTCCCTGAGGCATCTGGTGAGCCAATGTGAGATACAGGAATCTGGACTAGATGGCCCTTTGGCCTGTGCTCTTTTTCTGTTCACCATTTGAAAACCAGCAATCTAGAGAAAACCTGCTCCAGAAGATGTTATCCAAAATCCCTTCCTTCCGTATTGTCCTTTGGAATAAAACAGCACTAGCCCTCAAAGGAAAAAAAAAAGAGGGAGAAAAATGTGTTCAACATATGGCATCCAAGACCATTTGATATTTTAAAATCTATAGTAAATGTCAGGAACAATTTTTACTGCCCTCCCCACATTACAAGCTCTTGGATCATTTGTCTTTCAAAGGACTAGTAAACCTTAATTTGCTTTAGCAGCTCTCAGTGGATTTTTATTGTTTCTTACTGCTGCCTCTCAACTCATGTAATTTGTAAAACTAAATATGAACTGCTAAACTCCATCAATCCGGTAGTATTCTTTTAATATCAATTTTTACATAATTAGCCTCCAAACTGTGTTCAATTACTGACAATTAATCTCCTGTACTTGGAAGGACAACACTCATTTCACAGTTAGCAGCATCTAAAAGTGAAGATGGTTCCAGTACTCCGGAGGTGAAAGAAATATTAATTTCTTTCTTTATACTC
>JAJKFI010000008.1:31424468-31472030 GCA_029204185.1 Lerista edwardsae
GTTAGAGAACCAGGTACTGTGGGCCAATCACATCTCCCCTTCTTGGAATCACGGCACATCACCAATGTGTTTGAAGATTCTTGTCTCCGGGCAATCACCTCCTGGGTCAGGAATGTTCTGTATTCACTGCAGACCTGGCAGCCTGAACAGTGAAAGCCTATTTGAGCATTCTGTTCGCTGACCTCCCAAAGATCAAGGCTATCAGGTGGTTGTGTCACACGGTCATCATAACTCAAAACAATAATAATAGTATGTGTCTGTCAAAGTGTTTGCATTACATGCTTAACATAAGAAGAGCCCTGCTGGATCAGGCCAAAGGCCCATCTAGTCCAGCTTCCTGTATCCCACAGCGGCCCACCAGGTGCCCCAGGGAGGCATGAGACAACAAGATGCTTGGATCTTGTTGCCACTCCCTTGCACCCGGTACTCTGTAGTAGGCCACCACCAATGTAAGGAGGTTGCACAATCCATCATTGCCTATAGCCCACTATAGACCTTTCCTCCAGAAATCTGTCCAAACCCCTCTTAAAGGCATCCAGATCAGATGCCATCACCACCTCCTGTGGCAAAGAGTTCCACAGACTAACCACCCACTGGGTAAAAAAATACTTCCTTTTATCTGTTTTAACTCTCCCAACCCTCAGTTTTAGCGGATGCCCCCTGGTTCTGGTGTTTTGAGAGAGGGTATGATCCCTTCCGTGCATTATTTTGTATGTTTCAATCATGTCCCCCCTCAGGTGCCTTTTTTCTAGGCTTAAGAGCCCCAAACACTGCAGTCTTTCTTCATAAGGGAGGTGCCCCAGCCCCGTAATCGTTTTTGTTGCTCTCTTCTGCACCTTTTCCAGCTCCGCTATGTCCTTTTTGAGGTGCGGCAACCAGAACTATACGCCTCCACCTGTGGCCTTACCATTGATTTGTACAATGGCATAATAATGTTGGCCGTTTTATCCTCAATCCCTTTTTAAATTACCCCAAGCATGGAATTGGCCTTCTTCACCGGCACTGCACACTGGGTCAACACCTTCATCGAGTTGTCCACCAGCACCCCAAGATCTCTCTCCTGAGCTGTCACAGGCAGCTCAGAACCTATTAGCCTATAGGTGAAGTGTTGGTTTTTTGCCTCAATATGCATCACTTTACATTTGTGTACATTGAAACACATCTGCCATTTTGCTGCCCATTCCCCTAACTTGGAGAGATCCTTCTTGAGCTCTTCACAATCCCTTCTGGTCTTCACCACCTGGAAAAGTTTTGTGTCATCCGCAAACCTGGCCACCTCGCTGTTTGTCCCTGTCTCCAGGTCATTTATGAACAAGTTGTAAAGCACTGGCCCCAAGACAGATCCCTGTGGCACTCCGCTTTTCATCTCTCTCCATGGCGAAAATTGCCCATTGACCCCCACTCTCTGTTTCCTGGCCCTCTGTTTCCATAAGAGGACCTGCCCTCTTATTCCCTGACTGTGAAGTTTCCTCAGCAGCCTTTGGTGGGGGACCGTGTCAAACGCCTTCTGAAAATCCAGGTATATGATATCCACAGGTTCACCCACATCCACGTACCTTTTCAAATAATTCCAAAAGGTTTGTGAGGCAAGACTTACCCTTACAGAAGCCATGCTGACTTTCTTTCAGCAACACTTGTTTTAGGATTTTATCTCAAACAGGTAGAGGAACAAGTGCTTCCTAGGCGTGATCACTTTGTGTGGACATCAGTATCCTGGGGGTGGGAAAGTCCTGGCGCAGATGCCCTGTGGATATTGAGGGCCCACTGTTTTGAAATGTTTGTTGCCGGTGTTTTCATCTGACATCAAGGCAGGGAACCCAGCTGCTCATGTAGCTCCTGTGACCCCCTCTCACATGCTGGCCATGTCCTGGACAATAACAATTGAAGAGGGCTAGGTGATGACAACTACAGGCAGCTAATCCACATGATAGAAGGCCTAAAGAAATAAAAATGGCTGCCTGGGGCTGAAAGGTTGACAAAGCTGGCACCAAAAACGCTCCTTTGTTTGGAGAGGGCATCATGGATGTGGGACGCCACAACCCAAACCATCCACATTTCAGATCAAATCCACATTTGTATTCCCCTCCTTTCAGTTCCTGGTATTTCGTGCACTGCAGGAACTGCTACACATGGCACAACCTGAATGTCATTGTTCAAATAGGGCTCTCAATGGTGATATTTTTCAATGGAAAACAGGGCATTCCAAATCAGCTGGAATGTTCTTTGCCTGTCATGGAATGATACAGAGTCTCCAATAAGCAGCAGCAGAACCTTCCCATCCTTTCCTGGCAGTAGAACTCGGCATTCGGGAGGCCTATAAACCCTCCCCCATCACCATCCCGCACCTGCTCATCATAAATCCTGCACATGAACATACAGGTGGACACGTTCAGTGAGATGTGGCAGAGGCAGGCCTGTCAGGCATCTTAAAATGGATTAATACGAAGTTAACATTGATCCTCAACTAAGTAGGTGAGCCAGTGGATAGCGATAATATGCGAACTGCTTGGCATGCCAGGAAAACAGAACAGCAGTGGTTGTTTTCACAAGTGTTGCTCTTTTGAGCGGGTACGGTGGCAGCCCTGCCAGAAGGAGCTAATCGTCATGTCTAGGAATGGCAAGAGATGGAACTAATTCAGTGCATAATTCCCCCCTTTTTTCTTCTCCCCATTAAAGTGACACTCAATAATAAGGTGGCATTAGCACCTTATTCTCATCCTCTGCCGCCCCCTTCTCCTTTTGCCTTCAATCTTTCCCAGCATGAGGGTCTTTTCTTAAGAGTCCTCTCTTCTCATGAGGTGGCCAAAATATTGGCGCTTCAGCTTCAGGATTTGTCCTTCCAGGGAGCAATCAGGCTTGACTTCCTGGAGGATTGACTGATTGGATCTCCTTGCAGTCCAGGGGACTCTCAAGTCTTCAACATCATAATTCAAAAGCATCTATTCTTTGGCGCTCTGCCTTTCTTAGGGTCCAGCTCTCACAGCCATACATTGCTACTGGGAAAACCATTGCTTTGACTATGCGAACCTTGGTTGGCAGGGTGATGTCTCGGCTTTTGATTAAGTTGTCTAGGTTCGCCATAGCTTTCCTCCCAAGAAGTAAACGTCTTTTAATTTCATGGCTGCAGTCACCGTCTGCGGTGATCTTGGAGCCCAGGAAAGTAAAGTCTGTCACTGCTTCCATTTCTTCCCCTTCTATTTGCCAGGAAGTGATGGGAGTGGTGGCCATGATCTTAGTTTTTTTAATGTTGAGCTTCAAGCCAATTTTTGCACTTTCCTCTTTCACCCTCATCAGCAGGTTCTTTAAGTCTTCCTCACTTTCTGCCATTAGAGTGGTGTCGTCTGCATATCTGAGGTTGTTGATATTTCTCCCAGCAATCTTGATTCCAGCTTGTGAATCATCCAGCCCCGCCTTCCTCATGATGTACTCTGCATATAAGTTAAATAAGCAGGGTGACAGTATACAGCCTTGTCCAGTAGTGGGATCTAAATGATTTAGCAACAGGAACTCACTTTGGATTGGCGCTTGTGTTGGGACCTGCCCACCAGAAGTGAGGTCATAGCCGGAAGTGATGTTAATGTAATTTACGTGCTTTTTATATGCAAGACACCCAGTATCAATAACAAAGTGCTAAAAATTCAAGGCACGAGGAGAAAAACGGAACTACAAACCAGAAAGTACAAACCACATAACAGACTGGCAGGTCTTGGGCTAATGTTGAAAAATGGACACTGGGGGCCAGGAACCGCAGAGGGCAGGGGAGGCCACCAAAAGCCCCCTCAAAGGTCACTGCCAAATACAGACTTTGTGCAGAAATAGGCACTTGCCTTTCGGGGTTTCTGAGGTCAGAGTTTTAGCTAGGGTGTCACATACTGGAGAAAGCGTAAATGACAGTTTTGAGGATAAACACTGGAATCCCATTTTCAAAACTTATTCGTGACCGTTGCGAAGTTATGGCTAAAAGACCAAGGAGTCACCTTAAGGACTACAGCGTAACTTGAAAGCTAAACAGCTTCACTTGAAAGTAAATCCCATTGTGTTCAAAGGAATTTGCTCCCTTTGTAAATATATGTACAGTACAGAGGTTTTCAGCTGTGCAAAGCAATCTTGTGTGTTTACAAAGAATGAAGCCCCACATTGTGTTCAGTAACTGTGCCAAGCACGGCATTTTTGCAGCCCAAGCCTATGCTTGCCTAGCGAGCTGAATGGGACTTGCTCTCTGGAGCAATTGTTCATTGGGTTTGCAGCCCTACCGCGCAATCCTGCCTATCCGTGTCTACTCAGAAGTAAGTCTCACTGAATTCAATAGGCCTTAGTCTCCAGGAATTGCGTATAGGATTGCAGCCTGAGTTTCCCAAGTGCTCCAAGAGTGAAGGTGGACCCCTTTCAAACTGTGCGAGCACCACCTTCCCGCTGGGGTGCTCCCGCTGGCCCTGGCTGGCGTTCCTGGTTTTGAGTTGCGCTCTGCTGGCCGTTTCCCAGACAGGTAAGGTGGATCTGAGCAAGGGCAACTTAGGTGGGGCTGCCGCGGGTGTTGAGGCTTCCGCCTCCCTGGGTTCTTTGCTTTCGCGGCGCCGGGCAGGTAAGGGAGGCTGGGCCCCAGCGGTTTGGCGCCTTGTCACCGGATCTTATCTCTGTTTACCCAGCGCTAGTACTCCAGGCTTTATTAGCAGGGCAGCGTGCTTGGGGTTCTCCTGGTAGTCCTGGTGCTAACGGCGCTCTTTAGGGGCGGAAGGCAATTGTTCTCCCGCTTTTGTTTCCATCGGTTATGCGAACAGGTCTTCATCGAAGCTAGCTTAGTCTCCCCTCCCCGCCCCTCTAAAGAGTATGCAAAAGAAATTGGGAAGGGCTGAGCATGTGCAGACTGCATTTCCCTGATGGAGGAGTCACCATATTTGCAGCTCTAGAGTCAACCTCAACAGCAAGCGTTTTCAAACGTTTATGGAGACTTTTCTGCATTGGCTCATTCGCGCGCACAGCCGACGTCAGTGAGTGGGCGGAGCCAGCCCACGTTCTAACTAGTGGAACGCCGTTCCCCTGCGTACCGCCTCAATCCTGCCACTGGCCTTGTCGTACTCCATTCCCAATTTTAAACCAATCAGTTGTTCCATGTCCAGTTCTAACTGTTGCTTCCTGACCTACATACAGGTTTCTCAGAAGACAGATCAGGTGGTCTGGTACTCCCATCTCTTCCAGAACTTGCCACAGTTTGTTGTGATCCACACAATCAAAGGCTTTAGCGTAGTCAATGAAGCAGAAGTAGATGTTTTTCTGGAACTCTCTTGCTTTCTCCATGATCCAGCGAATGTTGGCAATTTGATCTCTAGTTCCTCTGCCTCTTCGAAAACCAGCTTGTACATCTGGTAGTTCTCGATTCATGTACTGCTGAAGCCTAGCTTGTAGGATTTTGAGCATCACCTTGCTAGCATGTGAAATGAGTGCAATGGTGCGGTAGTTCAAACAATCTTTGGCATTGCCCTTCTTTGGGACTGGAATGTAAACTGATCTTTTCCAGTCTTGTGGCCACTGCTGGGTTTTCCAAATTTGCTGGCGTATGGAGTGCAGCAGTTTGACAGCATCATCTTTTAAGATTTTGAGTAGCTCAGCTGGAATGCTGTCACCTCCACTAGCTTTGTTGTTAGTGATGCTTTCCAAAGTCCACTTGACTTCACACTCCAGGATGTCAGGTTCGAGCTCAGTGACCGCACCATTGTGGTTATCAGGAACATTTAGATCAGCCTTATATAGTTCCTCTGTGTATTCTTGCCACCTCTTCTTAATCTCATCTGCTTCTGTTAGGTCATTGCTGTTCTTGTCCTTTATTGTGCCTACCTTAGCATGAAATTGTCCTTTGACATCTCCAATTTTCTTGAAATGTTCTCTAGTCTTTCCCATTCTATTGTTTTCCTCTATTTCTTTGCATTGCTCATTTAGGAAGGCCTTCCTATCTCTCCTTGCTGTTCTCTGGACATCTGCATTCAGTTGGGCATACCTTTCCCTTTCTCCCTTGCTTTTGGCTCCCCTTCTTTCCTCAGCTATTTGTAAAGCCTCTTCAGATAGCCATTTTGCCTTCTTGCATTTCTTTCTCTTTGGGATGGTTCTAGTTGCTGCTTCCTGTACAATGTTATACACCTCCATCCAAAGTTCTTCAGGCACTATGTCTACCAAATCTAAGCCCCTAAATCTATTTGTCACCTCCACGGTATATTCGTATGGGATTTGATTTAGGTCTTACGTGGAAGGCCTAGTGGTTTTCCCTACTTTTTTCAGTTTAAGCCTGAATTTTGCAAAAAGAGCTCATGATCTGAGCTGCAGTCAGCTCCAGGTCTTGTTTTTGCTGCCTGTATAGAACTACTCCATCTTTGGCTGCACAGAATGTAATCAATCTGATTTCGGTGTAGACCATCTGGTGAAGTCCACGTGTACAGTCACCATTTGTGTTGCTGGAAAAGGGTGTTTGCTATGACTAATGTGTTCTCCTGACAAAACTCTATCAGTCTTTGCCCTGCTTAATTTTGGTACTCCAAGACCAAATTTGCCTGTTATTCCTATTACCTCTTGACTGCCTACTTTAGCATCCCAATCCCCTATGATGAGAAGGACATCTTTTTTGGGTGTTAATTCTAGAAGGTGTTGCAGGTCTTCATAGAAACGGTCAACTTCTTCCTCATCAGCATCAGTGGTTGGGGCATAGACTTGGATTACTGTGATGTTGAAAGGTTTGCCTTGGATCCAAATTGAAATCATTCTATCATTTTTGAGGTTATACCCCAGTACTGCTGTTCCCACTCTCTTGTTCACTATGAAGGCTACTCCATTTCTTCTAAGGGATTCCTGCCCACAATAGTAGATGTAATGGTAATCTGAATTAAATTCTCCCATTCCTATCCATTTTAGTTCACTAACTCCCATGATGTCGATGTTCAGTCTTGACATCTTGCGTTTGACCACATCTAGCTTACCCTGATTCATAGATCTGACATTCCAGGTTCCTATGAAGTATTGTTCTTTGCAGCATCGCACTTTCCTTTCACTTCCAGACACATCCACAACTGAGCTTCCTTTCAATTTTGGCCCAGCTACGTCACTCTTTCTGGAGCTACTAGTACTCGTGTTCTGCTCTTCCCCAGTAGCATAATGGACACCTTCCGACCTGAGGGTCTCATCTTCCAGTGTCATATCATTTAGCCTTTTAGTACTGTAATCCATGGGGTTTTCTTGGCAAGAGTACTGGAGTGGGTTGCCATTTCCTCCTCCAGCAGATCACGTTTAGTCAGAACTCCCTACTGTGACCTGTCCATCTTGGGTGACCCTACATGGCATAACTCACAGCTTCATTGTGCTCCTCAAGCCCCTTCGCCACAACAAGGCAGTGATTTATGAAAGGGTTACCAGGGAGTAAGCCCCATTAAACCCAGTGGGACTTACTTCCAAATAGACATGACTAGGATTGTGCTATCAGAATATCGGGGCCAAATTAGACGCCGTACTTTGTACTCATCAATCTCTCAGCCAAATACACCTCATTGGTTTGTTGTGAAGACCATACAGGGGAAAACTCATGAAGGCAACACTGAGATCCTTGGCCAAAGGATAAGGTACAAGTCTTCAAGCAACTATATTTTTCCTTGAAGAGATAAGGGACCCTTACCTCTTCTCTGCAGATGAAAACTGTTGGGGGGATTTTGAGCCAGAAAAATAACAGGCAAGAATGAGTTAAACAGCTCCATACCAGTTCTTTTACTCAGTTTCACAATGACCCGGGCCACTCTGGATAGAAACAAATCTGGACGAATGAATTAGGGGACACCAGGCATGGTCCATCCATGGGCATGTCAAATAGCCACCTTTCTGAAACTAAGGAGTTAGGCCAGCACAATTAGGCCAGCAAAGTTTGGCTGGCACAAGGGTCACCATAAAGCGTGTTTGGACCACTCTCGGAGTCAGGAAGGATGGCATGTGTCTGTGTGCTGGCCTCTCTGACTCCAAGAATGGTCCACACGTACTGTGTCCCTTGTGCTGGCCAAACTTTGCTGGCCTAACTGTGCTGGCCTCACTCACCTAACAAGGTTAGGATTGTGCCCTAAAATATACCCTTCAGCTTCTTTTCGGATTACACTGCATCTGTTTTGAGATTAGGGTCGAAATTAAAGGTGGGCCTTCCCCCTTCCCATTTTGTAGAATCATAGAGTAGGAAGGGGGCTTCAAGGCCATCTAGTTCTACTCCCCTTCTTGCGGGAAGAAAATTGTGATATCCCTCTGAGCCCATAATTTGGCTAGAATTAGAGGACTTGGCAAAAGTGACTGTGGATTTCATTAAGAGCTCTCGACCTTCTCCTCCATCACCCAAGCACTGTGAGAGCTGTACCTGCTCTCTAAGTCTTCCCCGACAACCTTACAGTTCCCAGGCAACTTTCTCAACAGGAAGGTAAAAGTTTGACGCTTTGCCGGTGCCTGTTTAGAATCAGGAAAATTCTCAGCTGATGTCAGCTGCACGTTTGCAACCAGCTAGTAAATCGGATGCTGTTTGTCAGATGGACACAATATTCCTCCCCGTAGGTGGTCTCTGTTTCATTAGGCTTCAGATTGATGGAGCCAAACAGTAATCCAAAAATGTGCAATGGGGACATCCACCTCATTTTTCATTAACAATGTTTTCCAAACATGCTGGAAGCCAAGAGAAACCATAGATTTTGTCCGGCTTATTTTTATCCTTGAAGACTCTATTGACTATCCAACATCACTGCTGGGTGCTGGCTGTTTCCGTTAAAGGATGTCTAGTACATAACCAGAGGAGACAGCCGTTTGGCACAATCGAGCCATTTGAGTCTGTTGCAAAAAAGAAACAAGTTTGACAGTAGCAAAGCTGTTAAGCCCTGCTTTTTCCCCTCCAGATTAAATGATGGGATGTGAGACTTCTTTGTATCACCTGAATTTAGATTGTTCATCCCAGACCTCGATGTCCCATAGTAAGTAAGGGAACGAAGCTGAGATGGACTTTCTCACAAACTCCAACTTTTCCTTTCAAGTTTCAGTGTCACAGAAAGTAGAAGTTTGAGTCTGGGGAAATGCTTCCTTGGGATATCTTGTTTGGTCCATTGTCATATTCGATTGGGCATAGTGATGGATGGCCTAATCCTACCTAACTCCCTATGCAGTGATGCAGTGGTGCCAATGTGCCGTCTGCTGTATCCCCAGGGGAGTTTTGGCATTTGGAGGCCTCTTGTTCCCTTTCCCAGGGTAAGCCCCCAGGGTAAGGTACCTTCTGATACAATGACATCACTGGTGCAAGTCCACTTTGACCGATGAAGGTGGATCAGATCCAGGAAGGGGGTTAGAGTCTGACTGGTGCCAGTGCTACTGAATCCACCCCCATCCCTGGCCAATCCGCCTTCTTTCCTGCCCCATTGCCTCCCAGCAGTACTGAACTACCCTGCTTATAGCTGCCTTTAGGGAGATGTCACTGGCAGTATCTTTGTAACAACCACTTTCTTTACAAATACAGTAAACTGGTTGAGCCCTATAATGGAGTCCGCTAACTGAACACTCCTGGAAATGACAAAACATGTATATTCCTAGCTGTGAGCATTGCACCCCAAAAGGTGCCTCGGCCATCGTTTGGTTCTCCTTCATGCCAATGTCTGTCTTACACAGGTCGAATCCAAGTCAGTTTCATTCACAATACAAATTCTCTAAGCTGCCGGTCTGTGGATATTTCTTTGTTTTCTGACTGCCCGTGGAGAACAAGATGGGTCAATTGGCATTCTTGCAGCACAATCCTATGCATATCTACCCAGAAGAAAGTTCTAATAGGTTCAATGGGACTTACAGGTACATTTGTATAGGGTTACTACCTTAGGGTCACCCTTTCCCTCAGGGGAATTACACATGGAATCAGATCAAGCTCCTAATGGGAGGGGGGTCTCATTTTTCTAGGGTTAGGGTTAGCGATTCCCAACACCAGAGGTGGCACCAGAGGTGTAGCTAAAGAAGTGCAGGGGGTGCAATTGCACCGGACAACAAGCTTTAGGGGGGAACAAGCTGAGGGCACAATCCTAGAAAGGACATTGGGTCAACGCAACATGCTTGGGGCGGCCTAATATCACTAGTGCCTACACAAGGGCACCGACTGGCACCCTCATGTTGGATCTAATGCCTTGGGCTAGCGTTGGCCCAACGGGGCTGAGCAGAGGCACTGCAGTGCTGCTCCTGTGCCAAACTTGACTGGCGCAAGAGCGATTCTGGGCATGGGGAGGACGGGAGGAACTGGGCAGGGGTGGTGGTGGAGCTAGCCTCTGTCCCCAGGCCGTGTGGCCCTGATTGGGGCCATGCAGCTTGCTTGGAGCTGCGCCTGCTAAACAGCAGGTGCAGATCCGAGCAAGCCCATCAGGGCGGCTGGTGCCCTTGCCCCAGGGAGGCTCCAGAGGCCACCCAACTTGTACTGGATATGGTGCAAGCCCACCGTCCTTGCCTTTCCAGAGCAAGTTAGGATTGCTCCGAGCGGCCAAAATTGTGAAAACTTCGGTAGGTATGAATAATGCCATCATGTTATATGTCATTGTAAAGATAATTTAATGCAGAGTGCAATGGAACAAACCGGGGTGTAAAATCTTTATCAAAACTTATGGCCAAGCCCCTTCCCTGAAAACAAAAATACAAGTATCATGTACACATTGCGGTTTGTTAAAATTGTGGTTTTTAGAAATCACACCGTCACATTATATACCATGCAGAATTCCATGCAGAATGTAATGAAACAAAGCGGCGTGTAATACCTTCCTTCTATCAAAGGTTATGGCCCCCAAAAATCTGAAAACAAAAATACAACTGTCATGTAAAAATTGCTGGTTTAGATAACTTCTGAAGTGGACAAAAGGAGTAACCATGCACACCACCCTAAGCTCTTTGGAAGAAGGGTAGTATAAAAATGTGAAAAATATGAATGAATGAATGAATGAATGAATGAATGAATGAATGAATGGTTTTTTTCGTATGGGAGGATGTTAAAAATTCATGGGCTCCGAGTGTCAAATGCCATTGTTGGGGGTGACTGTGGGCTTGGGGGCAGCAGGAGGGGGCACGCTGCTGAGGGAAGGGTGCAGGTTTCCTCCCCATTTTTCACCTTTTTTAAAAGCCCAGGCTTGCTGTCATGTCCAGAAATGATGCCACTGCCTGTTGTGACATCACTTCTAGGGTATCATTTTGCCCTCAGCACTGGGCTACACTTTCATTAATTACACCTCCGTGGCACCTTGTTGTAGCAGCACAATCAAACGAAATCTTGTGCCATTGCACAAGATTCCCCCGGATCTCACACAATTCTCATGCGATCATATAAGATTTAATATGATTTTGGCCAGCAAGCCAAGAAGAGGTTACTTGGCATTTCTGTGAGTGCGCTGGGCACAGCAGTGCACAGCAGTGCACAGCAGTTCCCAGGGCACAGTGCTGGGAACTGCTGTTCTTAATCTCAGATTAAGGAGCACCCTTGATCATTCACCCTGCCATGATTTCCTGCCTGCAAGCCAACCCTCTGTATCTCAGAAGGTAGCAGGTCAGTCTATACCCTGCACATTAAGAAGCATTTGACAATCATACTTTCATGTCTTCATTCCAATATGAATCTTAGGAACCTCCATCCTAATTTTTATTCAAATATTCAGGTTAATATCTTTATTGAGCGATCTTGAGAGACATGTTTTATGTCATGTTCAAATCCAGGATCCAAACATTTTGATGGTTGCTTAAACTCTTAATGAACCCTTTTCCTTTGAACAATTCTGTAATTCAGAGAAGTGCACTTCAGAATGAGTTCAGGTAAAACCTATGAAGGGCTATGCTGGCATAATAATATTTCACACCTCCTTACATTTGCCGGCTTCTCATGCAAGACTTTCAGGATGGTTGTCAAGTTCATTTGTGAAATTAAGCCGAAAATGATGTCAACGTTTCTAAAAAAAAGGAAAAAAATTATTGGAAACTTCCTGAAGGTATTCTATCCAGCGTTTGAGTGTGACAGGCCTGTCTTTGGAATCCAGGCATCCTCTTCCAAGTCTGAGATGGCTAGCAGGAAGAGAATCCCCCAAGTTGAGCTACGTTCAGGGAATGAAGGGTTAAACGTGGCCGACCAGATCTGCATGTGGATTTCTGCATGCAAAGGTAGAGCAGCACCATTGTTCTGCCAGGGTATAAAGGGCCAGAACCCCTCCATGCCATGATTCTGATCACAATTCTCTCCCCACCACCACCACCACAGGTGCTTCTATAATACCCATTTGCAGGACCCCAATATAGCCTGCAGTTTGGCCCCCAAGACGGATAAAGATGCATCTACATCAACATACCAACTAAGTCCTTGGTTGCTCCAATGCTCTTCTGAACGAGGAGGAGACTTGGCTTACATGATATGATGTGCTTCCGGTTAGCATTCATTGTCTCCTCCCACTAGCATAAAGCCTGCCTCCTGCACATCACATCCCTTGCTTAAGCAAGAAATTACTCCATTTTTAAGGATGAAACATGCGCACTTCCACTGGTACAAAAGAAACACGAAGATAATGGGTGCAGTTGGTGTGCCCTCTCCAAAACAACAGATAGGTAAAATCACAGATTTGCGTATTTGGGATGTATGTGTCTGCGCACTGGAAAATTGTGTAATTGATTTCATGCTTTTATACACTTTGAGGGCCCAATCCTACCCAAGTTTCCAGTGTCAATGCAGTGGCAGTGCAGCCCCATGGTAAGCAAACAAACATTCCCTTCTCTTGAGGAGGCCTCTCTGACTTCCCCTCCACCACAGAATGCAGCACACCCCCCACTGGGACAGCTACATCAGAGCTGGAAAATTGGATAAGATTTGGCCCTGAGAGTCCTGTGGACTAAGTGGGGATGGGGGGTTAGATTTGTTTGGATTCTTTGCTTAGACACAAATAATACATAAATACATTAAACAACCTTTTTCAGGTGCAGTTTGTCTTATGAGGTGAGGGAGGAGCAGTCACAACCAACGACTTCTCAGTGGTGATGCCCAGACTGTGAAATGCTCACCTGGTACCCTATCAAATGTCTATGCAGCATCAGGCAAAAACATATTTTTTTTTGTCCTATTGTAATTTTTTTTGTTTTATTGTGTAATTGTTTGTTGTTCGCAGCCCTGTGAAAACTATGCTGATAGGGTGAGCTAAACTTTTAAAAAAGGAAAACAGAAAATGTGCCTGCACTCTCAGGATCGAGCTCATCACAATCCTCATAAACGAATTGCATGGAAACCACAACAATCCAATGATACCAGTTATTGGCATGTCCAAAAACGAAAGGATGAAAAACTTTCAGTTTCTTTCTCCCTTCTCCATATGGCTTCCTTTTGGGAGTTTTTCCTGTAAACTGATGTTATAAACGCTTATTTTTAGTTATAAGAGAGGGGCGCCAGAAAAGATTAAAACATGCGAGATAAAGACATTTTGATTCTTGATCTTTTGTCTTCTCATCTCAACCTTTAGAAAGTCTTGCTGGAAGAACACAGGGAACAGCAGGAAGGTTTCCAGCACATCTTTGAGAACTCCTTCCACTTAGATCCTAGGGTGACTAGAATGGTATATCTTGGCGGTTCAAAAGTCTCAGGGCCAGAAAAAGGGGGCCTTTATCTGACAACATTTCCAACATATTCCGTCAAATTATCGATTGAGGGCATCAGCAGCACCTCTGAGCCTTCAAGCAAAGACATTAATTTAGGGCTGCCCATGTCAAAGATCTACAGACTAGTTTTCTTGAGCATAATGATGGTATTTGGGAGGCATCAAAAGTTTGTACAGGAACCCAGCAAATGTAATGGTCTTCTGACATGCATGGAAAAGGGGAGAGAGGCACGCCCACTTGCCAACAGCAAGGTGTTGGAGAGATTATTTCATGTGGTGAGACCTCGCATCAAGGAGGCAGGTAGGTTTTTCAAAAGCCATCTCATCTCTGAAATAAAAGAGAGAGTATCCAGCCCATTTAACCTGCCAGCGTAGTTTTCATCACCAGAAACATCTGATGTCTGTATTTGGGTTAGACTTAGTAGCAAAGAGCCCTCTTACTCATAAACACTCCCCTTCTCCTCCTCCTAAAGCCAACTGTTTTCAAGGTATCACTGGTGCAGCCTGTATAGAAGCAAGGGTTTCACCTTCCCATTCCAGGATTTTTAAAAGAAGGCAATAACACCTGCCCAATATGATTAAATGACAAACTGAGAATTTGTACAGAGATTAGTTCTGAATGCCAGCCTCATAATGTTTTCATGGCAATGGTCTTGAAAATGACATATTTGTCTTCACAGAGAGAGGGCGGTAGACTTTGCTTTACAAGGGAGCATAGGGCTTCAACCACACACTTTAAATAGGATTGCTGTAGAGAACAGAGCACCGATTATCTTTAGTATGCATCATTACAAAAGCATGTTTCATGTATGCACCAGCAAAACAAACATCATGGAAATGTCAACACAGGAAGGAAACTTGAGTTGTATCACTAACTGTGCCCAGTCCTATCTACTGCCCGCACTTGGTTGATGCAGCTGTGCCCAAATGCTGACCTATGCTGGGCTGTGGGGGGCAGTTACAGAGGTCAACCTTCATGGTGCAGCAGGGAGTCTAGCTGGTGCAGGTCTGTGTATATCTATGCCACAGGCTTCAATCTGGGAAGGGTGTTAGGATATCAGCTGTGCCAGTGGTGACGATCCTGCCCCCTGCCTGGGCCCAATCCACCCCCACCCCGTTTTGCCCTCTCCCAGTTTTGCCCTCCTGCCACAACCTCCCACCTCTCTCGCTGATTTACCTTCACTGGTGATTGGCGGGAGAAGCGATGATGCAAGTGTGAAGGCACAGGCCTTTCTGCCAGTGTTCCCAGCAGCGCACGAAGCAGCATGCTGATGGAGCACCATTTGTGCCTGGAAGCAGCAGCCGTCAAGGCAGAGCGCAATCAGAGCTGGCATCTGGTGAGACCTCCTCCTGGCAGAGGAACCATCCACCAAGAAGCTCTGTCGCTGCTTCTGGCCATTGCCTCTTGTTTGCTTACCCATCTCTCTCTCTCTTTCTCTCTCTCTCTCTCTCTCTCTCAAGCAAACAAGCAAGCAAGCAAGCATTTGTGGCCAGCAACATGATTTGGAGAACTGGCTAGGAAGCTGTACTCTCTGAGCCACGAATGGCTCTGAAAGTGAGGGACGGGGCCGCTTTACACAGGAGCTCAGATGCTTGCAAAACTTAGCATTTTGCCCCCCCATAGGAATGCCACTGCATAGTATCCCAGCATATGAGATAGTTTACCTTGTGTGTGCATATTACACATGCTTAAATGCATACCCGGTAGCAATACCCATGATGAAGCACTTTGCAAAGCTCGGGGGGGGGGGGCTGGAAAAGAGAAAATTAAAAGACTATTGAAAGCAATATTGTTGTTATGAAAGCAAATGGAAAAATTCCAATTGATTTCAGTGGATTCTGAATGTAACCCACTATAATTAGAAGACAGAGAGAAGGAAATCCAAGTAAGCCATTGTTACAACGGTCACGTAAAAGAACACCAAATTGCATGGCACTGTCATTTTAGTGTGGTCTGTTTAAGAAAACCAGCATTTTAATTAGAATTAGAGCTCAATTTAATTAGCAGCAGGCAAATATGTAAAATGCAGAGCTGTTCCTGACAAAAATTGGTTTGCATGGGAAGCATTTCAAGAAAAAAAAATGTAACTTTTCCAATGGCTCATCTCAGGCTGGCAGCATTTATGTGAAGCCCTGGAAGCAACCTGGATCTCAGATCTCTACGAAGTACCAAGTGACACATTATGCTCTTGGCATTGATGATGACAATCACAAATCTTTGTGATGATGCACAAGTATAAAATATAATCCCCACCTACAGCCTATACAAGATGGCACAGGAGGAGGATGGACTATCTAGAAACATGGGCCAAACTATGTACAAACGCTCTGGAGAATCAGAGCGCAATCCTAGCCTGCAGTTAGGCTGGCACAGAGAGGCCAGCAAAGTTTGGCTGACCCAAGGGCCACTGGAAAGCGCACTTGGACTACTCTCTGACAGCACAATCCTAACCCCCGCGTGACCCAAGGGCCACTGGAAAGGGCCACTGGACCCAAGGGCACAATCCTAACCCCCGCGGAGCGTCAGCGCAACGGGGTTGCGCTGACGCTGCGCCCTTAGCGCCGACGCAGGAGCACTGATCGGCACCCCCGCGTCGGCGCTAAGGCAACAGGACCGGCGCTGCAGGCAGCACTGGCCCTGCTGCGCCCACGCTGAGCCTCTCTCGTGTCGACGAGGGAGGCTCTGTGCTGAGGCAGCACGGGGATTGGAGGGAGGGAGCGAGGCGGGGCTGGGACTTGGGCGTGGCGGGGGCAGGCTTGGGAGGTGGCCATACGGGAGTCCTTGTGCCAGGCAAACTTTGCTGGCCCAGCTGTGCTGGCCTAACTGCAGATTAGGTTAGGTTACACTTTTACTTAATTAAATTTGCTTTTGTCATGGGGGTGGGGGTGGGGCTAAAAAATCTTATTTGACCCTGGACAGCAGATGCATTAGCTGAGTTAAGTCAAAGGTGGGGGGTGTCTAGCCAGGGCCCGGCTTTAAGCCAGTGTGACCAATGTCGTCACATCAGGCCCTGCGCTTCAGGGGGCCCTACACTAGCAGGGTGCGCATATTGCCTGTGGCTGCAGCTGGGATCTCTATGGGCTGTAAGTCAGTGGGGCGAGCAGAGCAGCTTTACCTTGGTCTCTCCCACTTGCCTCTGCCTCTAAACAGCCCAAAATGGGCCACCTGGAAGCAGTTGACGGTGATGTTATGATATCACCACTAACTACTTCCACATGCCATGCTTTGCACGTGGCACAAACAGAGCTCTTCTTGGTGAGTGGGGGCCCCCGCAGGGTGGGTTGGGGGCCTCACAGGAATGCCCCACATTGGGCCCCACCGCTGCTAGAGCTGGCCCTGTGTCTAGCACTTTGTTTGTATCAGATGTTGCAGTCTCCCTCCTACCTTCTCTCCAAATACATGATTGGAGCAGAGCAGCATTTAAAGGGACAGGTCTATGATTGGCACCATCATGTTGTGATTAGTCCAAAAAACATCAGGCTGGAAAAGCAGAAAAAAAATGGTGTGAGTTGAGAATGTTCTTAAAAGAGGGTGGGGGAGAGAGAGGAAGAGAGAGAGAGGGAGGGAGGGAGGGAGAAAGAGGCCATTGTCACAGGTTTGAGCACCTCTTTATACATCTCAAGAGCACATGTGCACCAGAAGGAGGGTGGCATCATGGTGGCAGTCTCAAACAGCACCATAAGTGTGTTCATTGCCACAATGTGGATCAGTGGTGGACCCTGCTGAGGCTCCACCCTGGCCAGGTCGATGATCGCCCCCCGCCCCCCAGGAATACTGCCTTGGGTCTACTATGGCCAGAATCAGTATCAGTTCAGAAGGAGGAATTCCAAAAGAATTGTTGCAGGTTTTGTAAACGTTAGCAAGACACGTTATCATCCTGAACACCACAGCCCTGAATATGATTCTACATTACCATGTCAGAATGGCCTGTGATAACCAGCAGTCATTTATTTCCAAAGGCGCAATGGTAACAGCGTATGACAACTGGGGCTTGCTGCCTGGGATGCAACAGTGTTATTTTCTGATAACGTGGAAGGCAGTTCTAAATCACGTTTTTGTTTTAGGCAGTTGTGCTGGAGGAGTTTTGGGGCCGGCAATGTGCAGATATGAGTTTTCAAGAGTATGAAATAAACCCCTTTAGATCAAGGACTGCTGGCCCTCCAATTAAATAATGCTACAAACTGGCATGGAAACCTTCAAGAAGAAGCAAATGCTGCTTCCAAGAGCAATAATGGAACTTTATCATATACATTTATGTATCTGTTATATGGGATTCTTTCTTGTCCCAGGAACTCAAGAGAGCTTGCTTGTTGCTGTTCTTACTATTATTCAGATTTATAGTCTGTCTTTCCTGTGTCACCCCAAGGTGAGTAATAGGATTAAAATCTATCTATATATAAAAGAGAGCGTCTGTTTGTACGTTTGTACATTTGTGTGCATGTATGTTCTTCATAGGCTCTGCAACGCCTGGAGCGATTGACACCAAACTTGGCATGCATACACCTTGTGGTCTGGCAACAAACACTGGGGGTGGTGGTGTCAGACCCCCCCTAGCACCCCCGGGAGTGGGGGTGCACAGGGGGTGACACATAAAAATGATCGAAAATGGCCGACATTGGTGTCGAATTCATAGTTTCCAGGGTTGCCAAGATGAGGGGCAACGCTCCCGAAGCCGTTTCACTCCGGGTTCGACGCCCCCCTCAGCATGGGGGATGAGAAGGGGTGCAAAACAAAACGTCCACCATGCCCTGCTGGAATGCTTGGAGCAATTGACACCAAACTTGGTACGCATATGCCTTGCGGTCTGGCGACAAATACTGTAGGGGTACAACCCCCCTAGCACCCCCAGGGGTGGGGTGCGCAGGGGGTGCCACATAAAAATGATCAAAAATGGCCTATATCGGCGTCGAATCTGTAGTTTCCGGGGTCGCCAAGATGAGGGGCGACGCTCCCGACACCGTTTGACTCCGGGTTCGGCCCCCCCCCTCGGCGTGGGGGGTGAGAAGGGATGCAAAACAAAACAACCACCATGCCCTGCTGGAACGCCTGGAGCGATTAACACAAAACTTGGCACGCGTATGCCTTGTGGTCTGGCAACAAATACTGCGGGGGTCAGATCCCCCTAGCGCCCCCAGGGGTGGTGGTGCGCAGGAGGCCACATAAAAATGATCGAAAACGGCCGATATTGGCGTTTAATCCAGTTTCTGGGGTCACCAAGAGGAGCGGCGACACTCCCGATGCTGTTGGAGTCTGGGTTCGGCCCCCTTCGACGTGGGGGGCGAGAAGGGGCGCGAAACAAAACATCCGCCATGCCCTTCTGGAATGCCTGGAGCGATTGACACCAAACTTGGTATACGTATTCCTTGCAGTCTGGCGACAAATACTGTGAGGGGTACGACACCCCTAGCACCCCAAGGGGTGGGGGTGCGAAGGGGGTGCCATGTAAAAATACTCAAAAACGGCCGACATTAGTGTTGAATCCATAGTTTCCGGGGTCGCCGAGACGAAAAGTGATGCTCCCAATGCCGTTTGCATCCACGTTCAGCTCCCATCAGCATGGGGGGTGAGAAGGGGTGCAAAATAAAATGTCTGAACTGACCGACATAAGTGTCAAATCCAGTTTTTGGGGTCGCTAAGCTGATTGGTGATAGTCCCAATGATATTTGTTACCCAGGCAACGCCGGGTAACAAAAAGCTAGTAACATAATAAACTACAGACCCCTACCTGTAGTGCCCCACCCCGAGGTGTACACAGGGCTTTTTGTGCCCAGAGCAATGCCTGACGCCATCTAGTGTCATTATGTCATTTTGTGGGGTCTCAGCTGTCCAGGCGAAATTGCCCAACCAGCTGCTGTGGGCACAGGAGCACCAGCTGGGAAACGATTGGTGCGTGCTCTCGTCCATCCAGCTGCTGAGAGTGTAGGTGCATCAACAGCTTCCCAACTGGGAGGTGGTGATGGCATCTGGTCTTGATGCCTTTAAGAGGGGATTGGACAGATTTCTGGAAGAAAAGTCCATTGTGGGCTATAGGCAATGATGGGTTGTAACCTCCTTACATTAGTAGTAGGCTACTTCAGAGCACTGGGTGCAAGGGAGTGGCAACAGGATGCAAGCATCTTGTTGTCTCATGCCTCCCTGGGGCACCTGGTGGGCCGCTGTGAGATACAGGAAGCTGGACTAGATGGGCCTTTGGCCTGATCCAGCAGGGCTCTTCTTATGTTCTTATGTAAGCTATTGGGCATGATGATTGTACCCACCTTCCCTGCAGAGCCCAGGGTACTTGCACTGTGTTGCCTTAGGGAACATACTCATCTGCCCCACCCCCACTCTCCAATTCAGCACGAGCCAGCTAATTCATACCCGAATACAAAACAAACCATGCACTGCTTCTTGAATATACACAGGCTACATCTTTGGCAGACCTCCATCAGTTGGCTCTACTACTTTGGCAAGAAAACAGCATATTGGAAACAAGAGAGAGACTGCCCAGGAAGTGCACATCAAGAACTGGTTCATTTTGCAAAAGGCCGGTCAATAATTATTTATTATGTCATAGACCTAATAGGGCAACCAATCATTATTCTCCCCTTCACTATTATTATTCTGTCGCTGACATTTTCCACTCTGAGCAGAAGGTGACAATTCATTGACTTCGTTGCAGCACTAATAATAGGAATAAAAACAGGAGCACTGATATGCTGACGCTAACAGCATTTTATAAATCCCCACCTCCACTTTGCAATAGGTGGACGGGGGGGGGGAGGGAGGAAGCCTCTTTTTTTATTATTATTTCTGTTCTGTGTACATTTACTCTCAGTATAATTTCATTCAGCCAGATCTTCTGCCATGTTGCTTATGCCTGATGGCCCATTCCTTTTTTCCTGCCTGGAAAAAGATAGGAGAGAAGTAAGGAAGGAGAGAAATAAGGAACTTTCAGAGATGCAATAGCTGGAAGAACATCGGAAAAAGCAGGCTTGAAATGGTGCATCAGTCTGTCTACTGCCATTGCCCAGTGTGATGTTCAAGGAGGTTGACATGGCAAACTCCATTTATTTAATCCTGGCATGTGATAATCAGAGGTACACCATAAGATTAGCCGCATATCTTGAAAAATGAGCACATCCCCCCCCCAAAAAAACCCATCAGCATAACTACAATATAACGTTCATTCAGGCCTTTACTGCATCTTGTCTTAACAGGTAGAATGTTTTAATACCAGTTATGGAAGAACATACATGAATGCATATATACAGCGGGAAATCTAAATTCAGCTCTTATTTAGAAGGCAAACATAATTATCTAGGGTTTGGAGGCGGGGAGAAAAGCTTATCTGATTGACGTTCTGCTGGTGTATCCATAGAGGGCTCTTTTCACATTCCCTGTTCATGTTCTAGTGTAGAGGGGGAAGGGTTCTGAGTCACTTCCCCCCCCCATGTGCACACTTTGGAATTATCCACATCAGTCCCATTAAGACACTCAAATTGCAAGCTTCCTATCACCCATCATCACCTTGGAGACTAGGGCTCTAATCCTATTGGGAACTTGGAACTAATGTTCCAGCAGTGCAAAGCCTTTGATGGCAGCGCAAAAGCCGGGCTGCCATCACTTGCTTCTAGTGTGAGTAAGGGGTTGGGTGCGCATGCACATATGCACTTAAGCCAATGTGAGCAATGTAATCACGTTGGGTCCCGCACTTAGGGGAGGGGCCCGCACCAGCGCAGTGAGCATATCGCCTACTGCTGCAGTCAGGACTTCTATGAACTGTAAATCAGCAGGGCAAGCACAGCAGCTTTACCTTATGCCCTACCACCTGGCCCTGAATGGCCCAAAATGGGCATCGTTGAAGCTGTTGGCGGTGATATCATGATATCACCACCAACTATTTTCAGGTGCCACGTGCAACACCACAACACTTTTTTTGATTAGTAGGGCCCCACAGGGAGAGTGGGAACCCCTGCCAAAATACCCCACATTGGGGCCCGCCGGCACTGTGTGCTTGCCCCCCGCGTCCCTGGGTGGTGTGCAGACCCGCAGAGATGGCACAGGGGATTGAGGCAGCAGAGGGGCGTGGGGTCTTGGACTGGACCTAGTTGACCAGGTTAACAGTAATAATAATACTAATAATATTAATAGCACCCATCACTGCAACCCTACCTCCACAATGAACCTGGACAATGGCTCCTTGAATGCATGGGCATGAAAGATTTTGAAGTGGTGTGTATGTGTGCCAAGCATGCATCTGTGTCCATTTATCAGTTGGAAGACCATACAATTTATTTTATGTCTTTGTGACATTTCTATCCAGCTCTTCATCCTAGGAACTCAAAGCAGAGTGCAGAATTCTTTCTCCTCCACATTTCATCTTCAGAACATGATGATAGTGTAGAAGCAGCTTACAGCTGTGAGGCTTGGAAAGGCTTCAAGGTCGCAGAGCTCCGGCAAGGAATCACTCAGACAACAGAGATTAGGGTAGCAAGAACTTCTATATTCTCAGAAGAAGGCTTCTTGCAGCAAAGAACAGCAAACAGGTAACGGGTACAGCAAAGCTCCTCCAACAGCAACACTTACATCTCCAGCAATTGACCACAGGTGTTTCTGGTCTTGATTAAATAGTCCCCAGCGTCCAATCAGATGATCTCATCCCCAGGTTGAAGCTGAGTCAGAATGACTCAGCACTTTACTGCTGGTCTGCTAGGCCTGAATGACTCAGCACTTTACCCCCTGAGTCGGCCTAGTGTTAGGCCTTTCCCAATTCAGGCCTGTAAATTTCCAGGGACTTCCTTCAGTATCCCAACAGAACAACTTTGTGAAGCGGGCTGTGAGAACAGTGAGCAAGCAGAATAAAAAGGAACTGAAAATGAAAGTAAGTTTTCATTGCGGGCCTTTTAATCGGAGCACCTCCATTTGTAAAACCATCAGCAGCCATGTCGAGGTGGCACTCAGTCCTGTGGAAAGGCAAGGCAAGGTGGGCTCTTTACCAATGATCACAAGCCTCAGGGCACAATCCTAACCTGGAGTTAGGCTGGCACAGTTAGGCCAGCAAAGTTTGGCCGGCACAAAGGACACCGTAACGTATGTTTGGACCACTCTCAGTCAGAGAGGCCAGCACACAGACCTGCGCCATCCTCCCTGACTCCGAGAGTGGCCCTAATGCACTTTATTGTGCCCCTTGTGGCGGCCAAATTTTGCTGGTCTAACTGTGGCAGCCTAACTCCAGATTAGGATTGCACTCTCAATATTGACCCTTTCCTGGGATTCAGCCTGCAAACAGCCAAAGTTTCATCCATCACTCTCTCCCCGCTTTTTTCTCAAAGAAGCACTCTGTGCTCCACCACGAGCAAAATGCAGATTAAGCAAATGCTTTGAAGTTTTAATGGGTCCTCCACTGCAGTAATAGCAAGCCGGCCTCTGCTTGTAATAAGGCTGCGAAAGCCTGGAGCAAGAACGCTTATCTAGAACAACGGTTTCGGATACCAATGAACTCAAGGGGAACTGCAAGCTTCAAAGGCCTGACTCTTAATATTCTAGATCTGCTCTTCCCCTGTACTGGAGGAAAGGGCGAGGGGGAGCAGCTAACATAAAACTACATTCGGCCATATCAAAGAGAACTTTTTAACATCAACCATTCAACATAATAACCTTCTGTAATAAACCTGCCCCGGCTTCCATTGTGAAAAGTGTGTGCTCAGGTTTGAACCCTTCCTCCTTTTTGCATGGGGAGGGGAACTCAAGGCAAGCCATAGGGAACACCCGTGCGGAAGCAGCTCCTTGTTCACATGGAGTAGGTATGTCTGGTACAGGGACAAGGGGTGGAGAATAGGCAGGGGGGTGATGGTGGCAGGGTGGGAAAATTAGGCCCAGGTGGGGGGTGGGGTCAGCGGCATCGGCTTGAGCCACATCCCCTTCCCAGATCTAATCCCCCAACATGGATTTGCACCAGCTATCTCTGGCGCAGGTCCAAGTTGACCCATTGTGGCTGCTGGGACTTACCCTACAGCAAGGGGACAAATGTGACTGTGTTATTAGCCAGCACACCAATGGGAAGGTAGTTTTGTTTTTAGTTCAGTGTTTTTGCATAACGTTTTGTCCTAATCTTGCTGACTGTCAGGGATGTTTCATGGTTGTGCAGTCCAAGAATGCCAATTTGCATTTCAGCAGTGTCATTTGCTTACGTAACAAATGATGACACTTCATGCTTGACGATGTCACTTCCGGCCATGACATCACTTCCAGGTTAATGACATCACTTCCGGTGGCTCACGACACGAGTAGCCTTCTAAAAAGTGGTGCTAAACAGTTTGAGAACCACTGGTTTAAATCAATGTTTTTCAACGGTGGTAGTTCACAGCAGTTTATACGTATAAGTGATACATTGTTTTGGTGGAGAAGCCATGGCATGCAAAAGAATCTCAAGTGTTTGCTGAAAAACAGCAATGAACAGAGGGGCCTTCTACAGGTGCAGTCATTCCACCTCACAGGGAATCCTGGAAACTGAAGTTCAGTGACAGGATAAGGGATCTGTACAAGAGAATCCTCCACCGTCTCCCAAACTACAGTTCCCAAGATTCCTTAGGGAAAGCTCTAACCATTACACCGGTATAAGCCAATACAAGATTGTTGTGTGTCTGTAACCTTAAAAGGAGAGGGGAGCTGTCTTCATTTGCCCTAAAAGTGACTCTGTCCTTAGTATATGTAGCATCACATACTTCACTCTCCATTTGGCAGCTGTAACACACCTTTATAGCATCAAATAAGAGCAGCAGGGCAATCAAGATAAAGAGGAAAGTCTTCAGCAATAACAGTTGGATTCAGATTTATGTGCCAGTTTCAATTTTTGGCTCCTCGTGGCAACATTTCACAAGTGCCTATAATGGGCCACTTGATTGGCCTCTGCAAGGAGACAGTGTGTTGCGGCACTCCACAGGGTAAGTTTATAGGTGTCGGCCTGTACCACCTTGGCTATTCAAGCGACATAATATATCACGCTCTCCTCTTCCCGTGCAACATCAGACTGACATTTCTTAATCTAAGGGTTTCCTTCCCAGATGTCAAACTGACTTTGAAATACTTTTACAGTATTCTCAGTTAAAAATAGTGTCAAGTTGTTCAATCATGCCTTTGGTTCTTCTTTTGTCAGAATCCTGCCGTTGTAAAAGGAGACTTTGGCTGTGACTAATGGGAGCCTCGTGGGCTGAGTTTGTGCCTGGGGACCACATGAGGCTGCCCCAAATGGAGACAGGTCATAGAGCCATTTGCTCAGAGTGGCTGACTCTGATAGGATGCAGGCTCTGGGGGAGATCCTTCTCAGTGCCTGAAGTTCTTCAGCAGGAGACAGGAGGCATTCAGCCTGGGATCTCCACCCTGTTCCTGCTCTTTGTGCCTTTTGACCTTTGCAAATATAAATAGCAGCCATTGAGGGGCAGAATCTAGACTGGGATAGCATAGAGGGAGGAGGACTTTAACCTTCAGTCCTGGCCACAGTTCTAATCCTTTAGGTGGCCATTGGCCTGGTGACAGAGGAAAAGACCAATTGGTGCCAGGGAAATGGCAACAACTGTATGCAGGCCCCAATCATGCAAGAGGAGTATTGCCTAGTTCAGCACTTAATCTGAGCTAATCCAGTTTGCACCTGGGGGAGCTTGTCTATCACAAGTTATAGTAAAGAAAGTGGAAGTGCTTCCTGGGAGTGATGTGGGAGCCACCCTTCCATGGCTCTCCTACACGCAAAGTAGGAATGGAAGAGCTATGCTGGGTGGTGTGAGGCCCGAGCTAAGGGCAAATCCTAACCAACTTTCCAGCACTGGGGTAAGGGCAAGGCAGCTCCAAAGTACGAGGACAAACATTCCCTTATCTTGAGGAGGCCTCCGTGACTGCCCTCCAACTACAGGATGCAGCACATGCCTCATTGGCACCACTATGTCAGTGCTGGAATTGGTTAGGATTGCGCTCAAGAGTTAAGCCCTCACAAAGCAGCGCCCAGTACGCTTGCACAAATGTACGAATGCTGATGTGTCCTCGAATGCTGATGTGTCCAACAATCTTCCCAGATTGTTGTTTCTGAGCTTGTTGCTTCTTGGGGCCCAGAGATCCAAGGATTCTTGGCCAAAACAGACCCAAACAGAGGCCAGCACCCAACATTGCCAAGAAGCTATCAAGCGCTCTACGTGTTAGCACCAGAAGCCTTCACAGCTGCAGGCCTCTGCCCCAATCGAGTGAAGACTGAAAGTGGGTGGATTTGGATGACTTTCTGCTGACCAGTGCCCTGCCCATTCTATGAAGAAGAGAAATACACAGTGAGCAGATATGTCCTGCTCTCTCCTCTTGTGCCTGACTACAAATCAATGAGGGATGGTGGGTTCATCTGATGATTAAGCCACAGCACTCAGGTACAAAGGAATGGGGACATGCGTGCACCATCAGGGTTGGCCAGAAGCCAAATGGACCAATTGCTCCCAATTGGGCCCTGTGCCAAAGGGATCCACATGCTAGGGTAACCTACGTATTGTATGCAATTTTATATTAAAATATGCTTAGATTCTTTTGATCATTAAGTCACGTGAGCTGTTTCCTTGCACGTTTTGATTGCTTTCCATTATACCAGTGCCATAATGGACCAAGTGGGTCCCGACCTGATGTCAAATGGGTCGTGAAAAGCTGGGGGCAGCCATCTTGTAAACCGCAGGTCTTACGCTTGTTATATTCCTTTTGTGAGTGTTAACAGTTTGAATTTTCAAGTGAGGGTTGGTTTGTTTTTTAATTTTGTTTTTAGTTCAATGCTTTTACACCGTATTTTGTCCTCGTCTTGCTTTCTGTCAGGGATGTTTCATGGCTGTACAATAGCTGCAGTCCAAGAATGTCAATTTGCATTTCAGGAGTATCATTTCATTATGTTATAATGACAGCACTGTCCTGTCATAACATCACTTCCAGGTTGACATCACTTCCAGTGGGTCCCAACACAAGTGCCATTCTAAAAAGTGGGTCTCAGCCTAAAAAGTTTGAATATCACTGCATTATACCATAAAGATATAAAGACTATAATAAATTTTATTTATGTTCCTAAGATTTTACAACCTTGGCTATGAAAAGCGGTATATAAATACTAGTGATTGACTGACTGACTGACTGACGAATCTGAGGCCCCGCAACGCCTAAGACCTGTCCCAGACACAGAAGCATCATCCACATTGAATAGGATGATGATCATCCTATTGCTGTCATTTCCTTCTAGGTTCCAGCATAGCTCCTCCCACCCAAGCAGCTCATTGGCTACACATACTTCCAAGTCTGTCTTATATCTTGATTTTGGCTTTGTATCTGTGCCTCTTGATATATTCGAAATTCCTGGTTTCCTGCTTCTTGCCCAGTCTCTATTTATGTGCCTTCCCGGTCTTGCATGGGTACAGCATTTCCTTGAAAGCTCCAGGCCTATGTGCTTCTGCCTTCCCAATCTGTCCCAGAAAGGAGCCAAGATGAAAAGGCAACCCACACCCTCAACTGTGAGACGATGCCCTTCACCAAGAAATAACACTGCGTATGCGGTTATTTTCACATGGGATAGTGCTGTGGCAGTATATGGCAAATGTTTGCTTCCAGAGTCCTATTTTAAAAATTAATTTTCTCTTTTGTCTGTAGTTGCAACTTGGAGCCCATTGTCTTTTTCCTTAGATGAACTATAAAATGTTAATAGCACAATTTAGTATGCCTTTATTACAGCATTTGCCATTTTTCTCGGCATGATCAGCTCTTTCAAATGGCATCATTATGATCCAAGTTGTTTACAGCAATAAAGCTGGAATACTTTTCAATAAAAGGGAGGGGGGTGTTTTCCAGTTAAGCATCTAACTTCTTTTTTGCAGAGATATTTATTAGTTCCTCACTGTGAGGCCGCATGGGAGGTTCATTATGGAGACTTGGTTTCAGGAGCCACACCGCTCTGGGCTCTTCTGTAGCTCTCCAGACCAGAGGCAGATCTAAGGGAGGGCAAATCTCTAAGTTTTGCAAGAAGCCTTACCTTGCAGTGGAAAACACTCTTCTCCTGCACCGTTTTAGCCAGTCCTCACAGGGAACAGCAACATCTTGGCATTGCTTACTGGCTACAGCAGCAAGGGAGAGGAGGGATTTACATGACAGGGGAAGGCTTCTTGCAACACTTAGAGCTTTGCCCTCCCTTAGATCTGCCTCTGCTCCAGACCAACCAGACTTTTACATAGCTAGGCTGGAAGGGACCCATTAACATGGACACTGGTCCACACTCAGCCCAACACCTGCAGCGAAGCACAAAAGGGTCCCAACTGCTCTGGGAAAGGTAGAGGACTGATGCAAGCCCAAGGGAGCAACAGAGGATTGAACCCAGGGCAACGGTGATTGCCTGGAACTCAACATTCTGGACGTTCACTGTGACATCAGACATAATCATGGTGTGTCTCACATTGATTGAAATGCAAAAAAGCCCACCTTCTTTGGTGATCACTGGGCACTTCAGGCCCAGCCACTTGAACTTGTACCAGTAAGTAGCAAAAATGTGATCCACCGTGAGAGTGCGCAGCAGCTGCACCTAAAGTGGCTTGAAGATTGCCAAAGGGAGGCTCGGGCAAGGTGTGGCGCTCCCCCTAGAGCAGTGGTTCTCAACCTGGGGGTCGGGACCCCTTTGGGGGTCGAACAAGCATTTTGCAGGGGTCGCCAGTGCCTCCCTCCAAAACACACATGGGGGGGGAACGGGTCTGAGGGGGGTGGGGGACGAAGCTTGGCCCAAGACAAAGGAAGACACTAAAAGGGAGCTGCGGAATTTCTCACCTTGGAAGCCTCACGGGGCGCCATGGGACTACTCGGGAGGAGGCGCGCCATGGGACTACTCGGGAGGAGGTGCGCAGGGGCGTTGCCCGGGGAGGCCTCCCGCCCACGCGCGCTTCCCCGGGAGGGATGCTCATTGGGCGGCGTGGGGCTGACTCGTGAGTCAACGCACGTCCGAGGCCGCCATCCCGTGCGCACTCACGGGCCAGAGCGGGACTCCCTGGGAGCAGCGTGCAGGACGGGCGGCGGCTCTCCAGCCCTGAGAGAGTCTGCAGGGCGCTGCACGGGTGAGCCATCCCGCCCCAACGTCAGGCTTGTGGGTGCTTCGCCTCCCCCCCATCACAACAACCCTGCAAGGTAAGCGAGGCTGAGAGAGGAGGACCGGGTCAAGGGCACCCAGGAAAGCTGCCTGGCTTGAGCAGGGATTTGCGTGCTGGATCCGGTCCACGCGCCACGCTCTCATCCCTCTCGAGATGACTTTCCGGGCGGGGGGGGGCGCGCCTCATGTGGCGTTAAAGGCGTAAGTTCTCGCCGGGCAGGTGCAGCCCAAGGATGTTAAATAACTGGATAGGCCATGACGTCACATTCTTGAAACCGTGGACTTACTAAAATGGCTGACTCAGATCATTGCCGCGAAGGAGGAGGATTGCCGCCGGAGGGGCTCTCTCGCTCGCACGGCGCGCGTGTAAAAGTTAATCTCAACGTCTTTTAAGCATGCCTGCGTGTTCTGCATACGGGTGTGCGAATCGCTGAACGAAAAATGGGACTTAATTTCCACGGAAAGATTCATGTATTCACATTACATCGGCTCAATAAAACGACTGGTAATATTTTCGAAATTCTGAACATTAACAGACATTTTTTTAATGGGGCATGGCCGTTTTATTCCTGCTTGTGTAGATTTCAAAAAATAAGTCTGTCAAAACAGTGCAATCTGAGTTAAAATAGACAGCATTTCATCCGGTGTGTTCAGTAACATAATTACGCGGAATTAAACCTTAGAATTGCATATTAACTCATAATACGGTTACCAATGATGTTTCTCCATGATCACATGTTGTTATTTTGGTAAGTTTTTACTTCAGGAGTAAACGATTCAGCCCTAAACATCATGCGAAAACCCATTGGAAATGCTTGGAATGAGCAATGTTTTGGACTTACTGTCATGGCCACTAAGCCCGCCCACTGGAGTCAATTCGTTCCCATTCATTCTAAAGGGAGGGCCTGGCCCTGGTGCAGCCACACTGAGGGAGGTCTGGCTGGAGAAAGAGGGCCTTTCGCGCAGATGGGAGGCTGCGCGAGCTAATGGAGGCCTTTGGGGAGAGTCAGAGGGCTGCTCATGTCTGCGCGCGCTAACGTGGATCTGAGTCCCAGGCTGCAATCCTATACTCACTTTCATGGGAGTAAGCTGCATTGAACACAATGAGACTTACTTCTGAGTAGACATGCATAGAATTGCGCTGTCAGTGAGTTCGATGCAACTTGCTCCCAATTATGGTTGGGGGTCCCAACAGGCTGTCATAGTAAAAAGTGGGTCCCGGTGGAAAAAAGGTTGAGAACCACTGCTCTAAATCGATGTAAATTCTTCATTTGTTCTAAGTTCATTTGTTCATTTGTTCTAAATTCCAATTGTAAATCTTTGATCTTCTCTCAGTGATCTCAGTGATCCTTCTCTCAGACGACAGCCTGACGCCATTTTAAGTCAGTTACGCAGCAAAAAAATTCAAGCTCTTTCATCTTTAGATACAGAACGGAATAAATATATCCAGACTTCTCTCACTTCATGAAAAAATAGATGATAAGAAAGGCAAAACAGAGAAAGCATTTCAGTGATACTGCCAGATTCTGTGTGCAATTAACGCCTTGTTGTTACCTTCATAAATCTTTCTCCTTGCCAGCTTTCTCAGATATTTATCTTCACTGGGACTCATAAAGACCTTCAAACTTTCAAAAATATAAACCATCATGTTCATTCCATAATCCAGCTTCCCACTCCTCGTTAACAAGAAAATTGAGTAAGAAAATGAAACAAGAAACAGATAAAGAACAACAGCAATGCACTTCAGTGGACATCTTGTGTTGAAAGCTACGCAGATTTAATTCCACTGACTTCTCTGGCCTGCTGCCAACTCTCCAGTGCAGTTCGCGCCAAGGTGTTATCCTCATAAAATTCACTTACGCCTGCTCACCATCTCTTCCCACACAGTTGTCTTCCTTAGGGGGACCTCAGAAGACTTTCCAGAAGCTGTAATCCATCATTCTCTCTCTCTAGGTATTATCCACTCTCCAAGTCAGAGACTGTCCACACAGTCTGCCAGAAGGCAGAGTCTCTTCTGCTCCCCGGTCACAAGCAAACATCGTTCACCTCCGGATTTGGCCACTATCCAGAGGCTAGATGTTAATGCTCCCCCCCAACCCAGTTCTACTACTGGAGTTGGGCCCGAACCTCTTACAGAGATTCAGGAAAGAACAGAAGCCCCAGCCACTCATAAAAAGTGACTGCCATGTTCGAGTCCCTGGCTCCTTTCCCCCCAAAATAATGGGGCTGACTTCTGAGTAAACAGTTTAGATCAGTCTTTATGTCTTAGGGATTTCAACTGGAGGGAGAGTTAAGCACATGTTTGACTACTCAAAATCAATGCAATGTAAAAGCACTTAAATTACACTGGATCATGCCCAATTAATAATAATTATCACCTGTAAATAACTGCGCTGGGTAATCAACGCTGTGCAAACTTTAGAGTTGGCAGGAGGGAAAACCAGCCTTTAACAACAGCTTAATTCACAGAAACCATCATACTGAACTATGATTCCTACTTGGATTTACATCATATAGTGATCCACTTTGCAAGTTACTAGTCCACAGTATCCCCAGTTCAAGCTTCATTTTATGCCATCCAGACCAACAGGATGCTGCATGTCATTTTAGTAGACCTATGAATGGTCACAGACTATGTCTCATATTCACAAGAAATTTCTTGCTTCTCAAGAGAGACAGGAGAAATCTCGTGCTTCACTATGTCAAATAATGTTGCTTTAAAGTAGTACCCACATCATTTAAGATTCCAGCAATAAAAGCAACAAACCTTGTGGGAGGAAATCTAGTTAACCTATTGAGGGGGGCGGGTGTAACTCCCCTCCTCAGGTGTAGCTGCTGCTGCCACCAGCCCAGGCTCAACACAACAAAGGGAGCTCCTGGGCAAAAATCCCTCTTAAAAGAAAGCCAAATAACAGAAATAAAAAACCCAATTTTATTGACATATATTAAGAGTTATAAATAAACTACAGAGGCTCTGTACCATAAAACCTGAATATTAAAATGACAATAATCAACCCCTTTGTTTATAACTTAACTGAGAGGAACTCAAAGGACAAAAACAAAAAAAATCCTATAGGATTTTTACCTTACTGACTGACTACAACCAGCTTCCACAGCACATAGTGAGGCTAACCTTCCCTGAGAGCAGCCAAAGGGGTCTGGTCCCTGAGGCTTTTAACTTTATATCAATGAACTAATCACCCCCACCTGAGCCATTTACACTTGAGTAGTTCTCTCCCAACTAACCAGGTTCACATAAGACCACAATTTCATGACACCCACAAAGGACAACAACTATGTGTACATCTTCCCTTTACACTTTTCTAGAGAACTCACCACAGTTCCAAACACAGGGAAAATCAACTTCCACAAAGATCGATATAGTGAATTGCAGGCTACAAGGAAGTGCAGCAATGCTAAGCTTTGTGCTCACACAAAATCTCTTCATGCACAACGATCCTGCAAGGGAAGTCTGAAAGGAAAGGCATTTCTAGGAGCACTTAAAGGCGAGGCTGGGGGCGATCCTGCAAGGAGGGAGGGAGGTCTGCATTTCTAGGAGCACTTAAAGGAGAGGCTGGGGGGCAATCCTGCAAGGGGGAGAGGGAGGTCTGCATTTCTAGGAGCACTTAACAGAGAGGCTGGGGGGCGATCCTGCAAGGGGGGGGAGAGGTCTGCATTTCTAGGAGCACTTAACAGAGAGGCTGGGGGACAGAGCAAACAACAACAAAAAACAAAGCCAGCGATGAGTGGGCGGAGCCAGCCCTATGGTTAGGTTCTGGAATGCACGTTCCGGTGCCTTTCCCCTCCATGTCACCACTGCTCCTCTCCCTTGCTGCTGTAGCCAGTAAGCAACGCCAAGATGTTGCTTTTCCCTGTGAGGATTGGCTAAAATGGTGCAGGAGAGGAGTGATTCCACTGCAAGGTAAGGCTTCTTTCAAAACTTAAGAGCTTTGCCCTCCCTTAGATTTGCCTCTGCTTGCAATTGAAATTCAAATTCAAATGGGCGGGAAATGGCCCTGTTTTCTGGTCCAATTAACAAACGGAGCCACACACAAAAAACCCACGAAGTGCAAAGCAAAAAAAACACACACCAACATGAAGTGCAAAGCAAAAAAAAGGAGCAAAAAAAAAACCCGAAGCAAAAAAAACAAGGAGCCAGCAATGAGTTAAGTGGGCGGAGTCCACTAATTGTAACAACCGGAATGCCGTTCCAGCTGCATGACAGCACTGGCGGGCCAGCTGCCGTGGGCGGGGCCAGCTCATTTAGAAACCGGTTCTCGGGAACCGGTGAGAACCAGGTGCATGACTACACTGGTTATCCCCCCCACACACATATACACCATGGCTGCTATTTGCTAACATTCTAAAAAATGGAAGACTCAGTTATGGATCTGTTGCCTTGTCTAATTAGTCTCTAGACCAAAGACATGGTAGAGTGCAGGACATGCATCCCAACTAAGAACATAAAGGCTCGTCTGTATGAGGCTTTCTCATATCAGAGGCAATCGCCAAAGGTAGGGAGAGGAGGCCCTGCCCGAAGCCAAATGACTTGGTGCATCTCATATGATTCTGGACATCAGTGGCCTTCTGGAACAGTGCGGGGGGGAAAGCTGTGATGAAGCAGCTGCTCAGGTAACAGGAATCATCCCCCTGGAGGTGGGCTGGTCTTTAAGGGGGCTGGTTGAGGCATCGCTTCTGAACCTCTGGCTAGGAGGCCTGCAAGGAATCTTGTTTGCTCAGCCACATTGCAGCTGAACTTTCACTGTTATGCCTTCCAGCTCAGCATTCCAAGTTTTGTAAGCACTAAGGATCGGCTGACCTACTTCTCCCTAGTAATTGAAAGGGATTATTACTGACAATTACTAAGCGAGGAAGCCGTAAACTACAAAGGCTTCGGTGGAAATTTTATTTCTCAAGTCAGACTGTTTTGGGGTAGGGTTTTTTTTTATTTTTGGGGGGGTTTTTTTGGAATGGGAAAAAAATAAACAGATTTTTTCCCCTCTGTAATCACTGTGTATTTCTGATGCTGGGCTGGCAAATTTAAAATGTACTGTACCTTTTCAAAAGTACAGTAAATGGATCAGGATATATAGATATATAAAGAATTGCATTCTTGTTTTTCTCCTCCTCAGCTGTGGAGGGCACAATCCAGATCGGGACCAGAGCAAAGGGGAAGGAAGCTTGAATCCTTTGGTCCTACCACAGTTCTAATTTAGAAATTTCATTCTAGTTTGTAATGTGATCATACAGCAGATATTCTGACATCTTTTGACACTCATGCATCTTTGTATATGAGTTGGGACAACCAGTGGAATAGCAAAGGAGGGGCAGCAGGTGTAGTCCCCGCTGGGCACCAGCCATAAAGGGGCACTAAGGGGTGACAGCATCACTTCCACCCTGGCCATGCCAGTTTCAGACATGCCACAGCAGGCAGGAGAACCAGTGACAATCTCTACAGCTACACCCTCCCTCCCGGCAGCAAAAGCTTTTCCTCCCTCTGGTAATCTGGAAGAGACAGGATGATGTGATGACATCATTACATCACCACAAAACTTCCAGGTTTCTGAGCTCCACACTAGGTGATGCCATCTTTTCACCATCATGGACACTGTTGAAGATCCAATGCTCAAGTACATAGGAAGCTGCCTTCCTATTGGTCCATCCCAGCACATCATTGCCCACACTGACTGGTAATGGTTCTCCCGTGCTTCATGCTGGTGCCTCCCAGCCGTATCTAGAGAGGCCAGAGATTAAGCCTGGGATCTTCTGCTTCTGAAGAATGTGCTATATTGCTAAGCTATTGGAAGCCCCCACCCCCTGCAAAACAGATGAATGTTTGTTCCAATCCAACAGGGCTAAAGTACTGAATTGCAAGTACTGAAATTGCATATATTATCAAATTATACAGGTGTGCATGCAGACATAATGTCTTTTGCCAATCCAAAACAACAAAAAGCTACCTGATCACAGAAGCATTGACCCTGATCAATGGAAACCTGGTCCAGCAACCTTCCCCCCCCAAAAAAACCTGAGATTTTACACGTTTCCAGGCTTACCTGTACAACAATCTTAAGGACTAGAAGCTTCCTTTTTTTCCTCAAAAGAAGAGAATGAAAGCAGAAAACCTCAGCATAATGTGGAGAAAGGTCCACGTCCACTTCCTGCAACGTGTGCGGCCGAGTTTCTGAATACACTCTGCCTGCACGTCACCTGTACATTCAGGAATAGCTTTTGTGCAAGCAATAAGTTATGATGTACAGCAAATGAAGACTGCCATTCCCAGAGCACGTTGCCTTGGGAAAGGATGCTGGATACTACTACAACACAGTCCAATTGACTGCAAACATGCAGGGTGACAACCATTACACTTACTAATAAAACTAAGGTGTCAGATGCCAAAGGCCTTTTCAAAGAACGAACAGCTACTGCTTAAGAAACCTGCTTGCCATACTGACAATCTGGAGAATGGAGTTGCCTATTTATCCAAAGGAAAAGCAATGGTGCCAAAGGCTTTAGGAATTTGTTAAAAAAATGGTTTAAAAACAAAGCAAAGGCTTATTTTATAGAAATAACTACCTTGTATCTCTCCGAAGCAGGTTCCCTTCTCCTTGAGTCCCAACGAACACTTCGAGGAACAATGTAATGTTTTCAGAGACCCGGGTTTGCTATCTGACAGCTGCCTCCTTAAATAAAAAAGAGTCATGACATTAAAAATATATCCCTCTTCGGAAACCAACCTGCAGCATTGTGTGATTCTTCATTGTCCTGTATTCCTCATTCTTATTTATGTCAAGTGGCTTAATTAAAAAAAAAAAAAAAGCATTCTAAAATTTTTTAGAATCTGGATTGTGGAATAAAAAGCGATCTGTACCCAGCACTACGTGGACAAATGAAACTGTAGCACAAAGAAGAGAAATCTGTAGTTCCGGCCAAGAACACTGGCGGTCCTGGCTGGTTTGTGCCGCAGGGTAAGCCTTCCAAAGCTGCCTCCAGGGCAAAAAGCCGCCCCACTTTCAAAGCAGAGGAGAGTGCAGGTGGTGGGAAAAAACTCCGACGGTGTCTCAATCACAGCCACGGCTGGAGCTTCCCTTGCCACCCGCCTCCTCCTTGCTGCTGGTGGGGCTTATCATCTCTGTCCACTCTACTCTGAACGTTGTCATAATCCACTGCATAATTCACTATCATATGTTCCTCCCACTCCCATGTCCCATACTCCTCCTGCACTGACTTACCTGTGCTGGGGCTTGTCGGTAGACAAGCCACTGGTGCATAGACCCTTCTGTTGCAGTGGCAGCCAGGCTATGCTGTATGGCATGTTGTGTTTTGTGCCGGAACACTAGTTCCGGCACCAAAAGTCCCTTATAGGATGGGGCCGTATGCCATAAATCAAATCCTGTCTCCAACTGATTGGAGACACTCTCACCTCTCTAGCTGATTATCTCTGGTTGGCAACTAGTTCTTTTCAATGGTCACTTAGAAAGCCCAGCAATTCCCCCCTCCCATATGCTATGCAGGCTTTCACTGCATTTGGGAGAAGCAAGAGTCACTCCCTGACTACACTGTATACGGAATATTTGTAAAACATCATCTCTACAGACGGTGCTCTAGAAATAAGCTGTATGAATAATTTATTGTGGTGGCGCTGCGGGTTAAACCGCTGAACTGAAATTGTTGACCAGAAGGTTGGCAGTTCGAGACCACGTGATTGCGTGAGCTCCCGTCGCTTGTCCCAGCTCCTGCCAACCTAGCAGTTCGAAAGCACCTAAAAATGCGAGTAGATAAATAGGTACCACTTCGGTGGGAAGGTGACAGCATTCCCTGTGCTACGATGTATAGTTCATGCTGGCCATGGACAAACACCAGCTCTTCGGTTTAGAAACGGAGATGAGCACTGCCCCCTACAGTCGGTCACGACTAGAACATTTGGTTGTGGGGAAACCTTTATAATTTATTTACATCAGCCATGCAGGTGGCATTTTACAAAAATAAGTAGCAGGGCCCTGCCCTGAGGAGCTTGCAATCTGCCTATGGTTACAAGATAAACTTTGTGCAGGAAAACATAGGAGGGGAGCCTGCAGGTATGCTATCACTTCTATACCTTTTGTGTGCTGTCTGTGCAGAACTAGAGACAATAGAGGAAGGGCAGAGAAATGTAGTCAGTGCTAAACAGAGGAAGAAATTAATATGCACTGGGACTCACATCCAATCATAACCTCCATCATGTTATAGCATGCATCTGCGCCAGAGGAACATGCACTGCATAGTATGGTGGGGATGGGGCAATTAGACAGCCTGCAAGAGATAAGTAAAAATGTACCTCCTGGTAGGCTGATCATCTATGGTCATCTATGGTCTCCCATTTTGCTGGTGGAAGTCCAAGAAGAGCAGGGGATTGTGTTGGGCTGGAAAACAGGGAAAGGATTTGGTGAAGTTGCTGCCACCAGATCTACCACCTCCAACCCTCAACACGCCCCCAGTTCCTCCCCCTTACCCACCGAGTTCCTCCCCTTTCTGTTAATTATGGAATGGGAATGGGAACTAAAAGTTTGTGCCAAATCCTTCACGGAAGGTGGGCTCTAAGAAGGTATTTGAAGGAAAGATGTTTTACGAGATAGTTCCAAGTGTAAGGGACCACTGAGAAGAAAAGGTGGGAGCATTTGAGGGAGCGGGATATGTTGAGAATGGTGGAGCTGGGGGGAGAAAAGTGCACAAGTGGGAGTGCAGTGGGGTAGAAGAGTAGAGACAGGCAAGGCAAGTGAGGCATTTGAAGGCAAGGCAGAGAGGATCAGGGAGTTGATACATACTATTTCATTTAGCGAATGACAGACACATTCTTGCTTCTCCCAAATATCAATAGAGACTTGTTCTTCACTTTTTACAGCAATGGATGCTTACTGAACATCAGCACAGAGAGGAAATCATGACTTTTTTCTCCCTTCTTGTTTTGCTAATGCATGTACAAGCTGGGCGGTTATTTTTCATCATTGTGGTAATTTTCACTAATATGACAAGTATGTTACAGATGTGATTCTTCCGTTTAAAAACTAATACACACGATTAATATGTTACAATGATGAATTGCTCACTGTAATCTGTCATCATGGGGGAAAATTGGCATAATTAATGTACGGTTATTGTTATAAAATAGCAATTTGGTAACTCAGGATAATACAACGGGAAAAAAACTTCCTTTTTTTCTGCTACAGTTGCTTTTACTTTGCGCTTACAAAGGACAAAGCCCTGTGGAATCCACAATTATGGAATTACAGGACAATTCATAGAATTGGGCAGCCACTGTAGAACTGAGGGATTTTTATAACTCTTCTGGCCAAATAGTGCCATGAAGATCTGGAGCCTGAAGGACAAAAAGCAGACCTATACCTTAAACAGAAAAGAAAACCAACACTGAGCCATTGGGGAACAGTGACCATGCTGTGATTGGTTTCACCTTGCATGTCCAGGAAAGAGTGCAGAGCAAATCTGACACAAGAACATTCAACTTTTGAAGGGCAGATTTCCCTCAAATGAGGAGGCTCGTTAGAAATTGAAAGGGAAGGTAAAAAGAGTCCAGTCTCTCCAGGCTGTGTGGAGGCTGTTTAAAATAACAGTAGTAGAGCCCCAACAGATGTGTATATTGCAAAGAAAGAAGGGCTCATCTAGGTCCAGGAGGGTGCCTGCATGGCTGACGAACAAAGTTAGAGAAGCTGTAAAGAGCAAGGAAGCTTCTTTCCATAAATGGAAGTCTTGCCCCAGTGAGGAGAATAAAAAAGAACATAAACTCTGCCAGAAGACATGTAAGAGGGTGATACGGGAGGCCAAGAAAGACCTTGAGGAACGCTTGGCCAGCAACATAAAGGGGAACAATAAAAGCTTCTTCAAATATGTTAGAAGCAGGAAACCTGCCAGAGAGGCGGTCGGCCCGCTGGACGGAGAGGGAGGGAGAGAGGAGATAAAAGGGGACTTGGAGATTGCAGAGATATTAATATAAATGAATCCTTTGCATCCGTCTTCACAGCAGAAGAACTTGGGCAGATACCGCTGCCTGAACGGCCTTAAGGAATTAAGTCAGATAATGGTTACTAAAGATGTTTGGTTGATAGATGAGCCAATCAGAGATGATGATGATGATGATGATGATGATGATGATGATACTTGTATTTATATACCGCCTTTCTTAGGTCACCAGATTTCTCTAATGTCTATAATTCAAGGCAGTTTACATAGGCAGACTTTATTCAGAAACCCGAAGGTTTTTACAATTTTTACAGAAATGTTCTATCTTCCAAGAACTATACACATACAGATGGATCTTTCAGGATTTAGTCCTTCTTTCTGGCCATCCGTTCGTCTTCTTGCTGGCTGATAAGTGGCTTCCCTGCTCCCACCAGAGAAGCAGCTGACTTCAGCACAACTCCCCCTCACACAAGGCAGCCAGAGACAGCTCAGCTGTTAATCAGTTGCAATTTACAAGGTCTGCTGCTCACAGAGACTTCCGGTAGTCACGAACTGGCGACCTTCAGATCTTTCAGCTCTTATCTTCAGGTAAAGGGAGGCATTAACCCTTTCGACTAAATCTTCTGCCCTCTCTGACATTAACCCTCTGTGACTAAATCAGATGCAAATAGAAGCGTTTGGTCAGCCAGAAGTAGCTTTTTTTTTTTTTGCATTGTGGCTGTGTGTATTTAGGGAAGGACACAGCCTTGTAATTTGTGTTTTATTATTACATTGCATAAACTGCTAACCGTGGCCTATAAAAAGCTCAGAAGGTACCTTTGAAATCACCTTTTAGAGAGGGAAATAGCTTAGTTCTATGGCAGGAACTTAACTTCTGCGGTCTTGGAACACACAACAATATTTGTACAATACAATGGTGTCTCCAGAACACATTACGATTATAATGTGGCAGTCCACTCTATATCAAGCTTATAAGCAGTTATTCTCCTGAACAAGTGATTAAGAATCAATTCCAGCAGACCAGGCAAGGCAGCTTTCAAGAGCTGATCCTTGTTTCAATCCATATAGTGGGCAGGCCAGCTAGCAAATGTGGCATGGGCTTGTCACGCTGGCGAATACATTTGCAAAGGCTGGTGTACCTGGTTCCTGTGGGGCTTCCCTCCCTTTCTTATAATACTACAACTAAGGGCCCAGACTGCCTGGGAACACAGCAGTGGCCAGGTGGCTACCGCTGGATCCCACAGAAGCTAGGCAGCCCCGGGAGGTTCCGCAAGGAAAGAGGACGTTCATCCCCTTTCCCTGCGGTAAGGGTGCAGGGTGACCAACAGGGTCTGCTTGCTCCTGCACTGGCTTTTTAGCTGGTGCAGAACCGAGGGCCTCCAAGTAAGGCCGGGTGGTCTTACTCAGAGGTCAGGATCCAGTGGCGAGAGTTGCCGCTGGTCCCACCCACCCTGCTCCACCTCTCTCCCTGCCCTGGAACAGCTTCCCGTTCCACGCAGAACGGCTGCATCATTGGTGAGCAGGGCTCCCTTTAGGACACCCATGGCCATGGTCACTCTGGTGGCGTCCCAGCCCCGATAATGTCTTATTGCCAAAGTTGGAAGTACTTCATGGCACATTGCGCAACATTTGCCCAGGTGGTATGAGTGTACAACCTGCCGTAAGGGCTATTGGATTGGGCCCTAAGAATCATCCAGGTGACACTAACTGACAGCAGGCTCAGACCAGGCAACATAAAGGACCGATTCACACAGTGCATCATCTTGAATTCACTATTGCAAGATGAAGTGATAGCCCACACTCGGAATGGCTTTAAAAAGGGATTAGACAAATGCATGGATGATGGGTCTATTAACTGGCATTAGTCACGATAGCTCAATGGGGCTTCCGTGCTTAGAAACAGCATATCACTGAATACCCGTTGCTGTGGAACAAGAGTCAGTGAGAGCTATTGCCTTCCTGCCCTGCTTCTGGGTTCTTGGAGGCACCCGGCTTGCCACTGTTGGAAACAGGATGCTTGACAACGTGAGACTTTGATTTGATCCAGCAAGGCATTTTTGTAGATCTTAGAGGTGAACCATACAGGCAACATTAGACTGATGCCTTTTTTTTTTTCTAATGCTGCATTCCCAAATTAGAAATAAAGTGCATCTGCAAGATTTCCTGCCAGGTATCATGCAACTGTTGAAGGGGAAAAAAACCCATTGGAAAGTCCCTCTGTCCAGCTGACATGAACCCATTCAAGTCTCATTTACAAGGGTAGGTGGGTGGGGGAGAGAGAGAGCGAGCAAGCGAGAGCAAGAGAGTTTCTCTTATTTTCCTGCTTCCTTTGATACTTTGCTTACATTTGGAATGTGTGCAGGTAAAGCACAGCCAAAGGTATTCCTTTTCACTAATTTATTGTGACACTGTATCCCCTGGGTCAGACACAAACTGCCAACCTTCCTGATATTACATACAGTGGTATAAAAGGATGGAATGTCATGCAAGTCAATTGAAAAAAATTCTTAAAATAGCAACCCCAGAAGCAAACACAATGCAACCTCCCAGGTTCACAGCTTGGGGGCGCTGTTAGATATGGCCCTCACTTTGGATGTAGTGCTATTTCTCTGGCACAAAGCACTTTTCACCAATGTAGGCAGTTGCACTAGCTGCACCGTCTTGTGGACAGAGACAGTCTTCCCTATTTATCCATGCCCTGGTAACATGAAGACTTGACTGCGGGAATGTGTTGCATGTGGGTCTGCCTTTGAAAACAACTCAGACGTTGTAACATATAGTGGACTGCACATGTTGCAATATATCTCAGCAGTATTGTAGGATTGATGCCAGCTTCCAATTTGTCTTCATGTTTTGGGGTTGTGGTTTGATTTATCATCCAACACAGCTTAGGACCAGGATAACTGAAGGATGACCTGCCCTCATAAAAACTGGCCTAGGCTTTAAGGTCTGAATCCTTCTCCAGGTTGTCCCTTGGAGATTTCTCAGGAATTTTGGACCATTTTTGTTGTGGCTCCAAGTTAGGAAGATCTTTAAAATCTGTGCCTGGGGTTCTTGCTCCGGGTGACCCCACTTCAGAGATGAGAATGACAACAGGAAGCAGCGATGGAACCTCATCTGTGGAAAGATCTTCTCCAGGCTCCTTGTATGGTATATTTTCAGTGCTGGGAAAGATAATATTATTCTTTCAAGCACTTAAAGCAGGGGTCTCCAAACTTTTCAGTACACCACATTGTTTATTTCATATATTTTCATGGGCTAAAAAAAAATCAGCTTTAAAAATGAGTAAGTTTTACTTGAATCTTCTTTGCAATCTGCACGATATGATTCAGAACCAAAGAGAAATGTGACAATTACAAAGAAACAATGCCGTGCTTAAACTGAGAAATGATATATAATGAGTAAAAATGTCAAACATTAGCAAATGCTCTGACATAAAATGTTGCTACGGGCTGGATTAAATCTTGTGGCAGGCCAGATTTGGCCCCTGGGATGTAGTTTGGAGACCCTGGATTTAATGGATAACTGATGTTATCTATGCTCTTCTTATTACTGCTCTAGAAAGACTAGATTAGAAATATTGCCACCAATCGCCAAGAGTGGAAGTGCATAATGAATGATACACAGATCCCAGCAGCACCTACAGCAGTGCATCGGTTGAGAGGACAGCCTGCTCCCCAAGCACCAGCTATCAGTGGGTCATTCATGAAAGAGTTCTGAGACTAGCCTAAACATGATTACAATGAGTCTCCAAGGTATGTTTGTGCTGGATTCTTTCATGAGGTTTGTCTTGAAGCCAGAACATATGTAAATCAGCACTGACACAAAAGCACCATAATAGATGGACTGTGCTTGCATGAAAGCACCAATGAGGCCTACAGTAACTAGGATGTCCATAATTTGGGGACACAGTGTACTCTGAAGTAAGTTTCACAAAATTCACTGGGATTCACATTCTATGTTTAGGATTTCAGCATTACAGGTGGTCCTGATTTCAAGCTTCAGCAAATGAGCCGGGCTTAAAATACAGTATAATTTTTTTTGGACAAAGCTCCTTCTGTGCCTTTCAAGCAGGCTAAAAGGTTATGAGTTGATCCATCAGCAGAATCAGAATTTTCTTAGCACTGAAAGCAAGAATGGAGGACTTAGGGAATAAAATGAGAGCAGTTTCATAAAAAGAGCTGCTTTCAGGGTTGCCATCTTTTTTCCTGGCAGGGCTCCCAAGCTTTGAGCAATTGCGTATGGCAGAAAGTTGACCAGAGATGCTCTTCCTTGTATGAAGATGACATTTCTCTGGTTAAATGTCAGCCTGACAAGCCATTAGTAAAAGAACAGGTTCATCGACGGAGAAAAATAGCTCCAACCCTGTAGCAAAAGATTACCAACTTTTCAAAAATATCTGGCTGACCTGCCTTTATATCTTTATCTGTTCATGAATCTTATCATAGCATAAGCACAAACATTATCACCTGCCAATGGTGCACAGAAGTAGCCCTTCTAAATGATACCAAAGGGAGCCTCTCTCTGGACTACTGTTTTCCCATATCAGTCAATCAGATTACTCCAGGGAGCCCAAATGCACAGCATGAAGGCAACCACTCCCACCCCAGGTACGGATCATCAGTGATACATCAGTGTGCACATGGGCATTCCATATATCCATCAGAAGTAATAGGGAACCAACAGGCCCATCACCTGTGAGTTTTTAGAAGCCATCTAAGGAACAAATCAGATCTTGCAGGAAATGAATAATCAATCTGCTGGCTTTAGGTTTCCAATGGATTCAATTTAAATAGTGCTGGGAGGGATAAGACCCTAAAGTCTCTGTCTTCCCTGCCTTAGTGGCCCCTTTTTGTCCACCTCCCAAGAGCTACTACTTAAAGAAAAACACACCAAAACATTGGTCTACAGTTTTGCATAATGTCTAATCTGGCCCTGACAATCACCGCATCTTGTGCCAGCAGGTTCCATACATTTATCTTGCACTGTGAGAAGAAATACTTCCTGTTGGCTGCTATGAATCTACTGCCAGTCAATACTGGATCCTGAGTCCTAGTATTATGAGATAAACGTCTCTTTATTCACACTATCCATCATTTCACAAGCCTCGATCCAGGAGCGGAGTGACTTGATACTGCCATTTGACACTGCCTCAGGTTCACCACTGCTGTCTCTGCCACAGCACACATATGCTCTAATCTATGATGCAGTTCTTACAAGCCCAGAAGTGCAGAACTTCCAGTTTTATTTAAAGGTACACTGTGAAAGAAGGAGCTCCTTCATTCGTATGGTCCCTGTAAGTAAATTTGGAAGTCTTTGATCTTCTGGGTTTGCAAAAACTGCAACAGAAGACAAAATGGAAGCAGATCACCTGCTTCCCATTCAGTGAGCAGGGAGCAGATAAATGTGGTTTGCATCAACAGCAGGCTGGAGGGAGGTGGCAGCAGACTTGGGGTGAAGGGTGCCCCGAACCTACCACCCCCTTGCCATCTGCCGCTGATGTAAGCAGCATCAAGTTGCCTCATGGTCGGGTCGGCCATATCTCAATCTTGTCTCCCCTTCGTTCCCTTTCCCCTGAAAACTAAACAGCCCCAAAGATAGGCAAAGTGCTCATCATTTTGACTGGCCTTTTCCTGCACCTTTTCTAGTTTCGCAATCCTCTTTTTGAGAGGCTAAAGGAACAGTTGGAAAGTTGGCAACACTTATTTGGAGGAAAAGATCTGCCTGAAACATTTTCTTGTTTTAATAAAATCCTGCTGAGGACATTACAAAGTACCTTTCACGCCCTCCACCCCTTCCTCGTTGACTTCAAAAGAAAGTGGGTGGGGGAGTAAGAGAAGAAGGGAAAGAAAAAAAAAATCCCCGAATGGGGACGAGCAGGCATCTCTCCTTCCTGATGGGGAACGAAGAGCCCGCGCAAAACATGGTGATGGAGTGACTGATTAAATATATAAATAAAGCGGAGAGACACGGAGCGCACCGGGGGGGGGGGGCGGTTTGTCTGTCAGCGGAACGGCAGAAGCGGAGGAATTAGCCAAACAAAAGAAATCATGGCGGAGCGCTTCTGTTTGGCGGCCTCACACGCTGTGTGGATTACGGGCTGGACAAACCTCTCCCAGGAGGTGACAGGAGCGTCGCCGCGGCCCGGGTAAGTGCCTCACCAACCAAACACGGGGAGCCCTCGCCAATCCCGCTGCCCCCTCCAAAGGAAGCCCCGGCCCTTCCTCCGCCCCTCCAACCCGTAGCGGCAGGCAGGCGCTCTTCGTCTGAAGGCGGCCCGAGGCCGCGGAGAGGGTTCCCGCAAGCTGCGCCCTCCCTTTGCGCAACGGCCGGGTCAGGACAAGCTGCGCTCCGAAGAGCCTCCCTCCCTTTTGCGCCAAAGCCGGGGCGCTCTGCACGAGTCCGTTTAGGCCACCAGGCGACAGGAGGGCGGGAGGAGCGACCGCTTCCCGCACCGCCTAGAAGACCCCCCCCCCCTCGCCGGGGTCAGAGAGGCCGGCTTTGAGTGGCTTAGCGCGCCTTCTGTCCCCACCCCTCTGGAGAAGGGGGCTGGCTTGACGCATTGGTCTGGGAGAGGGGAAGGCGCGGTGAGCGGAGCGCGGCTGCCCTCGGTGGAGAGCGTCACCACGACAGGCGGATGCCTTTTAAACGGCGAGGTGCGCGTTCCAGGGGAAAGGGAAAGTAAGCACTGTACAGTAGGCGCTAGGCAGGCGAGGAGGAAACGTCTCAGGACAGCCAAGGAAGGGTTAATTTAGGCCCAGTGGCATTATTAGTAAATAGGAGCCCGCCACCCCACTTCTTCCTCTCCTCCCGCACCCTCCCCCTTACTCACCTTCTCCTCCTGCTGGATGAAGGCCTCTCTGGGCTGGGTCACTCTTGCTGAGAGAGAGCAAGAGCAAGAGAGCAGAGCAGCCCACAGGTGCAAGTTTTATAAGTTATTTTTATATTTATATTGTAATTTTATTTTTCTCCTGATGAAAACATTCTCAGTGTTATGTACAGGATGTTCATACAGTATTATTTTCTCGCGTTGACCTGCTTGGGCCTGGCCTGGCCTGGCCTGGCAGCTGAAAGTTTAAGGACCACAATATAGGCCAGCAATGTTCAACCAGTGTACCATGGCACATTGGTGTACCACAAGTCCACAGGTGTGCTGCAGGAATTTGGGAGAGGGTCATTTATTATAGGACAACTGAGGGATGTACGCCTCCCACCATTAGCTTGGTGTGCCTTGTCAGTTGTCAAAAAACGTACGGTGTGCCTTGCCAGTTTTAGCGTTTTGTCAACGTGTTGTGAGATGAAAAAGGTTGCAAATTGCTGATACAGGCCGTGAAACCAGCCCAGAGACCCAGTGCCCCAGCTCGTCATCAGCAAAGATATTTATTATCCATGTATTATCCATGTATTTATTAAAAGCAAAGCAAAAACAATATCTTATTTATTTCACCCACCCCTCACTCTCCATGGCAAGCAAGCAAACAACAAGTTAAAAACCAAACAATAGAATAGGTTAAATCCAAACTGAGCAGTATCAAAAGAAGATCAGCAGTAAAAGATTGAACTAAGGGCACAGAGTTGACATGCAAACAAGGAGAGGATGCACTAATCATTCTGCAAAGTGAAGACATGTCAAAACTAGGTATGGATTGTTCACACATTAACCCGAACGCATTGTTAATCTGCCGCTTGGGCACACTTATTCACAATCTTTATTCAATGCAACTACAATCAGTGTGCAGTGTATGTGGGTTGTTGATCTGTAAAAGCAAACCCAGTCATTCACTCATGTTGCAATGTGCTGCCCAAACCAGTCACAGGTAATGCTTCCCCTCTGTACCTGTCTGCAGGTAGCTGAAGTGGGGACATGAGGGAGCAAATCCCAGCATGCACTCACCGCTGTCTCCTTCAGAAAAAAAAAAAAAGAGCTTGCCTGTGGATGGCTAGAGCAGGGAGGGAGCTACACCTGGCATGATCTGCCCATGCAGAGTCATGCCCTCCCCTTTCTTGTAACAAAAGCTTAGGCTGCCCCGCACACATACTCTTTGCTCTCATGGGTCCTGTTCAAAATGATCCAGAAGAGCAGAGCGTGCCACACAGGGGCCATATGAACCTCTAAACTCCAAACTACAGCCCGGTGTTCCAAATCCAGCCCACCACAAGGTTTTATCGGGCCGACTGGAACTTAAAAAATATTTGTACTCATTGTATATTGTTTCACAGTTTAAGCATGGCATTTCTTTGTAAATGTCACATTTCTGTTTTGTTCTGAATCGTATTGTGCTGATTACAAAAATAGTCAAGTAAAACTTATTCATTTAAATTACATTCATTCATTATAAAACTGATTTTTGTGGCCTGAATTTGTAAAATATACGATGTGGCCCTCGTTCTGAAAAGTTTGGAGACCCCTGCACTAGATTAGTTGTTCCCAACCTAGGGGCGGAACCCCCTCTGGGGCCACAAGCTGATTTTCAAGGGGCCACGGAGCCCATTTTCTGCTGTAGAGGCATTTGCATCCCAAGTAAAAAGTTATGGTTTTGCAACATTTTCAGGAAACCTCCAAACAGAAGTGTGTTTTTGAACAAAATTCAAGGTATTTCAACATACCTGAAAACAACTGTTGCATTTGGTAACCTAAGGTAATCTACATATATATTTTTATAGGAACTGTCCTGGATGCTGAATAGTAATTCCTATGGGAATCATGCAAAAAGGCTGAACTCAGAAAATCTAAACATACAAACAAACCCAGTGATCACACAGCTCAGCTATTGCAGGATGCAGCAACAGCAAGATTAGGCATTTTGCAGACTCTCTCTCTCTCTCTCTCTCTCTCTCTCTCTCTCTCTCTCTCTCTCTCT
>JAJKFI010000008.1:31473937-31527307 GCA_029204185.1 Lerista edwardsae
ACACACACACACACACACACACACACACACACACACACACACACACAAAGTTGCTCCTTTTATTAAGTACAAACAACACATCCCCATGTCGATGCAGCAGAAGCAAGTGACAAAACCCAGAATGAATTACAAGAAACTCTCTTTCTCATTAAGTCTGCACAAAATGAGGATTTACTGCATGGGTAGCAATGGCCCCCAGGGGCTTCTTGCCCATAATCCCACCTTGAAAATGGCTCCGCAATTATTCTTACAAAAATGCGGACAGTTTCCAGATTGGCGTGCACTTCACACACAACTAATTGCAATCACACAGAGGCAATGTATTCCTTTGACTTTTTCTTTGGGCCAAATGCCCTAGTTTCAGCAATGCCAGCTAAGTTGAAACCATTCTTTTCTCTCTCCCCTCCACTTCTGATGATTCCTTGTCTTGAACTAACAACGATTACCATTGGTCACAATCATGCGAAGTGTGTGCAGTGAACACACTCGCCTCTGCTTGTTCTATCTTTCCCGGACATTAAGATATTATGACATGAATATATATTTGTGAGCTCTGCACAAAATGAGGATTTCACGCATAGGCAATATAGTGTGACAAGGAGTATCTGGCATGACCTTGTGAATGCCAACAGAGCCCCAAGAATAAACAAAGCCAGGGTGTGAATAGATTCAGGTTCCACAAAAAAAGAAATTTCAACACTTTTCTCTGATGGGGCTCTGACATATCTGTTCCAACTTCTTGACAAATGTTCAGAATGTAATGGGATGTAAATTGGGGGATACCTATAAATTGGGTTCCAAGAAAGCCCTAAACATTGTAGCTTTTTGCAGTAACCAATCTGGAATAGAATTCTCTGCGTCTCACTAAATAACCACAATGTCTTTGGGGGAAAACAATTACAGTAAAAATAGTATAAAATGGCCACAGGTTTGAAGTGCAGGAAGGGCCTGTAGTCAGATATCCTTTTCCCTGCTTTTTAAAAGAAAAAGATTCTGTACATTCCTGAGGTTTATTCTGGTTTAATAGAAAACATCTACAAATTAATTGACATTTGATCAGAAGGGTGCATCTGGGGGAGCCCATATTTAAGAGTTAAAGCATGTGTTTTCCCTGCAGAAAGGAGATCTAGGGTTGATTCCTCATATTGCCAGAGAAAGACCCCTGTTTAAATCCTGGAGACCTACTCCGAATGCAGAAAATAACCAGCAGCCCAACCCTGAGCTGCCCGGCTGCCCAAGTGAGCATCCCCCAGCAGCCGGGCAGCCGTGGGTGGCAATGGCGTGGGCGGGTGAGTGGTTTAGCCGGCACAGAGGTGAGGCATTCTGACAGCGCTACTCTTAAATAGGATTGGGCTGTGAGTTATGCAGATGATACAGATTTGCATATAACAGGGAAGGGCCATAGTTGAATAGCAGAGCACATGTTTTGCAGTTGTTAGGTTACAGCTTCAATCCTGACATCTCTAGACACAAGATGCTCAGGCCGGAGGGCTCTGCCTGAGATCCTGCTGTCAGTCAGAGGAGTCTATCCCTAATTGAATGGACCGAGGGCCTGACTCGGCTAAGAGCTCAATCCTAAGATTGCATTGAGCAGGGCAGGCCTCCTGCTCCGATTCCCAAGTGTCACAAATGTAAAGCATGTTTGTGCCAACTCAGGAGCATGCCGTGCCGACACAAAGCTGTGTGCCAGCCTGCCATGGTCCTGCACTGACCTGCACTTTGTCCTGCACCGTTCCTGTACTAGCCAAAGTTGGTAGGTTTGCATGGGTGATGCAGGGGGTGGGAGAGGGTGTTGGGAGAGCATTCCAGGGATAGGCTGTGGGTGTGTCTGGGTGGGGGGGGATGGCAGAACACGGACCCAGAAAGGGCTGGGAATAGCAGCACATGCCATATCCTAACCCCCATACTCAGGCTGCTCGGACTTGCACCAGTTAAATAGCTGGCGCAGATCCAAGTAGCCCCATAGGGCAGGCTTGGGTGTTATAGGGGATAAGGAAAACATTGCCTATGAAGAGGTGATCTTCATAGGATACAGTGCAGGCCATGTGTTCAGGCTCAGGTGAGGATTGGGCTGCTTGGTAGCATGGGATGAGAGACATATGAAGATGTTGACCTCCACGAGGAGTTCTACTAAATGGGAATCATTCCCACTCCACCCTGATGGGGGCCATAGCTCAGTGGTTAAGTGCATGCTTGCATGCAGTCAGTCCCAAGTTAAATCCTTGACACCTCCAGCTAGGAATGTGAATGATCCCGGGAAAAGACTGCCTATCAGTGTAGATAATTTTGAGCTAGATGGGCCTGTGGGCTGGCTCTGAATAAGGTAGCTCAAGTGTATTTTATACCCAGAAAATAGAACTGCATGAAAATATGAACTGAATTGCATTTTTCTGGTGACAAAGAGACCTGAGAGGTCTTGACAGAGGATTGTACTCTCTGCTCTCATTTAAAAACTACTCTGATTCATGTATTGAAAGCAGCACTATGGAATAAATGCTGCATATCTTAAAAAAAAAATTGTCACGATGCGTTTACCCAAATAGGCTGGATGGGCTCCATCCCAAGGAACTGTTGCAAGCTGAGTAAATAATACATGGAGGGAATAATGCACATTTTAAAAAGTCCATAATTGCATATTTACATGATAGTCTGTAAATTCCATAATTACTTATTTACACAATAGACTCTAACAGCTGCTACTGTCTATTATAGCAAACTCTCACAGAATGGCATTATGGAATTTATTTTCACACTATAGTAATGTAAATAAATAGTTGCATAAAGGACTGTGTCAAATCAATCACAAATATATATCATAAACTCACTGCCCTGATCCGGGATAGGCAATCACGTGCTGAAGCTACTTTCTCTATGTATTTTGGAAACCATACGCATAAATTATATACCCAGTCATCTGTCCATACTGGAAATCCATATTGGGCTGTTTTAGTGGGACACAGACATGAATGCATATCCCGATTTTTCTGTTTGTTGATGGGAATGTGGACTTGGTCACACTCTGGATGTGCATCCTGTTGAACCTTTTGAAAGGTTGGACTCTTTGGCACATCGTTCAGTACCCAATGTATACAGGAACACACACATGCATATATTGTGCTCTGTCTTGATCATCCCAAGAAGCAGTCTCCATCTCAAGGTCGTTGTGATTTAACCATGGTATTTGGCCACTCTGCATGGACATCCACATGCACAGCATCCCAAATCATACAAACTTGGAGAGGAGAGGGCTCAGTTTGGCCCTCTGAGTATTATTACAGGTGGTATCCAAAGAAAGGTAATCATAATGAAGCACCTCTGCAATCAACGAGACAAGTTCTTCACGATCACTTAATTCCTATTAATTTCAGTGGGACTTAGGCTGCAATCCTATACATACTTTCCTGAGAGTACACACCGCTTGACATGATGTGATTTAATTTTGAGTAAACATGCACATCAAACATGTGATGGTAGTCATCACTAACTTTTCTTGGATCGTATTAATGTTACGAACATGCATTGGCTGCTTTTTCGTGGCTCAGGGCAGCTTATGCTAACCACAGATTACAAAAAGATAGAAAATAGTGCCAACTATTTCATAGTTAGCTAAGCCAGGTCTAGATGGGAGTGATGTGCTCCACACTAGAAGGGGCATAAAGAGGGGTAGATGTGCATCTCTTGGAGCAACTGATATCTCAAGATCTTCCCCTGACCATGGCAATCCTCACTTCCTGCCTAGTTAGTATGCAAAACCAATACTATTGAAGTAGCCGAAGATGGCGCAGGGGCTAACTGAGGGTGCAGTCCTAACCTGGAGTTAGGCCAGCACAGTTTGGCTGGCACAAGGGACACCGTGATGTATGTTTGGACCACTCTTGGTATTAGAGAGGCCAGCACACAGATGTGCGCCATCCTCACTGACTCTGAGAGTGGTCCAAACCAGCTTTACAGTGGCCCTTGTGCCGGCCAAACTTTGCTGGCCTAACTGTGCCGGCCTAACTCCAGGTTAGGATTGCACCCTGAGACAACTGATGACTCTTATTTGAATATGTGCAATCCATTGAATGTGTGATAGCCATTGATACCATGGATTGTTTTGGGCAAAAGAAAGGCAGCCATCAGCTGAAAGGAGTGCTGGTGAGTTTTGCTTCACCTACGAATGCCCCTCTGAAAATGCAAAGAGACGAGGCAGTTTTATCCCTGTCTTCCACACCACCCTCCCAGGTGCAACCAGAAGTTTTCCCTGGAGAACTTTCAGCTCTTCTCTACTAGACGAGGATGTCTAATTGATAGTGTAATAACTCGGAATGTCACAAAGGTTCAAACATTGCCAATGCTGCATATTTCTCTGGGGCTGGTAACTGAATGGCAAACAATTGCATCAGTCGGCAGCAGCCATAACGAAAGAGATGGTCTTGGTCAAAACTAGTTATTTATTTGCAAGCGTCCGTGTTAGACTTCATTTACTGCTTTTTTATGGTAATGGAGTTTGAAGACAAAGACAGATCTCTTCCCTGCAGTGTTAACTACTCTAAGAGGTAGCATTATGGAATGTCATCTTTTGCCTTTTATAATGATAAATATTTCTGAGACAAAGCAGAGTGGAAAACCTGCATGTATAAATATGTCTATCCTGTCTATTAGGATAAAGAGTAAATCTATTGTTTATTTTTACTGGAAAATTGTCAGGAACTAAGTGATTCCTGACAGGTAAATAATACACACACACAATGCATAATTCTCTTTCATTTATGTGCCTTTTTGTATACATAGCCCAGCCATTTGGCACTTATTCTGTCCAGAGAATTCCAAAAGGTGAAAAAAGAGACTAATATGGAACACTCCCTTCCTTTTGTAGTAGATCTTCATCCAACACCGTCCAGTTATTATTTTAAGAGCAAGTGTGGTGCTGGACCAAGTTAAACATTTGCAAGTTTAGCTTCATATCCATAAGGGCTAGAAACTTGCCTTGTTCAAAAAGAAAGCTGAGATTCAGGACTAAGGCAAGACGTTTTTGGATGCCAATTTCCTGTTTCCCATCATAGCATATGTACAGTACACTGGTCCACAGTCCCTTGCTTGGTTGTTTCTGTTGTGCCACATCTGTACCCAGCAGGGGTGACAACTGCGGGGGCGGGTGAGGTTAATGAAAGAAGAGGTAGGAAGAGGTTGGATGAAAGAGCTGGACTAGGGTGCTGCTGCCCACAGCATTGGGCTAACTCAGGTTGGCCTGTGCTGCTGGCCTTGCAGAAGTGAGCAAGCAAGAGGATAGTAAATGCCTCTTTTTAACCTAGCCTTCTCCTTCTTTCTGTTGCCTTTGTTTTCACACTATAATATACTGTAGCATTTCAGATGTACATCAGAGTAAAGAGTCTTTCACTGGATCAAGCAGGCAGGACATAATTCTATCAAGAAATGAAATCTTTTGCTAGAGAGTATCTGGAGCTTGCCTCCATAGTTTGGTCCCTTCTTTACTCAGAAACCAGGCAAATCACTGGATGCGGCTCTGTTTTTTTCCCTCTCTTACAAGTAGTTTTAGCAAACAGCCAAGCAAACGCTTGTTTGATTCTTCCATCTCTGTTCTTCAGTTTCTTTATCTGACCACCACGCTTGTTATGCGGGCTCTGTTGACAACTCTGTAGGCTGAGGTTCTTCATCTGTTGGTGGAACATGAATGAAAATTAACAGAATCACTTACAGGAGAGGTGCACTGCCGGTTGTGGGTCATGATGGTTGTGTGGAACCCTCCATGTTCACAGGCAGAATACCCTGGAATGCCGCTGAGAGCGAAATCCTAATCTGGAGTTAGGACAGCACATTTATTCCAGTAAAGTTATAGCCACCGTAAAGCGCGTTCGGACCACTCTTGGAGTCAGGGAGAATGATGCACATCTGTGTGCTGGCCTCTGCGATTCTGAGAGTGGTCCAAGCATACTTCAAGTGTCCCTTAGGCCAGCCAAACTTAGCTGGCCTAACTCCAGGTTAGGATTGAGCTCTGAATGAAGGCTTGAGAGAGAGAGAGAGAGAGAGAGAGAGAGAGAGAGAGAGAGAGAGAGAGAGAGAGAGAGAGCGCTTTTGGCCTCAGATATATTTCTTTCATGGTCAGCTCCAGGTCAACCACATGACAATAGTCCACCTGGGAGGTGACCAGAGCATGGATAATTATAGCTAGGTTAGGCCTTCAAGGAAAGACCACAGATGGTGAATCAGATGACGTTGATAAAAGCCACTTCTTGTCACTGAGGCTTTTTTGTCCTGCCGATGCTAGGAGCTGACTTAGACAGCATGAAAAGTTGGAGAAGCTGGGCACTGGCCATGCTCATCAGAGGGTCAGAGGGTCCACATGGCCAAGCTGATCACTTATTGCCAGTGGCACGGACCAATGCACCACCAGGAGGCAGATAGGGGCCATCACGGGGGCCTAGTGCAGGGCTTTAACCCAGAGACCCCAGCAATATGGTTCTGGCCATGTTTACCGTGGCCAAATTTGTTCTTTGCAATCCTTTGGAAAGAACATGTTTCATTAGCCCTGTGTTGTGCCGTACTACCCTTCCCTGGCCATAAAACAGTTGTTCCTGCACCTCTGAAGTTTGCTGGGAGTATTAATGGCCAACACTTAAATACATTAGGAATCAAATTTGGCTTTGTGTTAAAAATTGGATTGATGAAATAAATTACTTAGATCTTGTAAGTGAAGCATTCAGGCCGGCAATTCTAGGAGTTACAAATTACCACGAAGGCATTCACTCTCCCCCTTCCTATTGCATTCCACACGGCTATATTTTTACGACGACCCTCATAAAAAAAAATTCTATACAAAAATTGTTTGCTATTAATAGCGATCATTAACAACTTGATAGATTCTTGTTAAGTATATTTTGCAATACGTTTAATCTGATTAAACTCGGCTTTGGGTTGTTTCTTCCAAATATTATAGGTCTTTATGAAGCTAGCAATATAAAGAATAGATTTCAACCATTTTCGGCAAAGAGGTTTAGCTTAATGGATCAATTCTTTTCTTATTAAACCGAGTCTGACCACTGCCAGGTAATACATTCAGCATTGATCTTTGTCTCACCCTGCTCTAGCTTGCATTCTCTTTATGTACTTGAAAAATAAGGTGCCACGAGTGAAAACAATGCCTTTATAATACAAATATAGAATTTTTCTCCGGCTCCTTTTCTGCTTATCTCTTCAGTTTTCTTATTAATGTCTTGTTCGGTCCTTCTAAAGAAATGTTTAAAGTGCAATTATTTTTTGAAAAGATATTCTTCCCATGGTGTAATTAAGAAAAATCATAAAGGATTTAACAATGTGATTTATTAGAGGTTTGACTCAAAAAAATTATATTGGTATTACATGTCTGCCTGTCTTGATATGTTATTGGTATTACATGTCTGCTTGGATATGTCATTGTCCTTTCAAATTCAGTATGGCCAAGACTGAACTTCTCATCTTTCCTCCTAAGCCTTCTCCCTTGTATGCACTTTATAGCCGGTGGCAGTGTCATTATCTGCCCCAATGAACGGACATGAAGCTTTGGCTTTCTCTCACTTTCCTTTCTCCTTGCTCCCAACCCAGGTTCATTCTTTACATCTTTTCTCTCCACTCCTTTGGTGATGATTCTCATCCCTGATCATCTCTCCCTGGATGATGCCAACCTTGTTTTGTCTGGTCTCCCTTTGTTTCCCCGTTGTTTCCACTCAGCACTTCATCTCTCAAGAAGTCTGCCACCAGAATCACTCATATCATAGTTCCAGCGTCACTCTATTCAGATGTCTCTCCTCTGGAGATTCCAACTGGTTTCCTATCCGTTCCTGCATCCAGGAAAGATTCCTCATCCTTATCTCCAAAGCCTTCCACATGTGACCTCCTCTCTCTTATTCCTCTCCTCTCATAACCTGGTAGTCCAAGTCCTTCAGCACTCCTACCCAAGCTGTCCAAAAGGCTTCTGCTCCCTCAAACTGCCCTATCTGACTGAGGGCGCAATCCTAAACTGAGTTAGGCTGGCATAAGCTAAGCCAGCAAAGTTTGGCCAGCACAAGGGACACCGTAAAGTATGTTTGGATCACTCTCAGAGTCAGAGAGGCCAGCACACAGACGTGAGCCATCTTCCTTGACTCCGAGAGTAGTTCAAACAAGCTTTATGGTGGCCCTTGTGCTGGCCAAACTTTGCTGGCTTAGCTTATGCCGGCCAAACTCTAGTTTAGGATTGCGCTCTGAAACGGCTTTCTAAAATGTCTTGTATTGTCTCTTCTTCCTTTCAGGCCACTCCTCAGGGCTGGGACCTGCCCTTTTGTCTCCTGCCCCATGCCAAATAGCCTATTTCCTTGCAGGCTATTTATGACAAAAAAAGGGGGATGCCATTTCCACACGTATAGGACTTTTCTGCATGCTTACAGTATTCTGCATGTTCATATGGATCCTCACACTTGAGATGTGGCAACTGCACACACGTTATGATGTGGAAGCAAACTGAAAACCTTGTATTATTACAACTACTAGTTGTTTCTTGAACAAGCTCTTCTTTGTTAAAAAAAAAACATGCTGAGGAGGATATCATGCTATTGTTGATCTTTCCTCCATTTCAAAGCACTGGTTGGTTGACTATTTCAGAGAATTTGCATCTTGTGCAAATCATTATATATGTTTTTTTCCAAAAAGGACAAGTCAGGTTTTAAGCAGAGGGAGGAGGCTGCAGCTTCACAAATAACCTTTTGAAAACCTATTACTGTATTGTTTTCCGAATAATAATAATTTCAGTTGTGACTATACTATTTTTGTTCCTTCCCCACCCAAAAAATTGATATGGCAGATGTTAACTGAATACCCCTTTTGGTTGCATTTGCAGACCAAGTTTGGTATTTTTGCAGTGTGGGTTTTTTGCATTTCCTTTTTAAAAATATTTTAATTAATGCCGGGCACAGCCTTTTAAGTTTCATGTGCCCTGTCAGGTTCACAGGACACATGGCTTAAAGCTGAGGATCAATTTTAGAGCCAGACTTTCTCAAGCAAATGAATGAGCTACTCTAAATCAATAATGTATTTGTGTGTAAACAAAAGACAGCGACTTTGGCCAGAATTTTTCTAACCTGGTAAGTGGAACACAAATAAATAATGTTCCTCTTTGGGAAAAGATATCACTTACTAACAACCCCGGTTCTCAATATATTTCTTGGAAGTAAGTCCTATTGATTTCAGTGGAAGGCATTTCCACATGAAAACCTGGGGCCTTAGTGAGAACTTGTGCTGAATCCGATTTCCTGTGATGGATGTGGAATAGCATTTAGCATTTACCTTTGAAAACGGCAGTTCTGTTTGTCTACATTCCTGGAACCTTGGCTAATGTGTGTATTTACTACTTATTAAATATTTGTTTGTGCTTATTATTAAGGGTGCAATCAGGCCTCTTGAGCATATGAAGCTGTCTGCTGGGTCAGACTGTTGGTTTGCTTGACTCCATATTTTCTGCTCTTTCCCAGCCCTCCCTGGAGATCCTACCAGGGATTGAGATTGGGACTTTCTGCATGCTGAGCAGGTCTTCCACTGGGTTCTAGCCCCCCTCCCCTGCCTCCTCTTCCCCATGCATAGCCCTGTTGGGTGGTCTCTAATACACACAGCTGTTTCTCATCACTGCAGACCTTTCTCCATTTTTTCCCATTTCCAAATGTTGTCTAAATGTTGCTGCACCAGTGCATTTAGCCACAGTTTTAACTTAATTTATGTTTTTTGGAGGCAAGATCCCTGGTGTGCCTATGTGCACTGATAGCACATTGCATGAAACAGTCAGGATGTAATTGGATGTAGATTCCAGTCCAGGTCTCTGCAAAATTTCCAGTTTCAAAATCTATAGGAAGTGGTCCTCTTGCACTGGTCTGTGGGGAAGCCATCCTGATGAAGTCTGAATGAGTAATCAAGGTTCAACACAGACAGCACAGATTACCCTTTCCCCTTGGCCATTTTCTCACTCAAAATCAGCCCCCCCAAGTTGTTTCTCACCCCGTGGGATACAGATAATTCAGAGGCATTTCTATATGCTGGCTAGAGTGTGAAGATTGGAATCCTGTATATGACTCCAGTCTTTCATCAACTATGCTTGACAAATTGATTCAACCAATTCACTTACAGGCTCTATTTTAAATGCTAATACTTAACAATATTAACAGCCCAATCCTATGCAGGCTGCCCATTTCATGGTACTGCGCTAAAACAGCCCCTGCTGTATCCTGAAGGGCCAAGGATGAAGCAGAAGGCCCCCTTGGGGTAGGGAAACTGGTTCCCTTCCCCTTGTTGGACCCCCACAGCCCCTACGGATCTACTGGGATCTGCTCCAGTCTTCTACCATCCCCTACCTCTCCCAGACCTAAAACACCGCCGGGCCACCTTCGGCCCAGGTTTGCCCCCTCCCTGCCTTCCCCTACCTTCCCTTTGTCCAGAATGCCTCCTTGCCACTTGGCGGGAAACTTACTGCTGGTGGCTTCTGGCGGTCGTCCCACCAGTGCAGAGACCCAGCACCAAATGGCGCTGGCCTCTCTGCTGGCACCTCCCTTCTCCTGCCTGCCTATGGCATGCCTGCAATGGCCGTTGCCAAGGCTGTTGACTTGGGACCAGGCTACCTCAAGACTGCCTGGGTTTTAAGTGTTGGAGATTGGGCTGAGTGGTACCCGAGGCAGGATCTTCTCAGTGGTGGAGCCACAGTGGTGAAATATTATCTGACAGAAAATTCAGCAGGCTCTCTCCCTTCCTGTTTCTAGCTGTGCTTTTATTTTAATTCGTGCTGCAATCCTATACATACAGCAGTATGTATGTATTACTCTCATTAGCCACTCCGCTCCAAGAATCCCCGTAGTTAAGGAAATCCATGGGTTTTGGATTTCAGGTTCACCCCACCCCTCTGAACCTGACCCAAACCCAGGAAGGCCTACCTTGACCCTCCAAACCCGATCAGAGCTGGGCTTCGGTTAGATCTAGCAGGTTTTCTGGGGCCTACAGAAGGCACCAAAAAAAAAAAGGTGAGTTCGGGTTTTTCGCTAAAATATGAAAAAAAAGTTTTTATTGCCTTATAAGGCATTATGAGGCCCAGGGAAGGCTTTTGCTAAAAAGCAGAAGCTGTGGAGTTTTTGCCCATTTTGGGCATTCTGAGGCCCACAGAGGCTGTGCACAAATGCAAACCTCAGAAAACCCTCTGGACCCGACCAAAGCCCAGTTCCAGTTGCGTTTGGAGGATTCAGATGGGCCCTCCTGGAAGGGGGGAGGTGTTGGAATAGTGGATTACCAAATTCGCATATTTGTACCCACGGATAATGAAGGCTTGCCGTATTTTCAGTTAGACCCCTGCTAACTGGACAAGAGGCACTTTTTCCAGTGGTGTTCCTCTTATATTTAGCAGGGGGAGAGTAACTGTCCCTCTTCACCCCTGCGCAGTCTTTCTAGTGGCTGTTGCTGGCGGTCTGCCTTTTTTTTTTTTTTTAGATTGTGAGCCCTTTTGGGACAGGGAGCCATTTAACTTTATTGTTACTATTTGCCTGTAAACCGCTTTGTGAACTTCGTGTTGAAAAGCGGTATATAAGTACCTGTTGATTGATTGATTGATTGATTGATTGATTGATTGATTGATTTTCCTGGGGGTCAACCCCATTGAGCATAATAGGACTTACCTCTAAATATATATATGCCTAGACTTGCACTACAGTCATTCAGTGATTGATCTGTTTTATGCGTTCCTGATTACTTTTTATGTTGTTTTATTTTCATTTGTTTGTCATCTTACTGGTTTTTCCAGTTATGTACTTTTATGTATTGCTTTTTACCGTACAACACTTTGAGGGTCCGTCGGTGTAGAAAAGACAAAAAATGAGATAAATCGTAATAACAAAATGAAAAAGCAGTACCAGCATGGTGCCTGCCTGTGTCGGTGCATATCTACACACTCAAAAGAGAGGAGGTGCCCTTAATGTGCAGCAGATCAGGGCATGGGTGTGTCAAGCCGTTGCAGTGTTTCCAGGACCTGCACATTTTGCCACCTGGGGTGTGAGGCAAGGGCTTGAATTATGTAGTTTTGCAGATACTGGACCCCCGCCTCACATGGAGACTGCAGGTGCGCCTGAAATCTAATAATAATATTAATGGGTTTTCAGGGAGTTCATGTGAGAATTGTTTAATATATAATCAGCGACTATATAAATATTTAAAGGTGTTATCACAATGCATCTCTTAATAATTGCATATTAGAGTCTTCCCTTCTTTTCTTCCAGTTTCTCCCCCCCCAACACACCCCTCTTCACTATTTTTAAGAGCGTCAAAAGATGGATGAACAATTTACGTTAATCCAAAAATTGCTTCTGCAATGAGAATTTAAACAGCCGCACAGCTGCAAATATACCATTAAAGAGAGATCAACAATTTAAAAACAATTACAAATCACTTAACAAAAGACATAGATAATGTTCTTAAAGGCAAACACATATTGTAGTTTTTTTTTTCCAATGTTGGGAGTGAGAAAGCCCATTTATTTTAACCACTTGGTATCTTAAAAAGAAAATTATTGGTTGCTCCTTCTCTTCTGTGTGTGTCTTAAAAGCCACACCTTGAAAAGCACCAGAATTAAAGCAGGCTTTTTTCCCAACTCTTCCCACCACTCCCATAAGTATGGTTGTGCAGAAGTAAGTTGTATGACCAGTGCGTGTTTTTTTTTTTTTTTTTTCTGGCAGAGCTCCTGTGCTTTTAAGGCATATCTTTCAGGGAGAAATTCAACAGGCTGAAGGAATGCAGATGCAGTGAAGAGCTCTTCCTGTTGAATTTCTTGTCATACAGACATGAAAAGCATAGAAGATCTGCCTCAAGAAAACATTGGCACCCTTACCAGTTAATGGAGTTCCTGCCACAGCTGTGGAACTCAGAGCAGCAAGAGGTTTCATGCCTCATAATTTCGCCTTTCATCTGGTCTCACTGATTGGAACCAGGAGCTGCACTATAGCAGACACCAAACTGGTGAACACACCAGAAAAGACTCTTGTTGCCCAGACAAATAATCCCAGCTTGCTTGAGAGAGCCAATGGATAGCTGGGGAGAGCACAAATATGCCACTATCTGGCAACCCTCGCTTGCCTACAGAGATGGTCTCTCCCACAGCTCTGCTGTCTCACCACCTGGAACAACTGTGCAAGTTCTTGTCCCAAAACCTCCTGACACCTTTGTGCTGCATATACTGTCCTCAGGGTTTCAAATATTTAGACCTGTCGGCCGGAACTGGCCTGCCACCCAAAGTCATCTGGCCCATGTGGAGTTCAGCTTGGGAGGCAAAGCCTTCTGCCCAGTTTGTCGTATGTTGACCCCTGACTTAGAGAAATCAATTACAGATATCTGGGCTGGTGGCTGTGGTTGTTAAATTGAGAAGAAAAAATGTCCTATATTCTGTGTGTGTGTGTGTGTGTGTGTGTGTGTGTGTGTTTAATGGATTTCTGTCCTACTTTTCTACATAACCCGAAATAACTTACAAAAATAAAGACAAAATACAGAAAAAATGTATGTTCAAGTAATCAAAAAATTATAATGTTATCATTCACTTTATGTAAATTGTAATGTTATAAATAACAAGCAAAAAGTAGTGAAAAGGGCAAATACAGATATAAGACAGAGTTGAAAAGACATGCTTTATAGAATAAAAACATTTTTTTTCTTAAAAACAACAAGCAAGAGAAAAAAAGCGCTGGTTTTTCCAGTGCTTTAATAATAGGTTTGCTACTTGCCCTCTTCCCTCCTTTGCTCATTCTTAACATTTACTAAACGTAGCGGTCAATAGCAAATTGAAAAGTTATAGCACCACTGGGCTGCCTCTTGGGATGAACCACCAATGCACTGCCAGCAAATCTAGGGGGCAGCCTGATGCAGGTTGCATCGGCAGCAAATTGTGCAGGGTTGGCAGATTTGGGATGCCTTTCACTCTGTGTCAGCTGTCACTGCCTCCCTCCAGCCTGCCATCAATGCAAGCTGCAATAATCTGCTTCCCCCTTGGTCGAGTGATAAGCAAATCCTTACCCCCCCTTACCGTGCTCTTCGGGCACTGCCATGAAACCCGGAAGTGCAGGACTTCTTGTTACATTTAAAGGGACAGCAGTGCACGAGGAGCACGGTAAGGGTTGTAGGGGGTTGTAGCCAGTGATGTCATTCAGGGGGAACGGACCAGAACGGGCGTTCCGGATCCTAACGGGCTCCGTGGCTGCTTCCGGGGTTTTTTGTTGTTGTTGTTTTTTTCAACATTTGAATTTGAACTCAAAAGTGAGTTCCTGTTCCTAAATCATTTGAATGACACCACTGGTTGTAGCTCAGAGGCAGCAGGACCAAGATTGCATTAGGCAGTGTTCTCGGTGCACCACCGTACTCCAATGACCAAGAGCTGGAGTGCAAGGGGTTGAACTTCTCTTAGCTGGAGCACCTGGTGGTCTTCCTTGAACCATATTTAGATCAGGAGCTGCCAGTTGCTTTGTTTTCATAGAAGGTTCCTCTGTTACGTTAGATTAAATTCCAGCAAAATTTATGCCAACAAATCCCACTCAATTCAGCACTCAGGCGCTAGGCTTCCTATTATCAAAAAAATATAGTTTTATTTGTAAATCAGGGATGTATATATGTTTCCTAATAATCGGATCAGTCCAGTTGACAATTTGAAGTCGTTCCTGTTGGCCTGTTTAGACAAAATATAAACCTATCCTCAAGGGGGTAATTTTTTTTTTTTTTGCAGTTCATGCTTAAAATAACTAATTAATAACAAAAGCAGTGTGGAACTGATTAACAGGTAATTTAATCAGAGGAGATAATTAAAACTATTGAAATTAATAAATTATTATTTAATTACTATTAGTTAATATTGTAATTTTCAAAGCCTAAATGACGCTGATGAAAGGTTTCCTCTCGGAAATACCAGTAAAAATTAATTAGAAATTAATTTAATTTGGCTGAAACATTCTCATAGAAGAGTCTCTGCCATTTTTGCATTTTTTTTTTTTGCAATAAATAAACATAAGATTGAATGCACCATCATATCTTCCTGGGGGAAATTATATCCATGTATTGCAAATGGATGGAGTTTTTGAGAAAGCGCACACAGTTAATATTCCAGGAATCAATTTAGTATTAAGGAAAATAAAACAAGCTCAGCGGGAACCTCACTGCAATCTCAGTATTTGGCTCCATGATATGGTTGAATATAATCCTCTCCTATCCTGCATTAGTGAAGCTTCGGTAAAAAATGCTGTACATTGGAATATCATACAAGGTGTCGTCTTTCCCAGTGGCTGCATATATACGACCTTTTCTTAACCCGAATACAGGTTGCCATAACATCTAGCTGACAAAGGCAAACACAAGCCACTTGCCACAAATGGCAACCAACCAGGGACTTAATACACCTCCTGTATTGCTGCTTACCCAAGATTATGAATGCAGGGCAATTGGCAAAATCCCAGGGATGCATTGATACCTGGTTAGTGGACTGCTGCAAATTAATAGTACTTTCCATCACCATTAGAATTTCCGTCATGTTTATTTATTATTAGGAGATTTATATACCGCTTTTCTTCTGGTAAAAAAAGCAGGAGCCCCAAATGATGCACAAGGCAAAAATAATAACAGGAGAACAGAAGAAGAGCCGGGCTGGATCAGGCCAAAGGCCCATCAGCTTCCTGTATCTCATAGTGGCCCACCAGATGCCTCAGGGAGCTCACAAGCAACAAGATACTTGCATCTCGTTGCCACTTCCCTGCATCTGGCATTCCAAGGTAGCCTCCTTCTAAAATAAGGAGGATGAACCACCCATCATGGCCTGCTGCCTGCGATGAACGTTTCCTCTAGAAATCTGTCCAGTCCCCTTTTAAAGGCACCTAAGCCAGAAACAATCACTACCTCCTGTGGCAAGGAGTTCCACAGATTATTTACCCACTGGGTAAAAAAAGGAATTTTCTTTCATCTGTTCTAGCTCTCCCAACAATTTTAGTGGATGTCCCATGGTTCTGGTGTTGTGTGAGAGAGAGCTAAAATAAAATAGCTAAAGCACAAAATGCAGACCCTAAAAATACCAGCCATAAACACAGAAATAAAAAAGCAGCCGCTGCAAAAATAGAAATCCTCCGGTAATAAAACTCCAGCAACCACTTGCAATATCCTCTGCCTATCTCCCCCCTCACCTTACCCACAACCAAAAGCTTACTGAAATTTTTAAAAGCCTTCAAATCCCATCAGAATGTGTCCAGGAGAGGGGGGCTGATCTCAATCTGCATGGGAAGGAATTCCAAATTTTGGAGGCTGCCACCAAGAAGTTCCCTCCTCTCACTGTCACTCCCTTGTTTCAGTCAAGGGGAGGTACACAAAGACGAACCCTCTCTAAAGATATTGGGGAATGAGCCAGGCTATATGGGACAAGGCTGATACTAAGACACTCTGGCCCCAGGCTGTTGTGACTATTTTTTATATGGGCCATTCAGGTTTTGGCAGGTTTGGATAGGATAAAAAAAAATCACAGTGAGCCATTCACACCCACCCACCCACCCATGCAGTACTTGAATATGAGTTGCAGGGAAGCAGCAGCAGGCAGAGGCGTTTCTACAGGGATGGCAAAGCTCTAAGTTTTGCAGGAAGCCTTACCCTGTCATGTAAATCCCTCCTCTCCCTTGCTGCTGTAGCCAGTAAGCAACGCCAAGATGTTGCTGTTCCCTGTGAGGATTGGCTAAAGCGGTGCAGGGGAGGAGTGATTTCCACTGCAAGGTGAGGCTTCTTGCAAAACTTAGAGCTTTGCCATCCCTGTAGAAACGCCACTGGCAGCAGGAGAGGCACAGGACTTGTTGGAAAAGCATCTCAAACCGTAGAGTCATACAACAGAAGACCTTTTCCCCCCAACCGTTCCCCATCGACTCCTGCTAGTTTACTGCTAATAATAAAATGGGAACAGAGGCGATAAAAAGGTATCAATGAAAAATGATTTCCTTACAGTTCACAAGGATGTACATCTCCGTTAACTGCACAGGTTTTAGACTTGGGAACAGGGAATCCTAGAGCTGCACTGGGCTATGAGAGGCCTCATGGCATGGTAGACTCCATGTGGCTGGACAGAGCTCATATGGAAGTCTGCAGGCTTTATCTCTTTAGGCGAGAGGGAGGGAGGCAGGCAGGCAGGATCACACCCTTACACAGGTGCAAAAGAACTAAGTTAAGATCCAGGACAGGTAGCCTCTGAATCATCTGCCTCCTGGACAACGCACTGCCCCCTGGTGTCCTGCAGGTGACATTGCACCTATTTCCAGCATGCCTTCATCTCATATTTGTGGCCTTCTCAAGGGCAAATGATTGGCTATTGTGAGAAACAGGCTGCTGGACAAGATAGGCCTTGGGTCTCATCCATCAGAACTCTTCTTTTCCTCACTCTGGCATGCTGCATTTCAGCATGGAGTGGGGGTGGGGGGCAGCCCCCCTTCTTCTGACCCATCACTGCTGCTCTTCCAGCCACTTCTGCCATTAGGGGGCTGGGGGGCTGGCAGAGAGCACACTTCGGGGATGTGGAGGGTGGGAGGAGAGGGGGAGACAAAATTGACCGCTACATGTTGACCTCTGGCTCAGAATTTGATCCAAACCGGAGAAGGAGTTGGGGTGGAGTTTGGAAACCTCGCTTCTCAGCTAAACTGTTTTAATCCCCTGAAGTTATTTGTAAGTCTGGCACGGGATTACTTTGCCAGCACCTCTACGTATTGTGGACGGAGTCTGTTCCTGTTGTTTGGGTTGGCAAAATCGGGTCTCGCTTCCGATTTCAAACCCATGACTGGGTCTCTCCAAGTCCTCTGGTGCCTGCACATCTGTGAAAACTATGTGCAGACCTGTTGCTTGTCCAGGACATCTTTCTACAGCAGCACATTATGCCGTCTGTCTGGTGGATGTGAAAAACCACGGCATATTTTTGCAACAGATCTGTCATTCCGGGAGGTCCCTGGGCCAGTTGAAGTGTCTTGGTGGGAATGGCTTGGCAGCCCCGCGTCTTATATTGGCCAACCCTGTTTTTGCTAATAAAATTCGGGAGAAGATCTTGTCGTGTTTAATCTTGATAATATTCTTTATTTTAGACTATAATGCATTGGGGGGGAATAAAAATGCACTCTTTATTTCTTGGGAAACTAACAAGAGGAAAAACTTGTTTCTGAAAAATTGAATCGCAGCTGTAGTAGCTGATAAGACTGACATTCGGTTCTTAGAAAGAAGCAATCAATGTTGAATGTATCAGGTGAGTTCATTTCTCTTGCTCTGCTTTAATAGCTTATAAAGAAGATTGATTAGGTTCTTGTCTGACAGATCAATAGTGGAATGAAACTGAACTTCCCTTTTTTTTCAGGCATGGGTTCTCCAAATGCGAGGGAATGTAGAAAAACCTTGTGTATATGTGTGTGCATGTGGGGGGGGGGGGAGGGAGAAGCCTACAAACTAAAAAAAAAACCCCTAAACTGAACACTGAGCACAGCAACAAATCGTGACATTGTGGCAAGCTATGTTGTATAATTTTTTTAAAAAGGTGTACACTGTAAATCTTTTCTTGTAGGCAGAGAGATTCAGGGCCCAGTCCTATTGGCGCTACTGCCAGTGCCAGTGTCACTTCTGCTGGTTATGGTAAGGGCTTACTGCCTTACGTACCAGTCCCCAGTGCCCGGAGAAGCTAATGCGAAGCCAGAGGGCAGTAAGTTTTACAGCTGCTTATGCATTTTCCAGGCAGGTGGGGAGGGCAAAACTAAGTGGGAAAGCGGGGTTCCTATTTAGCAGGCACAGATCTGAGGAGCCCCTAGGGGAGGCTGGTGCCTCCCCTCGTGCAAGGGCACAAACCTGTCCTTGCACCAGGGAGGCTCCTGTCTCCCTCAATACTGCGCTTGGACAGGCAGTCCGGTGGGTCTGCGCTGCCTGTTCCAGCGGGGTATAGGATTGCACTGTTCGCGTTTGCCCCTCCATAGGAAAGCCATGGAGTATATAACAGTCCTACCCATAGTGTATTCGCTACCTTCAATTTTCCATTTTCCAAGGTAAATCTGACTGGAAGAAAAGTTCTAGGTGAAGAAGACCAACATTTTAATGACCTTTTATCACCACATCCCCAAATAACCTGTTTACCAAGATCATCGATACAGAATTCCACAGATGGAAATGAAATCCCCCTGGGGCCTGTGTGGTGCCACAATTGCACTTACCTGGGTCCTGTGTCTGGCCCTCTTCAGGTTATGCACTGCCTCACACCCTCCTCAGAATCCTCCTGGAAGCTTCTGAAAGGACTTCTTGGGTTTCTGGCTAGCCAAAAGTGCCTTCTAGAATTGTCCGGGAGCCCTTCTAAGGCACGGGGAGGCTGTGCACGACCTCCTTGCACCTCAGAAGACCCCACAGACCCTTCTAAAAGGCACTTCTGTTGCACCTGAGGGCTTGGGGGTCCTCAGAGGCTCTCAGCCATGGGCTCGGCATCTGCAGATATTCAATTCAAATGGGTGCCAGTCATGGGTGCTGACCCCATGGCTAAGGAGGGCCCACTGTACCCAAGTCCTGTGAAGCCAGAGGCTCCACATTTCCATTCTGTAGACTCTGAAAGGTTGGACTCTTCCCGTGCTCTTCCAACCATCTATGATGAACGTATGGATCACACCCCACTGTCCCCACCGAGTTTCATAAATGAGCTGTTCAAGCTGGTACAAAAGCAGCTTGTTTTTGTGAGGAGATCCATTTTGAAAAGGAACCATTATAACCAAGGTGTGAGGTGTGAGGGTAGTAGGTTACTCAGGAAGCCAGATGCAGGGGAGTGGTAGCAGAATACAGGTTTCTTGTGGTCTTGTGTGCTCCCTGATGCATTTAATGGGCCACTGTGAGATACAGGAAGCTGGACTTGGTGGGCCTTGGCCTGATCCAGAGGAGCTGTTCCCATGTTCCTATGAGAGAGAGAGAGAGAGAGAGAGAGAGAGAGAGAGAGAGAGAGAGAGAGAGAGAGAGAGAGAGAGAGAGAGAGCAGCATGTGTGGCCAGGGTGACCCTATGAGCTGGGAGGAAAGCATTTTTTTAATGTCATTTTCAGATAACCAAACACAGATGAGTGTGTGTTACTGGGAGATAAACGTCTCACGTCTATCAGGAGATAGAAGGAACAACCTGAGGGTCCCCATGGCTTTAAAGGAGAGCTATCTGAATGTAATACGTACCTTGGAGTCTATTGCTATGGTTGCTGTAAACTGAATCGCACTGAAGGGATTCTGCCCCCCCTTAAAATAGAGATACGTATTCCACAGCAGAAAGGAGGATGACCGGCCTTATGATTAAGCAATATGGAGCAGTCAGTGTAGTCAACAGATTTTGGGGAGGTGCAATTTTCCTGCCTGTGGTCTCTATCTTTGTGAAACATCTAAAACAATAATTAAGCTTCTGTTGCTTTTTCAGTAAAGGTTTCTGGGAGCCGGAAGTTATTGTGAGGCCTGCATGTCGGGTGGGGCGGCAGCTCAGGCAGCAGTCCTGGTACAGTTTTCTGGGCGTAACTCCCGATGAACATAATGGGACTTACTTCTGAGTAGACATGCATAGGATTGTGCAGCAAGTGGCAGAGCACCTGCTGTGCATGCAGAAGGCTCTGCCCTCAGTTCCTGGCATAGGGCTGGGAACAGTCCCTGCCGGTCAGCGCAGATCAGTGATTTCTTACCCTTTTCATCTCACGGCACACTGACGAGGCACTAACGTTTTCAGGGCACACCATCAGGTTTTGGAGCATTGACAAGGCACACCGCATTGGTGGTGGGGGCTCACGCCTCTCAATGGCCCTACAATGACCCACTCATTCTTGTGGCACACCTGCAGACCTTTTGCAGCACACCAGTATGCTGTAGCCCACCAGTTGAATATCGCTGGTGCAGACGAAGGAACTGAGGTCTCAGCTCACTAGAAGGCAGGGTACTGTACTGCCTTCATGTACTGGTCAGCAGCGGGTGCAGCTTGTAAATTTTGGGCTTGTTGGATCTACCTTGCCTCTCTTAGTAGAATTCCTGTGTGCACCCAACGGAACCAGATGCAAAAAGAGGAAAGATTTTTCTGCATGGATTATATGTTGCTTGAGCAATGACAAATTCACAATGGAATGATTAGGGAACCAGGATTTTAACAGTCTAATTTAGACGTTGCTGCTGTTTAGCAATGGGGAGTCAGAAACCTGGTCAATCATCCAGCTATCATCCAGCACAGCCCCATCGTCCTTTTGTCCACTCCGGTCCCATCCTTGATGGGAAGGAGCTGCTCCCCTTATCCTTCAGTTGCCTGGGTGCCAGGTATTAAGCCCAACTCTTAAGCTGCCAGCAGTGTATGGGTACTTGGATTGCTGCACCTTTATATACACCTCCTATTTTTTTTTCAACAGATGCATCCCTTCCTTTTCCCCCTTTCTAGAGAGGTTTTTTTTTCTTTTGCCTCCACCCATGCTACAGAATTTCAAACCTGGAATGCTTGACACGTAATGCAGTTTGACAGTTCATTTGAAATAACTGTGCCGATAACCCTTAAAAGTGGTAATAAAATACACTTTGCTCTACTGTACAGATGATTAATACTACTAAGGTAATTAAATTCCATTAGTCGGGGAGGAGGTATGTGTGGGTGTGGATGTGGGGGTGTGGAGGGGGGGGGCTGCGAGTTTTCTTAGGCACAAGAAATTCTGTGCCAGGGTCTGGTGTATCTCTAGTGAGGGGGAAAAAAAGGCAAATGTTTCTGAAAAGCCACACTTCTTCAGTTAAAATCCCAGGGAAGTCAGTATTAACTTAGGACATCTGTTCGTTGTGATAGTTTGGGCTACTGATGCATCGGATCAGTAGCGGGGATAGCATGAACCGGTGTTGCTTTTTTCCTGTGGACAAGAAACTCTCACCAGGAGCTGCTTGCTTTCTGCAGACAGGGATTGGGGCAGCCAAGTTGGATCCCCTGCCTAAGTTCTGAGTTCCAGAATTATGGCTTACTACATCTCCTCTGTTGGTAGGAAACAAGGTTTCGCCCCCTGGCTGTATTGCTCCCCAAGATCAGAACCAACACAACTTTTGGCTTCCTGCTGTTTTGTAGCTTTCAAGTCTTCAAGACAGGCATGACTGCCGTAGATGGAACAGTTTGCCCCCTTTCAGATGGCTACAGTAATGACCCACAGGGGAGCCAGGGCTGACAGTGTAGGCAGGTGCAGCAACATAAGCATTTCGTTAAATATTAAAGCCATGGTTTTCGGTTACAGTGGCAAAAGGGAAATTTGGTTCTGCTCCAGAAAGGGATTTTTTTAAACTCTCTCTCTCTCTCTCTCTCTCTCTCTCTCTCTCTCTCTCTCTCTCTCTCTCCCCCCCCTTTCTTTCAACCTAATCAAATCCTGGGATGTTTTTGGTGGGCAGCTCCATGATCTTTTTTCCAAGTGAATTATTATGGAAGATTGTGCGCATCTGCCTTACGGTATTCAGTATCCCACTTTTCATTTCACTCAGGGCACAATCCTAACCTGGAGTTAGGCCGGCACAGTTCGGCCAGCAAAGTTTGGTTGGCACAAAGGGACACTATAAAGCACGTTTGGACCACTCTTGGAGTCAGGGAGAATGGCGCACAAACATATTGGACCATGTCCCTTGTGCTGACCAAACTTTGCTGGCCTAACTGTGCTGCCTAACTTGAGGTTAGGATTGCGCCCTTAGCCCAGAGCCTAACCATATTTACTTGGAAGTACGTTCCATTGCTTTTCAGTGGGGTTCATTTCAGTGATTTGGTTAAATGCATTGCATGGGAAGGAATTTGTAGATACAGGTTGAGAAGGTAGGATGTATGTGGGCTAGCTTGTTAAATATAAGCAAACTACACATGCGTACTTTTTTCTTTCTACACTGCATCATCCCGCAAGGAAAAAAACTTGAAAAAACGTTAAATAAAACATACCTGTTAAAAATTGAGTAGGCTTACCAAAAGATTTTAAAGATATTATATCTGATCTTATTTAAATGTCTTCCAGGGAATTTACAGAAGTCACTGGTGTTATCATCACCAGTGACATTATCTATCGATCAACCCTATGTGTACTGTACAGAGTAACACAATAGCACGAATATGTTTTTAAAGAGATAGGCCTCTACTGCAAGGAGCATGCAATCTCATTTTGGGTTGCATGTTTATGAGCAGAATGGCAAGTGATAGTGGGAAAGGAAGAGAGACCACAGAAAAAGGAGAGAAATGCACTGATAACCAGGGATGAATGTGAACGAATTTAGCTTCATGTGCTAAGGCTTTGAGATGAGGCCAAATCAGAACTTTGGAACTCCCGATATCTCTTTCCAAAAACACCCAGAGGGGTCCCTGATTTGGCATGTGCCCATCATGCAGGGGGAGGTCTTAATTCCCCCTTGGGGTATTTGCCCACATGGCAAAACAACAGGAAGTCATGCTGCCCTCTCCCAGCTGTTTAGTCCTTAAAAAAAAGAAAAAGAACAAGGGGTGTGTGTAGATCCTGTTCACTAATCTCCTGCATCACTCTGAATGTGACCTAGAGAAGAGTCATAGATCATGTAGCATCCCTCAAGATCTGGGAATTACTGCCCTAAAATGCTTACTCAGAAGTAAGTTCCAAGTTGTGCAATGGAGTTGCTTCCTCCTAGTATTTATAGAATTGCAGACTCAACATCTTCAGCCATGCTAGTTGTATTAAAGTAAGGGAGAGCACACACAAACCCCAAAGAGGCCTGTAAACATATGCAATAACTTCTGAGCCAGGGGCTGTGCATCAGTAGCTTTGATCCTGCCAAATTTGTGTACTCTTTTCTTAGCCCCCAAGGCCCTCAAAGCTGTTCACACTAGCATGCAAAAGATCAGATTGTTAATAATAAAACATTCGAGTCTCAGGAATACCCATCCGTTAAAACTCAGACCACCAGCAGCAGAATAACACTCGTGCCTACCATGCCCATTTGGGGTAGCAATGGGGCAAATTTGTAACTGGGAGAGTTTGAAATATGAACACGCTTAGTTCAAAAAACCTGAACTGATTTTGAATCTGGTCAGACCTTTGCAAGTTTGGATCTCACTTGAAATGGAATTGCTCCCCTCTATACTCTTTACTTCTCCCTTCAAGATCCCCTCCCCTAAGGAAAAAACATATTTTACCTGTGAAAAGATATATGGAATACCCGTATTCAATGTAGACAATGAATGTAGACAATGTAGACAATGTAGGCCTGTTTTTAACTGGAGATTCAGGAATGGCATTCCTGCTAGGAAGCATGGGATTTGTAGTTTTCTCTGCAAAAAAATAGTTTTTAATTTTTAAAAAAATATTTTTTAATTGAATCAGGAGGCAGAGGAAGCTACAAATCCCCCACTGACATCAGGAAATGATGCTTCTGGATGTGCTCAGGCACATCATTTCCTGTTAAGAAGAGGCCAGGAAGGCTTTTCCCATCCCTCCCACTGGTTACCTTCTTCCCTTTCTCAGCTTTCAGGACTTATTCATGCCTGGGAAGGAATAGGGGAACTGCATAGTAACCAGATTTGGGGGGGTGGGAATGGAATGGAATGTTTCACCCATGAAAATATCAAATATTTTCAGAGGAAAATGAAGCAGGCTCGCTCCTCACATCTTCTGCATTTGCAAAAACTAATCTATCTGTACTAATCTAAAACTATACTAATCTAACTAATCCAACCTGGCCTGTCAAGTTGTACAGGATCCCCTTGTACTGTGTACAACAGACCTCCATGCAGGATTGGTGCATTTCTGGTTTTTGTTTTATTGTCTAACAAGTGGGATCCTACAGCAAGCTGCACAAACATGGGACAGCTATTCTGCATGCACACAGTCCTTTCACGTGCATGGTAGAAGACCTTTGCGTTAGGACCAGTGGCATAGCTAATAAAAGTGTAGCCCGGTGCAAAGGGCAAAATATGCCCCGCAAGTGACGCCACAACCGGAAGTGATGCCCCAGTTGTATTTTCATTACCTGGTTTTTTTTTAGCCATAACATTTGATAGAATGAAGATAATACACTTCAATTTGTTTCATTGTATTCTTCATGTAACTCCACATCAAATGATATACTGTATAACATGACAGTATTATGGCTAAAAACCATGATTTTAACAAACCACAATTTTTACTGTACATGACATATTTTCATTTTCTGGGGTTTGGGCCTTAACTTTTGATAAAGTAAAGATATTGCACTCTGGTTTGTTTCACTGCATTCTGCATTAAATTACCTTTCCAATTATATATAACATGATGGTGTTATTCGTAATTGTCAGCATTTTTACAATTTTGGCCACTGGTGTCAAACTTGGCTTCTTGCCATCTAAAGCTTGTTGTCTGATGTAGCTACCTTAGCTACCCCACTGATTAGCTACCCCACTGATTAGGATGATTGTGAAAGCAGGTGGAGTCCGGTTTCTCTCCCCTCCTTTTTTTTTTGTCTCAGGGTACATGTTTAGAGCTTTGCGAGCCTTTTCAATTTTCATTCTATATGCCGATGAGCCGGTGCAACTTAATATTACCATGCTATTATGGATAGTATAGACTGAGTCTCCTTGAAAGTAATGGTATGTGATTGCTTTACCCCATTACTTTCCGATAGGGACCGAGTCTATGTCATCCTTAGGGACTGAATCCCATTGAAAGTAATAGCCTGAGACTGCCCACATTGTTACTGTGCTTTAAATTGGATTGAATTTATACCAATCTTGAAGCTCTTGGTGCAAAAAAAGAAGAAAAAGTCTCATTTTTATGGCATAAAGTTGATCAAAAGTGGGCCTGTTTTGGTCAATGCTTGGAAACGCAGCAGAGTGTTTGAAAAAAAAAATATTAGAGAAGATCATTTTATTCAAGATCAAACACTTGTTTCAGCCTTTAACAGTAGTGCCATTGTTTATGTTTAAACCTTCCTATCTTCAGGTATTTATCGGAGCTGGATTTCAGGACTTCCATTTGCAGCTTTCTTCCCTTGCTTCTCTCTGCTCCAGTCTGCTATGTAAACAAGGAATATGCAGTCCTTTTACCAAGTCAGGGCCAAACTATGCATTGTTAACCATACGTGCATAGCTTGGTGTCTCGATGTTATTTTCTTCTTAGCTCAAACAGAAGTTGTGGCGATAATACAGAAAATACAGATTTTATCCCCTTCTTGCTTCAGTCCTTACAGCAGGGACATCCTTGCAAGTTGCAGCTGGCCCTATGAGGAAGGCTTCCATTGGGCCCACTGAGAGAGTTCTCATCAGAACTGCAGCATGAGCAGGAAAATGACACCCACCCTGGAGTTAGGCCAGCAAAGTTTGGCCAGCACGAGGGCCACCGTAAAGTGCATTTGGACCACTCTCAGGCTGCAATCCTATACACACTTTCCTGGGAACACAATGGGACTTACTTCTGAGTAGACATGCATAGGCTTGTGCTCTCAGAGTCAGGGAGGATGGTGCACATCTGTGAGCTGGCCTCTCTGACTCCGACAGTGGTCCAAACATACTTTACAGTGTCCCTTGTGCCGGCCAAACTTTGCTGACCTAACTGTTCCGGCGTAACTCCAGGTTAGGATTGCATTCTAATTCTGGGTGAAGCTCAACTGTGGGTGTCATTTTCCTCTTGGCAGCATTGGGTGTCCTATGAAGAACATTGGGCCAGTGAAGAAATGCATTGAAGTGTCTGGGATTAGAGGGCATATGTCTCACCAACTGTCACCAAAAGCAAAATCTCAAAATAAGTTTGATGTTTTCCTGTTTGGAAGAGACATTCTATTCCCAAAAAATACTGAAGAAAGCCAAAAACATTTTGAAAAGAAGTGAAATTGCTCTGCACGGAGTCCCACTTACCCCTCTCTCGGTGAGAACTCTTCTAGGTGAGAGCATGCTAAATGGATTGGCTGCAAATTCAGGAAGGGATAAATAGAGTTCTACACACGGCACATCATAAGTGGCACCAGCGTTTTCAGGGTCTGCGGCAGCGGCTCTTGCGATCCACTGCCGTAATCCCTGTACCAGCAGTGTGAAAGCTCTGCTGTCTTTGTGAGTTGTGGAGCCACCAATGCAATTGGTTGGAGGCTCTGGTAAATGAGATGCCACGTTTCCCAGAAATTTTCCACGGCTCCCAGATGCCACATCAGAACAGGTGAGGTGGTGGCTGGAGCAGTTTGGGGGGTCGAATTGGGGCAGGCCAAACCAGGGGCAGGAGGGGGAAGACCTCAGTGGCAGCAGCTTGTGCGGAGATCCTATCCCCTCTTCCCAGCCCAACTCACCTCCTGAGATCCCTTGGCAGCCAGGTGGCTTACAGGAAAGTAAGTAAAAAAAATAACTTACCTCTCCTGGGCTGTCACCCCCACCATTGCATGCTCCCTACTCTCCGATGATGCTGATGCTGACTCAGGCTGCTGGGGGATAGGATTGGGCTGCAAATTATGGAATTTGCTGCTGCAGGATGCTGGGTGGCCACTAGCTTGGATGGCTTTCCAGGGCATTTGACAAGTTCACGGAAGAAGAGTGGGGCTATTGGCAGTGATTAGTCCTGATGGGAATATGGACTCCTCCAAGTCCAATGGTGGGAGGCCCACGAAATACTCATTGATGGGAACCAAGGGTTCTTTTCCTGAATCCATAGACCATGTTTCCCTTTTCAGCCAAGATTGCTTGAGGCTCTGGAGGCAGCTGGGGTGTTTGCTGCAGAGCGCATAGGAGAGCTTGGACGTTGCATAGCTGCCCTTTAAGCATCAGCTGTTTAATGTGGCACACGACATCTGGGGATTGAGACAGGCCAGTGTAACCACACCTGATATTCTTCCCTCAGGCTGCCTACCTGGATCCAAACACTCCTGCTGGAGGAGGCAGGAGCCTGACATTTCCCTGCAATGCTTCACAGCCAGGCTTTCTTTTTGGGCACACAGTAGGGAACCTTTTCAAGGCAGCTTCTTTTCAGAGTGGAACACTCAGTGCCAGTGTCTCCAAACTATATTCTCAGCCCCAAGATTGGCCCTGATCAGGTGCCAAAGGAGAGGGGTATTCACTTTGGCTTCTGGCTCCAACAGATTGTTTAAAAACTGTGTCGTAATTAACTAAAAAAAAGTTTTCATTTATCTTCATATCCTGAGTATATCCCATTGAATCAGAAATCAGAAAGGACCAAAGAGCACAATATCTTCTTGCACTTAGGTTAAAACAATGAAAAGCTAATGAGATACAACGGAAATAACTTTAGTATATTAGCAATTATGTTTTAGATGATGTAGGTTGTGTAAGTTGGGTTAATATAAAATGGGGCTTAATAGGACTGCTGCCTGGCAGTACATTTCTCCTATGGAGTATGCAAAATGGTTTAAAAAAAGAAGGATTTTTCTGAAAACCCAAGAAATCTGCATTATAATATAATGTCCCCTGCTGTGAGCGATCTTACAGCGCAGAGGGGGAAAAAACCCAGCTCTGGTACCACTCCCTGTTATTTACAAAGGACTGCAATTCCTTTAGTATTCTAGCTCTCTTGAAAAAGCACCTGTCAGCACTGAGGAATGAGAGACATGAATTTTTACATCTAATGATGAATGCTGGATTTGGCTGGATGCTTTTTTTTCATTATTATGGCTGAGATCATAGTAAATTCTCCGAAGGTTCCTGATTCATCTTGATTACAAAGCATCCATCAGAATTGTGTGCTCTGTATACTAAGATGACTACTACTACTACTACTACTACTACTACTACTACTACTACTATAGTAGTAGTAGTAGTAGTAGTCCTTTCCCCAAGGAGTTTAGAGTGGCATGCACAATGCATCATTCATTTATGACATTCTATTGCAGTGGCCATTACCCTGGATGGCGTTCAAAGGTGATAAGACCTAATTCATGGAGGAGAAGACTATCAGCCATAATTGCCAGATGGAACCTCCCAAGTTGACATGCAATAGGCTGACTTCCTGTTGCTATAGGGAAGGGCTCTTGCCTTCACTCCTCACTTCAGGCATCTGGCTGGCCATGTGAGGAGCAAGATATTGGGCCATTGGATCTTTGGGATCACCAGGAGTCCTCACCCTAGGTTTTTACTGTGCTCTGCTCCACTTCCCAGCAGCAAATGATTGCTTGCAGTCAAAGACATAATGCTGGACTAGATTTACCTCTGATCTGATTCAGCAGGGCTTTTCTTATAGCTCTCCCTTTATCATCAAAGTCAGGCTGAGATGTAGTGACTGTCCCAAAGCAGTGTGCTTTGTGGCTAAGCCGGGATTTGAATTTGTGCTCATGCCTTTGCCCTGCGCTGTGTCTGTGGTGCACGTACTTAATTCCTATCCTTGCGGCTGCTGCTCTGTTCCACCCTTTTCTCACTCAAACTTCCTTTTCAATCCAAGGAGTGGAAGGGGAAGGAGGAGCAGTGGAGTCAAGCAGACGGACGGCGATGTGTGCCCACAACAATCTGCTGCGCGAGGCAACTGCTTCAGTTGCCAGCAGGATATATATTTCTTGAATAAGCAAGTTTTTGGCAAGGAAAGCTGACTAGATTGAACTAGTAGCATAGCTGGAAACAAGCGACAACCAGGGCTGTAGCGGAATCACTGGAATTATATAGCACTTTAACAATGCAGTCCTAGGCATGTCTACTCGGCAGTAAGTCCCACTAAGCTCAGCCGGGCTTACTTTCCATGAGTTTAGTTACACATATAATAAACAGCACACCTGACATGTAGGTGGACTTTCTAAGGCTCAGGGAGTCCGCACATGGCCCTGAGGGAGGCCACGCCCCCTCTGGACATTACATTCGGATGGGGTGGGAGGGCGGCCCTGTAAGATGTGCTCTGGGGTGGCACACCTTCCAGCTACGCCACTGCATTGAACGGCAGCATCATGCAACCAGGGCTGTATCAGCCATAGGACAACAGCCAAAGATTTTGCTCCTTGGCTGTTACAGGTAACAGGGGCTGTTACTTTCAGCCCCTTCAGCTTACTATTGGACACAAGTTTATCTCAAACTTCTGAAACGAAGAAAGACCCAGGTGGTCACATTTGCAGAAATATCTCCTGTTCTGGCATTTAATTATGAAAAAAGGTCAGCCCATCAGATGCCCCTAACACTGCGGCCATCTCCAGTTGCTGAATTAGCAATGCAGAGATGTTCAAGAAGGTGAAAAAAAAAGCATTTTAATTGCCTATATACTTTTTAAAGACATGTTTAAAATTTTCACAGTTGAATTAGCAGGTTCATTTCTCCAGGTAAGTGGGAAAAACATTGCCTTTTCATTCATCTTTGGATTGCTGTAGCTGGCTGCTGTATTGAACTCAATTCCGTCTAAGTGGATTCGTTACTGGTCCTGTTCTATTGAGTGAACGTATACAGAATTCTTTTGAAAAAAAGAAAGAAAACAGCCTCAACAAAACGGTGGAATCAAATTAGTGTAGTAATGTTTAAATCTCAGAAGTCAGAGGGGAAGAAAAAGGCTTCATTTCATATCCTTGCAAAATATGACAGTGAATATATTGATGTATGGATAGTGGAATCAATAGCATTATATAGTACTTTAACAATGCAACCTTAGGCATGTCTACTCGGAAGTAAGTCTCACTAAGCTTGGTTGGGCTTGAGTTTAGTTACACATATAATAAACTGCGCACCTTGCATGGAGTAAATTGAGGGTTAGGTTTAATTCTAAATAACCAATGGGGGTCAACCACAAAATGTGGCAAAACCACAGTGAAGGGCTTTACCTTTACCAGTAAAGGGCTTAACCACAGTGAAGGGTTTACCCTCACTACAGTTTTGATTGCTCCCTGCCTGGCTTTAGTAAGTTACTCAGGTTGTCCCATCTTCCCAAACCATCAGGCTTTGCTGCTGTTTGGCTTTTCTGCCTGCCCAGGAGATTTGGGGGCTCTCCATTATACTGGGAGGAGGGTTTCCCAAGGCAGCCTCCTTATGTCTCTTTCCCCTTGGCCTTGGGGGGTGGCATTAACACCTCCCCGTTTAAATCCTGTTTCAAGAAAGGATGTGCTGGAAGTGGGTACCAGTTGCTTGGCTCTGTGCTCTGCGCCTGTCTGTCTAACAATCATATCATCCTAAATTTGATTCCAGCTTTTACATGTAAAAGACCATTTTACATGGTTGGGTTTTCTGAACATGCCACATCCAGTGTCCATTGGGCTGGCTTTTGCAGCACTCCATCTGAATCAGTGGCATTCTGGGCAAGGAAGCAGAAAGTTCTCCTTCTGTGCTTTCTCTCTTGTTTACATCCAGGGTGGTGGTTGTTTTTTAACAGCTGCATTGCTCCGAGGCAGGACATGTGCTTGTTCTTGCTCAGTCCTGCACGGTCAGTTAGTTGGCATGCGCCTGTGCCCTTCTTTCACCGGGAATGATGCTGTGAGCACCAGGTGCCAGGCAGCACTGGGATGGGTGTGCATGTGCCAGCACTGGACTAGATGTGCATGGGAGAAGGGCCTGAGGTCCGGATCGTTAGCCTTCAGTGGGAAGCAGTCGGAGGGCCAGACTGGACACTGTCATGCATTGGATCCAGGTCTAGGCTTTTTTTTTGCTCTGTTGTAATGAAATGGGGGAACATACCCAATCCGCCAGGGTTCCATCAGTGTGCTACCTCCAGACCAGAGCTGAAACTCCAGGACTAGGACAAGAAATGCAGTCCTCAAGAATCAGTGTGTGTGTGGGTGGGTGGGGGGGAATCACCAGGCATTGCTGTATCTGAAATACCGAAATGCCGAACAGCCCTTGGTGGGCAATATTTGTTTTGGGTTCTGCATAGCCACATGTCGGCAGACCCCTAGTTTCTCCTTCCTCTCCCCCCCCCTTTCTTCTGAGTTTCTTGTCATGGATATATTAGCGTGCCGCGACGCATGCTAATTAGAAAGTTGGCTGTAACAAGAGTTCCTCTTGTGAATCCATTTAAGGACCGATTGTTTACTATCTTTTTCTGTAAGTATAAAATTTTAATTACGGGGCTGACAGGAACTGTGTGTGATACAGTGCTCTACATTTATCACTGGGAGAGGACCAGTTGCGGGAGCTGTTTGACTTTGGAGAAATCCTGATGCGCCTGCAATGCTGAGCAGCAGGTGCCACATTATTATGTACAGAAAAGCAATTAGGAAGCATATTGGATGAATGGGAAGTGCATTAATATTAGCGAGTGCATTTGTCAGTGGTTTTGATGCGAGTCTCTCTCTTTTCTTTATGCAACATTAAGATTGTGCCTCTCATAAATTCTCCCCTTAAATTGCCATCTGTTCCCTTGTCATGCAGGAGCGAGGTGGAGAAAAAAGTTTTTTTTTTCTTGACAAAAAAAAAAAACAAGACAAGAAAAGAAATTCTTAAAAAGAAAAGTAAAATGGGTGTGTGGGGGTGTGTGGAAGAGAAGGAGCTGATACCAACTGGGAGAATTGTGCGATGTGCAATTGGGGCATTGCGTGCATGGAGTAATTACCCTTGAATGTAGTGTTAACTGTCTGGATTTCTCTTGCATCTTCTGCACCCCCTTCCCGCTCATGAATTCAACTTTTCAATCGTTTTCATGTTTTAAAAACCCCTATGTGGAAATACTTGTAATTAGATGACAGTGAAGGGGGGGGGAGAGAGAGAGGGGGGGCATGGGATACTTTCCTTCAATGATTAGTTAGCTATTATTTCTCATGACTTCCCCTCAATCGGGGAGTTCCTTGAGGACTGGTGGATTTCAGATCGCATGAGATTTGAAAAGGGGTTACCTGTGCTTGAAGTAATCTGGGTATCTTCTGTAATGAAACACACACTTTGTGTGTGTGTGTGTGTGTGTGTGTGTGTGTGCGCGTCCATATATGTATATAGCTATACCAACCAGCTTTGGTTTTGTTCAAGAACCAGAAATAAGAAGACTTTTGTTGCGATGGTTTAACACTTTTCTTCGGCTCAACTCTCCTTTAAGTAATTTGCGGGGAGGATTTCCCCAATGAATACCATTTACAAAACTCATCTGAACATATACCTGACGTGTGTCTCTGCTCCGTGGGTGTATTTTTTCTGAGGAAACGTTCACTGAATATTATCACGGTGGTTTCTTTTTCATTAGCAAGAAGAATTCTTTTCTTTTTCCTGTTCAGAAAATCCTGAAGAGGAGTAATTTAAGAGAGTGCAACTTTTTATGTGCCTCTCCTTGTTTTCCTTGCCAAAAGATTTGTTTTGTGTGCATCTCTCCCTTCCTTCTTGTTCACTCTGATATTATAGTGAAGGAAGGAACAAAGAAAAGTGGATGGAAAAAACGGGCCTCGATTCATAATGGCAAACTTAGGCTTGTCTTGGGGTGCGCAAGGACCCACAAGCCTCATGTGTGAATAGGTAGAGCCATTAGGCTCTTGTGCTCCCTCCTATTCTGCCTTGGCACACATGAAAGTAAGTAGTTTAAAGGGTGCATTTGCAGAACTAACAATACATCTGAATTGTTTCAAGCTACTTTTGCAGCTTTAAACAGCATCCCCTCTCACAAGGAAAGGAGGAAAGTGTTATGTTGGGGATCTGGTACCTGCATCCTTACAAGGAGTGGGTAAGCCTTTTGGCATGGTCACCAGACAATGAACAGTGTGAACTGTTAAGGGTGAAGGAATGGTGCAAGCAGCTAAGAGTTGGTTAAGTCAGTCATGTGCATGTCAACTATTTGATTTTTCTTTTGCCTTTCAACTGTTGTGCCCACTTAGGGTTTTGTTTTTTTGGCCAATTAGCCTTCCTGTTTTACTTTTGATGTACACAAAATTGATGTACACAAAATTTGTGTAATTTTGCTTTGCAAGCTCTTCCAACAGGTTCCTTTTTCTGTTAGTGAAGCACACACAGTGCAGTAACATCCACACTACTGTGAGATAGACAGAGCCCAGACTTGTGGAGCCAGGCCCCCATAGGAGCGGTGGTGCCAAAATGACTACTGTGGCATTCTCTGGGCGCCATGGCAGACATAGGAGGCAGCTCGGGAGAAGGGGACGTTTGTCTCCTTCCCCCCGGGTATGGGTTATGGGCTGCCAATGGGCCTCCTCAAGTCTGTGCTGACTATTTTGCCGGTGCAGACTTGAGAGTGCCTGTGTCAGGGTACGTGGCCTGACATGGAGGATAGAATCCAGCCATGGAGGCCACCTTCAGTCCCATCCTTGCTCCACCCCTCCCCTGCCCAGTTTGGCCCCCTCCCCATCCACCCCCAACGTCAGCAGGTCGTACTGCTGGCAGGCACTGCTGGATCACCGGCCAGATCTTCCAGCCAAATTGGGGTGCAGCGCCGACTGGAGCGGTCCCAGTGCCAACATTCTCACCAAATGCCGTAAACGTGCCATAAAGCACGTTTGCGACACCTGGAGCTAGCACTGAGCAGCAGCAGGATGGGGCTCTCAGTTGAGTAGAGTCCTGCTTTGTGGTCATCAATCCCCCAAGGTATGCAACATATGAACGTATGCAGCTGCCTCCTACTGAGTCAGACCATTGGTCCATCTATCGCAGGATTGTCCACACTGACTGGCAGCTGCTCTCCGTGGTATCCGAGAAAGATCTTCCCCAGCGCTAACTGGAGATGCCAGCCTAGGACTGCCTGCATGCAAAGGAGCTCAACCAAAGGGCTACGGAGCATTTCAAAATGGAGGGAGGGACAGCGGTGTCTGGAAGGTTTGTTTTAAAAATGTGCAGTACATGCTGCTTTTAGGCCAAAGCCCCCAAGGCAGTGAACACTGACATCTCAAGAGCTCAATATAACAATAAAATAAAGGAACTACTAAGGCAGAGGCCTGAGAAAAGCAGAAACAGAGCTCCACCTGATAAAATGATCAACCAGGGTACACATTAAACCACATTACAGTAATAGCCTGCCTGGACAAGACTGTCTTCCTAAGGTCTGAAGGGGAGAGGTTCAGCAGGTCTTCCAAGGGAAGGTGTTCCAAAGTATAGGGTGCCATGACTTAGAAGGCTCTGTCCTGGCTACCTATCCCCCAACCATAACTGAGGCAGAGGAGGGGTGAGGAGCAGACCATCTCCACCAGTTCTGAAAAGGTGGGCAGGAAAAGGCGCTAAAGTCGGTTGCTTAAAGGTGACAACCGGCTCATTGATCTGAGTTCAGACCCAGCCACTGCGTGCAGTCCCTGTTTATAGGGACCCTACTACCCACTTTGAAGTCAATGCATAACTTGAGCAGCCAGCAATCCTAGCACAACATACAGAGAACATCAGCCTTTATGAAATTCATCTGAGTCTCGGGGAGGCCAAATATTTATTGCATAAGTGTCAGGTACAAACGTTCCCTGTCGTCACCATGGTCCCAATCCTATCCAAGTTCCCAGCACTGATGCAGCCGCCAACAGGATACAACGCTGCATCCTGCAGTTGAGGGGCAGTCACGGAAGCCTCCTGAAGGGAATGTTTCTTCCCTTGTCTCGGGGCTGCATTGTGGTTGCGTCAGCATTGAAAAGTGGTGTCTCTACAGGGAGGGCAGAGCTCTAAGTTTTGCAAGGAGCCTTACCCTGTCATGTAAATCCCTCCTCTTCCTTGCTGCTGTAGCCAGTAAGCAACACCAAGATGTTGCTTTTCCCTGTGAGGATTGGCTAAAACAGTGCAGGAGAGGAGTGATTTTCACTGCAAGGTAAGGCTTCTTGCAGAACTCAGAGCTCTGCCCTCCCTGTAGAGATGCCCCTGCACTGAAAAGCTGGATAGGATTTGGGCACTTGGTTACATAAAGGTCTTTCTGTACTCCTCTCCTGCCTGTGATTTCAGTGTGGTAAAAGGAAAAATCTAACAATATCATTGTCTGGCTTGTAGGGCGTTTCTTTTGTAAGTGACATCGCCTAATGTTTTTTTAATGGACTTTAAATAATTTATCCTTAAACCTTTGTTTAATGGATTTTTTTTTTTACTCCAGCGTTTGATACCTAAAGAGCTGTGTCTGGCAATTCATATTTCCACTCTGACAAATTCTCTCTCCCAGTTAAGTTAAAACTCAGCTTTTTATGCTTTTGAGCTTAAATTGCCAGAACTTGTATTTAAGGTGAAAGTGTTTATGTTGATAATTAAATGGAATTTGTGATTCCACCACCCACCTCCACTATGCCCCAAAAGCAAGCAAAGGCACTTTTCATTTGAATCTCCAGGGACATACAGGTAGATGATCCATTATCCGGACACCCAAAATCCAGACCTTTTGTCCAAGACTTTCTTTTTCAACTTTCTGTAGTGTGAATACTAGAAGGTCTTTTGCTCATTCCCATGTACAGTACAGGCTGTAAGTTCTATTCTCTGCTCTGTGGTGTGTGCCATTGTTGAAAAATGTCAAAGAGGCCAGCAGACGTCCAAATGTCAAAGTGGCCAGCAGACCCAAATGGATCACAGTGAAAAGAGCAAGAGGAAGCACTTCTCATTATATTTATGCAATTACTCCGAAATCCAGACAAATCCGAAATCCAGACACCTTCCCATCCCAAGCAGCTTGGATAAGGGATACTCAACCTGTATCTCTTAGGCACTGTTACCTTGGCTGCAGAATCAAAACGGCTTGTATCGCGAGTCCAGGGCATGTTGGCATTTTGGAACATAGCGTAAATAATGTATGCCATAGGAATAAGTTCTATCCACTGATGACAAGACACTGTTGATGATGGAAGTAAAGGAAGTAAAGGAGCAACCAGTGTGCAATTGCAAGCTGGATTTCTATCTGGATCTCTGGTAACAGGAGTGGGAACAGGAACTATGGTTGCAAGCTGTAGGTTAGGGATAGGCAAACAGGGCAAGATATTCAAAGAGGCGTTTTTATTTTGTCCGATTACCGGATTACTAGAGAAATGGTGCTCTGTTATTGTTTTAGCCTATGCAGCTTCTGAGAGCTCACCTACCAATACAGGTAGAATTGCCCAATATATGGGCTTGATCCATCCCACCAGCAAAAACATCCAGCCTGTAATCCCAATTAAATGAGATATATCCACTTGGCCTGTGATGGTACTCCCCCCCCCCCCCAAATAATTCACATTTGTAATTGTATCTCTGTAAGGCTTTTGGTGTAAGCAGACAAGGAAGAAACTTTCTTGGAGTGTGTCGTTCTCTGTCTGAGCATGTATCTCTCGGTGCCATGCCCATCTCTCTCTTTTTTTTTAGCTCTGTGATGTAATCAGGAGATTTGCACATGCAGTTCAAATGTACATGCCCTCTTATTATTGATGGATCTGACATCTGGCCCCTAAGCAGAAGAAGGTTGCCAACCCCTGCTCTAGGTTGAGCAATCCCAGGTGGAGTCCCAGAAGCTTCTCCCCATTTAACGTGAGCAGGTGGTGTAACTTTTGGAGTGTTGCGACCAGGAAGCAACTCTCCAAACCCTTGAGTGATAAGTCCCTTCCCCCAGCTGACATCTTCCTTTCTCTGACCTGCTCCTCTTCTATTGTGTTTGAGCAACTTTGCTGATGGGAAGAATAAGAGGGGAAGCAGAGCTTTTCCCTCCAGTGCTGCTCTGATGTGCGCCTTCCCACTTCAGGAGATTCTGCACTACCCTTTTAGCAGTTGGCTGTCCTTTGCTGATCCACAAAGGCACACACCTCTTTCCCCAGAATAATACATGTAGGTCTGATGGAGTGCACCACCATCACTTCCCACTTCCTCACCCAGTCCTTAGACTCTGAATGCACCTCTGCCTTTGCGTGTGTGATGAGATCAGGCATGTAAGGCTGTTCTTTCAGCCTTTCTCAAGGCAAGAGAAAGATACACATGTGCTGCTGCTGCACACAGAGGCAATTCCTGCCCCTGTATCAACCAGTTCTCCCCATTCCCCCATTCCCTGACCTCCCAAGATCTTGTGTTGGAGACACCCAGAAGAACTTAAGAAGAGCCCCACTGGGTCAGGCCAAAGGTCCATCTATTCTAGCTTCCTGTGACTCACAGTGGCCCACTAGTTTTCTCAGGGAGCACACAAGACAAGATATTTGCATCTCATAGCCACTCCCCTGTAGTGTAGGTGCAGGGGCCAGGAACCCAAAACAGTGTAAGCATACTGGGGAAAGCCCCAAAGACTTGGCATCAGATTTTGTCTTTGCTGCTTGCCTCCAAATTTAATGTTCTTACCTTGTTGAGTAGGAAATACGTTTCCTGTTTTTATTTCTAACCTCTGTGTTTGTGCTTTTATGTGTGTGTGTGTGTGTGTGTGTGTGTGTGTGTGTGCATGCATGCGTTAATTTAAAGGACCCCCTTTGCATTCTTCCTCTCTGTTCTTTCCTCCTTGCTTCTCTGTTTCAAAAGTAAAGAGCCACACTTGGAAGGAAAGCAGTGTCTTGAAAAGAGACTCTGCTAGTGCACCTGGTGTGAGAGTCCTTCTCTCTGCCACTGTTGAGCTCCCCTGCTGGGGCAGGAAGGAGTGCTAAATGATAGCACCTTATACCTTCCTGGGGAAAGATGCACACAGACTCCCACTGTGAACAGGTGTTCAGTTCATTCTGGGGCTTTTTCTACCCAGAACTCCACACTCACACAGTATTCCGCAAATGCTGAATATGGGGACAGTAGTCGACTCGCTCAGATGTGGAAAACCAGCTCTGATTAATCATTGGGAACAAAATACATCAGAAAGCCACTAAACATCTCTGTTTAGTGCTTTCTAGGTATGTGGGTTTTTAAAATAGCTTCCTCCCTTTAAACTGTTCCCTTAATTCTGCTCTGTGGCAGAAAGCTGAAAAAAATTGAAAGATGAGGCCACATAAGAATATTCTGAGCATGTCCAAAGTGCTTCCCATAGATTTAGCACAGAAAACTGCAAAACAACCTTGCAAGGTAGGCCAGTATTGCTCTCTCCATATACTGTAGCAGATATGGACAGGTGGGAGGTGGTGGTAAGACTGATAGTAACTTGCCTTGGCAAGGCTGAGGTGCAGTTTGAACCAGGAGCTTTTCAGATCTTAACTGGTACTCAGAAGCCTCTTTCAGATGTTTGAATGAATAAGTGTGCGTGTGAGTGCACGTGTGGTGCATATGAGTTTGCAGAGATATATTTCAGCAAAGCATTTGACAAAATCTCCCAGGATATACTTGTGGATAAAATGGTAAAACGTGGGCTAGATGGTACTACTTATAAGTGGGTTCAAAACGTTGATCCCGATGAGTGCTAATAAATTGGCTCGGGGCAATTAACAGGAAGCAGTTAAGTCTCTTGCTTCCTGTTAGTCTCTCTGTAGTGTGCAGGCTGGATGCCTGCACATTAGGCTCTTTAGTTAAGCAAGATTGTTAAACAAGAAGCTCTTGTGATGCAAGTGCTTCTAGAATAAAACACAGGTAATTTAATGGGCACGTGGGGGAAGGCACAATCTCCCCAGACCAGCATATAACTCAGAGCAGCAGATTCCAGATCCACTGATACACATATGGGTTTGCCTATATGATGTACCCCCTGCCCTCCCACCTCATGGGCCCAGGTGAGAAAGGAAAATGTAAGAACACAGGAAATTTTTAGGCCCCCTCCTTTGGCTCCTGGGCCCCCCTTTTGAGCCTGGGCCTCGGTCCAATTTACCCCCTGCACCTAATCTAATCCAACACCTTTATTGGCATCACAACAGAACATCACTATTACAGCAAGAGAATGAACAGTACCCCCTCTCATAGGTCCTGCACCATATAGTGTGGCCTGGCCACTGCCACAAGCAGCAAGCAGGGGCAGTAAGCAATAGTGTCATCTTACCGGTACGCTGGGCGGGTCTTCCGGGTGATCGGCAGTGCGCTCGCTGCATTCCGTTGCATAATGGCGCTGCGGTGGGCGGGCTTTCGCCATTATGCAACGGAACGCAGCGAGCGCGCTGCCGATCACCTGGAAGACCCGCCCAGCGTACTGGTAAGATGACACTACTGGCAGTAAGTCAGCATGGGGGTGGGTGGGTAAGGAGGCAGGAGGTGGGAAGAACAGGATCTCCTCATGCATGGATAAAAGGTTTTGGAGGGAGCATGGAAGTTTCTTGCCAAGGCTCATTCTTGAACCATAATTCAGCATTATGTCTGAACCAGACATCTTTGCAACATCTTAGTTTATGGTGCTGTCTTTGTGACTTTTTAAAACACAGCACTATTCCCCCCCCCCAATTATTTTAATGCCATTACTGCAGTGTTGGCCAAACGGTGACTTAAAACAAATAATACTTAAAGAAACTCTGCTTTTGATTGTATCTGAAATCACAGAAGCAATGGATATTTAAAAAAAAAAAATTCCTGAAGAGCAGCTGTTGCATTCTTTGAGGGCTTGTGGTATGTCAGGATTTTTGCTAAAACACCCAGAACTCATAATATTCTTCTTACTGGCTCACTGAGCAGCAGAATAAGGGAGCGAGAGGAAAGAGTCCCAGAGGGATACATCCAGAGACAAAGGAGAGAATTTATTTCATTTTAGCAATCAAATGGCATAATTGTTGGTTGCCATTTATTGACTTGGAATGTCAGGGGACAAGGGAATCATTTTGGAATAAATGAGCAGCATTTAAAAATCACTAAGGACTAGATCCTTTCTTTCCTGCCAAAACCAGGCGCACAGATAGGTTCTTTATGGACCAAATAAAAGCTAGCTGTTGATGAAAAGGTTGTGGTGCTTTTGAGAGAGGAGACCTCCTGCTACCAGCCGTCTTACGGCTCCATCACTGTGGCTGTTGTTTGGTCATATGAACACATTAAGCTGTTGTAAGGAAAGAGGGTGGGCCAGATGGGTGCAGTGCCTAGTGGTTAGCAACTCCCTGCTCTCTCTATTGCTCTTTATGCTGGGCAAATTTTTAGGGCTTGTGGAATGCCAGGGCTTTTGTTAAATACCCAGAACTCATAATATTCTTCTTACTGGCTCACTGGCATACTGAAGGAGCAGGAGAAAAGGGTCTTATAGGAAAATATCCAGAGACAAAGAAGTAAATTGGACTGAGGGGAGGTAGCCTGTGCTGCCACCTCCCAAATCCAGAAAGCTGCGTTGGAAAAGCCTCCCTCCTGGTTTGACAGAGAGCCCCAATATCTGGCCCACCTTACCTTTCGCCGAGCAGCAGCCTTGCTACAGGGGGAGGCATAGGCAGTATTGCAATGTGTCATGTAAGTGGCCCATCCCACTCACTGTTGGAGCCATTCTGGGCAGCGCTGATGTTACTGCCCAGAATGGCTCCAATTGTGAGTGGAGGAGGCCACTTACACAATGTGTAGTGGCACCTGCCAAATTTACTGCACTCCCCCTTGAAACTACACTACTATACTGGCTCCAGGCATGGTTTCTTCAGACGTGGACATGAACAATTTCTGGTTTCCTTTAAAGGGAAGGAGTTCCTTCATTCCCCTCCTTTCAGTTGGTGTTTGTGGAAATGGGGAGATAATGCAAGGGGCTGGAGGGACAAAAAGGGGAATAGAAGCGTAAGCCAAAAGAAAGGGAAAGGCCAACTGAGGTGCGGAGTCTGAGCCCTCTGTAAAAAGCAACAAAGCTCCAATTTAAGCAGGCCAAACTCATGGGCAGCCCAACCCTGAACTGCCCAGCTCCCATTGGAGCAGCGGAACCAAAATGGCGGCGACTGCATCCTGCGGCAGCCAGGCAGTCGCCAGAGGCTCTTTGGGAGCTTGTTTGTTCCCTTCCTCCAGGGAAAGCCCTGCAGCTTGCAATGGGGCGCCTTGGCTCACTGCAGGCTCTTTTGCCAGCGGTGAGTAGAGCAGCCCCATGTTGGACTACCCAGGTCCAGGCTGGGGATAAGATCCAGTGGTGGAAGCCACCCCAAGTCCAACCCCTCAGGGGCCAGCTCCTCCCCTCCCTCCCTCCAGTTCTCCCCCTCCCTGCCTCCCTCTTGCCCCAAATGGGCTTACCAGTGGCCAGTGCTGCTGGAGATATCACAGACATGCTTTACGGCAGGTTTGCAACACTTTTAGCCAGTGGTATGTGGGTATTGCCAGTGATAGTGCTCAGGATTGTGTTACCGCTCCTTGCCATTCTTAGGCCGCAATCCTAAGCTGTGCTGGAACAGGCCAGCCACTGGGCCTGCACTGCATCCTGCACAGCTTGGGAGCAGGCTGGAGCCTCCATGGGGCAAGGGCATATTCATCCCCTTGCCCCGGGGTAGGCACTAGCTGCCCCTATGGACTATTTGGATCTGCACCCGCTATTCAGCAGGCACAGGTCTGAGCACAACATGTGGCCCAAATTGGGGCCACGTGGGACCGGGACAGGGGTTTGGATGTGACCTAACATCCGCATTCAAACTCCACCCCCTTCCCAGGCTGGCCCACCTCCAGAATCATAATTTTGTGCTATTGAAGGCCCCTTCCAGCATACTATTGAGAAAAAAATGTAAAGGGTCACTTTACACGTGTCCAGTGATGTGTGGTTTGGCCCAAATAGCAACTGACTGGGCGCAATTGTGGGAAGGGCTGTTGGCCTCTCTGGTTGGCCTCTGCAGTTAACAGGATGCTGGATTAGGTGGACCTTTGCTTTGATCCAGCAAAGCTCTTCATCACGTTCTTCTGTTCCGCATTTGAGTGACGGGTGGAGCTTGGCAGAATCGGAGAGTCCTCCGGCATTTTCGGCTCGAGGAGAGCTCGATAAAACGTGATGGTCAGCAAAATGCTGGCGACATGACAACCCTGGCAGAAGTGGGAGGGAGTTCAAGAAGTGTTATCGCAGGGAAGCTTATCGTGTAAACATGCCCAGCACATTACACACTGTATCCCTGTATCAGCCGCAACAGGGTTTGGAGGGTGTTTGTTTCCTCCACCACAAGGCACGTCTTGCAGCAAATGGGATAATTTCCAAGCTAAGACAGTTCAAAGCCTGCGCTGTGTCCTGATGGTTTTTTTATCTCTCCACTTTCCCCCTCTCCCCTCCCTGCGAGCAGGAGCCTAGTCCAATAATATCCCGCCATCCATTTCCCTCCACTGGCTTCCTACCAGGGCCTCCTAGTCACGCATTGTTTGTGTAATTATAAAATCAAAAGTGAAGATATGGCCTCCCAACTGTGCAGTAAGATAAAAATGAAGGCAAGAAAAAAATATCAATACAAACATGTAGAAAGGGGAAAAAAACAAAAACCAACAGCAAAGGTGTCACAGACCGACCTACGCTGCTAGCAGGCGCGTTGCAAACTTTTCCGGTGTTCCTGTAAGGGCCTCACACTAACTTTTTATCGCCCGTTTTCACATTTCCATTCAGCAACTTGGTGACGGCTGGCTTGTGGTTTTTCCTATGAAACTCTGCGTGATGTGTGTGTGTCGTGCTGAGCTGAGGTTGGAGGGTTGGGCCTTCTTCCCATGTTCTCCAGGAGAAGGAAGAACATCTCAGGGGATGGAGAGAAAAATCAAGAGTGCAGGCTCATTCCCCCCACCTTTACCACTACACTGAATGAGTGCTTGGCTCCCATTGTTGTTGATATTGTGCTTTTGGTGTAAGACCAGAGAACATGGCTGGGTATTAAAGGTAAAGGTAAAGGTTTCCCCACAACCTAATGGTCTAGTCGTGACCGACTGTAGGGGGCGGTGCTCATCTCCTTTTCAAAGCCTGTAGAGCCAGCGTTTTGTCCGAGGACAAGCTTCCGTGGTCATGTGGCCGGCATGACTATACGCCGTGGCGCACGGAACGCCGTTACCTTCCCACCGAAGTGGTCCCTATTGATCTACTTGCTTTTAGGTGCTTTCGAACTGCTAGGTTGGCAGGAGCTGGGACAAGCAATGGGAGCTCACTCCGTCGCGCAGTCTTGAACTCCCAACTTTCTGGTTGGAAAGCCCAGCAGCAGCGGTTTAACCCGCTGCACCACCACGTCCCATGGCTGGGTATTAGAAGACAACAAAAACAGGGCCTGATCACATTGCTGCTCTGTGGGATTGTCTTAATTCCTTGCTACTCTGTGTGCATGGACTAGATCGGGCAACACTCACTTTTGTAACCACAACCCTTCACATGTGTGCTGTGGAATGGAGCTGCTGCTTGTTGTGGCTCTGAAGGCCAGTTGCTAGGGTGTAATGGTGGAAGAGGGATATGCCTTTGAATGCTGCTTGGGGTGTCCTAGAAGCGTCTCCTTACTGGCCACTGTGGGAAGCAGGACACTCAACTGGTTTGATCCAGCTACAGTTCTCCTTGCTACAAAAGGTGGCTCTTGTGACATCTGAATGCCAGTGGGATCTGAGGTGCTGCTGCCTCCAACACATTGTCTCTTGCTGCCAGAACTAGGCACTACAGAGCCACTGAGCCACCAGTGCTCCATACCTCTTTCTGCTGCTTCCTGATAATGTCTCGAGTAACACAAGAGGCTGCGTGATGTCATCATACTGTGTGTTGTTCCATCTCCACCAGCAGCCAGTGATCTGAAGCAGGGCTGGGGTAATACAAAGGGGCAATGACCTGCTGTGCATACTTTGCAATGAAGTGGTCGTTGTGGAAAGAAAGAGTCGGTATTTTTCTCCATTTCTAGCCCGGGCACTTAGAGAGGCAGGCAAAGTCTCTTGAAGAGCACTGATGGCAGGACCCCAAAGGCATGGAATGGCAAACTACCTGAGATTCCAAAGGCATGATCACAGACTAATTCTGGAAAGCCACCTCTATGGAAATCAACAGGACTAACTCATTTCCAAGTCGTGTGTGTTGGGATTGTGGTCTGCGGAGTTTGGACTTGAGTGGTTTGTGGACAATAGCACTGTCAGTGCTGGGAAGACATTTTTGGAAATCCCTTTTGTGTAAGCTGGAAATGCCAAGCAAATCTACTTTGCAATAATCACGGAGAGCAGCTCCCTCTTCTTTTAATTAAAAGTCTGTTTGGTTTATTAAAACAGAATAAAACATCACAAATTAGCAAGTTCAGGGCTACAATGAATTCTAAGTAGTGTTGAGTGGTGCCGAATGAAAATGGCCATAAAGGGGTGTTTTTAAAAAAAATTTAAAATAAAATCCAGAGTCACGTCATGCAAATCTGAATAGTCTCTAGCCATTTCTACTTCAAGATGAGGATAGATGTTATAAGAGCAGTGAGGCTGTAGCCTTGTGTGGCTTTGCCCCATAATGTCTGGTACAGGAAACCCTCAACTCTGTGCACAGCTCTTGTGACAAGCCACCAGGGCTAGAGGCCAGATCATTTGCGTAGAGAGCCAGCTATACTAGAATGGCTCCGCCCACCCTGAGCTGAGGTGGCTCTGCTCAGCAGGCAGGACCGTATAGCTTTTGTTTTCAGAGTTGGATGTTGCCTTTTGGTTTGTCACCCCTCCTCCATCCCTTGTGGCTTGACTCTTGGCTCCTGATTCCCAGCTCCTAGCTCAATGGCTACCAACGGCTTAGCGCTCACATGTTTACCATAAGAGGTGACATGGTATCAAAGCCCACGCCTCGCATCGCTGGCTCTCTGCAGTGGGGGTGGAGCAATATACAGCCTGCTGATGTCACACCACATGTTACTAGGAAGAGGAAGGCAAGAGAGCCAGATGAGCCCTGTATTGCTCGTAACATCTAATTCCACCTTGTCTGCGGCTCTTCCAAACTCTTTAGTCCAGTGGTATTCAAACTTTTTAGACCGGGACCCCCTATTTAGAATGGCACTCCTGTCGGGACCCACTGGAAGTGATGTCAGTAACCTGAAAGTGATGGCGTGGCAGGAAGTGACATCATCAAGCAGGAAGTGCTGTCATTGTAACATAATAAAATGACACAGCTGAAATGTAAATTGGCATTCTTGGACTGCAGCAATTGTACAACCATGGAACATCTCTGGCAGAAAGTAAGATTAGTATATAATATTAGGTAAAAGCACTGAACTAAAAACAAAAATTAAAGAAAACCCTCACTCGAAAGTTTAAATTAACACCCACAAAAGGAATGTAGCAAGAGTAACGTCTGCAGCTTCCAAGATGGCCGCTCCCAGCTTTCCGCAACCTACCAGACATCAAGTTGCGACCCACCAAGTGGGTCCCAACCCACAATTTTAATAACACTGCTTTAGTCCCATATTGGTGCTGGAAGATTTGGTGCTTGTTGGCTCCCTGCATTCTTCATGCCCTGATGCTCTGTACAGGTTCACTGAGCCTTGCCCATGTCATTCACCAACCTTATGATTTTTCTTTAATCATGATCAATATTCATTTCCAGGCTGCTAATTCCTGTCTTCTTTTCCAATAATGTACCAATGTAGACTTCAGTTGCACTTAATGTTGATGTCTGCAGAATGCTACGCACTTTGCTACAACCTGGGTCCTAGGGGAGTGTCCCCACTTTTCATTCTCAAGGATCGCATCACCAGAAATAGTTGGAAATCAATTTATAATCCATTTCTAGGGCAACAAGTTTACCATGCATGATGAACTCGCAGATGACATGCAGGAGTTGGCAAGGAGGACAAACATTCTGCAGCCAGGTATCTTGGCCTCCACTCGCCACTGCTGAATCATGACATGGAAATTGAAATAAGGCTGTAGTTCTCAGCATGTTTAATTGGAAATTAACTCTATCCAAATCAATAGAACTTATTTCAGAGAGAGTGCATTTAGTAATGGAGTGTTAATATGAAACACACCAGTATTTCTCTTTCAAAAATTGACCGTGCCCCTTCCATGCCCTCTAGTATTTTTGTTTCTGGCATTCCAACTGAGGAACTGGATAATGTGGGTAATGGGGTGCCATTTGGATACCACAGGAAGCTTGAGCATGCAGAATTAGTTTTTGGATGGCAGCCATCTTGTCATCATAACTTATCGATTAGGCTAAACATAGGCTGCTGGAGACCTTTGCTAGACTTCCCCTAGAACTGGAGTTCAAGGACTGTCCCTCCCAAACCTTTGCAGTCATTTCAGGGTACCCAGAAGGTTGAACTAATGTGCAGTTAGGGACTTCCAGGCCAGATGAAAGACTGAAACTGGGTTCAGACTTGATCGTTGGCACCCCAGTTCCTAGAGAAAATAGAAAAATGTGACATTTTAATTTGGAGGTATGAAGTTTATCCCATACCACAGGTTAGCATTCCAGCCACAAGAGCAGTCTTTCCATCTGGATTTCCCACTTCTGGGCAAGGGTGCTTGCAAAGTTAAAAAAAATTCAGATACTTTTCGTGTCCTACCAAAAACTGGCTCATTACCCGCTTGGAAAACACTGGGTTAGGCAGTATAAGAGCTGTTCTGAGAACACAATATTTTAAGAATGTGATTTGCCCTTGTTTTGGGATTTTGGCTCAGTGGCAACATGCGGAGGGGGATGTTGCCATCGAACCAAAGTGCAGCCATCTTGAGTCTTTTGCTTAGTCACTTGTCTAAAGTTGCTGAAGTATGTAACTGTTTCTCTCTTTGCTCTCATTGTTTCCACTCACTTGCCCCCGCCTGTAACCTCCTCCAGTCCAGTGCTGCTAGCCCTCACAATAGACAGAGAAGTGGTTCAAGCCAGCAGAGCCTCCTCCCTTATCAAAATGGTCACAGCCAGTGATGTCATTCAGGGGGAACGGACCAGAACGGGCGTTCCGGATCCTAACGGGCTCCGTGGCTAGTTCCGGGTTCCCGACAAGTGCCAATCAAAAGTGAGTTCCTGTTCCTAAATCATTTGAATGACACCACTGGTCACAGCATATTTTCAAGGCCCAATTGACACAGAGCTTCTCATGTCCCAGCCCCTATGTAGTAATTTTCCACCAAGCAGCAGCTTGGGGGGGGGGATATAAAAATGATTTGGAATTGTATGCCTTTGCCTTTTTCTCTGCCTGTCGAGTGGGGCAGGGAGATTGGCCTGCCTGTGCAGGTGTAATAAAGATGATCCTCATACTCTCTCGTTTGGTTGTTTGCCTTTTTAAATGCTTTTTCCTGCGATGAAATTTTGGGCCGATTTTCGGCAACAGGGACACACACCGGATTTGGAATTATGACAGTATGGAAGGGCTTGAATGCTTTATTCCTACCACAGTCCTAATATGGATCCCTCCGTAACTGTAATTTAGCAAAACAAGAGCTCAGTCCTGTGCTTAGTAGAAGGTCAGCCCAATCCTAAGTAAGGCCAACATAGTAACACTGACATAGCAGGTCTGCAACCTAAGGCCATTAGGAGGCAGCAACAGCACAACGCAAGGCAAGGGGAGGTTTTCCCCTTGCACCCAGGTAAGCCCCAGCCAGCCCTATGGGGCTGCTCGGATCTGCACCTGCTGTTTTGCAGGCGCAGGTGCACATGCTCAGCAGCGGCCCAAATTGGGGCCACTGAGGCTGGGGACAGGGTTTGGGATTTGGCACTACGGCCATCGTGCATCCCCACCCCTGTCGCCGCCCACTGCGCCACCCTGTTATGCCCCCAGCATGCCTCTGGCACGTCCTCGGCATGTGCCGACGCTGCTGCTTGTGCCAGTCCAGTGCCCGACTAGCGGGCCCAGGTGTGCTTGATGGTACATTTGCGACAGTGCTGGACCGGTGCAAGAGCGTAGCGCCTGCGCAATGCAGGTATAGGATTGCGCTCTGAGTAGTGTGACCTTCAAGACCTCTCCAACAATTGTGCAGTCTTCTGCCCTCAAGAAGAGAAGCCCCCATCCAATACATAGAACAAAGAGCCATTGGGTACAAAAGAGTTGTGGCATTCTAGGCAAATTGAGGAAAGCTTCTTGTGGAAAGAGGGCCCCAACGTAAAACATTTTTGTGGGGCCACCCCCTGTGCCCCCCTACTCACTGTGGCAGGACAAGTAGCAGCAGCGAGCCATTCAAGTAGCAGTAGCTGGGCCATTTGCACAAATTGTGGCACCTGAAAGTAGGTGGCAGTGACATGATGATGTCACCACCAACTGCTTTTGGCTGCCCAATTTTGGGCCACTTGAATCAGGGACAGGCAGGCGGGTCGCACAACAGCAAGTCTCCACTTGCTGCCCTCGCCTCGTGATGCCCCAATATGAATGTACCTGTGCAGGATCATCAGCTTCAGTGAACAAAGGGTGGGAGAGTGTGGCAACAGCTGGAAAAATCTTTGGAGCTCAGGTCTACCAGGCTTACTGATGTGGAGATCTAACCTGGCACCCAGGCAGACTTGGCAGCTCAATATAGTAATAAGGAAACCAAACATACTCCATGCAGCCCAGTTCTGTGCAGGTTGCCTGTGCTGCAGTACAGGGCTGCTGAAATGATCGCCACTGTATCCTGTGGGGCCAAGGAGGCAGCTGGAGGTCTCCTTGGGGTGTGAGAACATTAGTTCCCTTACTCCGAGTTGGGCCCCTGCAGCCCCTACTTAGATGTGCACCAGCTCAATTGCTGGTGTACAACCAAGGAGACCCATGTAGGGCTCTGAGGCCAAGGAGGAGGGATATGATTTTTTAAATCTGATTTTAATGTTTATAATTTTAATATTGTAGGGTGCCCTTGGGGCAGAAAAGCGGGGTAAAAATTCATTAAATAAATAAGTAAATAATACTTAGTATTTATATACCACCTTTCTAGGCCATTAGATTGCTCTTTTGACTTTATTATTCAAGGCGGTTTACATAGGCAGGCATTTCTAAACCCAAAGGGTTTTTACAATCACAAATAACTTTTAATCTTACAAGAACTGCTACATTCAGATGACACTAAGTCCAGCCTTCTTTTCTAGCCGCACGACTGCCTTTCAGGCCGGCTGATAAATGGCTTCTTGCTCTCACCAAGAACAGCTGGTCTGACACAACTCCCCTCTCACAGGCAGCCAGACACAGCTCAAATCTTATCAGCCACATTCTCGAGGTCTGCAGCTCACGGAAACTTCTGGTGTTCTCAAACTGGCGACCTTCGGATCTTATCTTCGGGCATGACTGCGGCTTTTACCCTCTCGGCTAGACGTCCTGCCCTCTTCTATTGTCCCCATCCTGTCTTGGGCCTGAACCATCCCTGGGCTGCCCTCCCACACCCAGTTTTGCCCCTCCCTGCCTTCTTTCCACCATCTCCCTCCGTGCCGCTCGGCAGGAAACTTCCCATCATTCACACTGAGTTTTGCTTTTGGCCAAATTTTGATAACAACCCTATTCTGTTTCTCTATAATATAAATTCTATTGTTTCGAAGTTTTACTTAAAAAAAAATAAACCCACTTTTGTTATGATCCCCAAAACGTGATACAATATTGTTTCTGTTTGGGGTCATTGCAGTGGGCTAAAATTGTTTTAATTGGTTATTACAGTTAAAGGAAGTCATGGGCAGATGTTAAAATACTCACACGGCGGTGTTTATTTGTTTCCCGGCTGCTTGGCATATTTCTGCGACATGCACGAAACCCCCTTTATGACGAATTATCAAAATGAGGCAACAAGCCTGCGAACGAAAGCAACCAAACACAGAATTCCAATTACATGAAAAATGACCATAATAACCCCATGTTGCAATATCTGTCTGTTGGCAAAAAGCTTGATCCCCTGGAAGAAGCTTTCAAAAGAACCGCAACATTAAATAAATACATTAAAAAAACCCTAAAAAACCCAATGATGCTTTCTGTGTGTATGAGCTTGTGTGATCACACAAATGAACATGGTCACTTTAAAAAAAAGAAAGAATGAAAGAAAGGAGTCAAATTGGTATCCTGAAGGGAAGCTCACTAATCTGTGTAAAGTAGCTATTATGAAAATATTTAGCCTTTTGAATGCATTTCAGACAGAGGCTGCCGTGCCAAAGTTGTCAGCCAAAAATTCTCTAAGCAGATTTGTCAAAGGCTGAAGCCATAATCTGTAAAACAGACATTGGCATAGAGATTAAAGATCAAGAGAATTATATAGGTTTTGTTACCATATGGCAAGATTCTGTTTTAAAAAAATGTAGAAGTAACTTATGCATTGGCAGTATCTCTAGGCTGCTCTGTGAATTGTTTTGTTCTTTGAGGAAAGTCCTGCGTGGGAGGAGGGAGGGGGATGACTTTAGTTATTTCATTCATGGGCTTTATTCTGCAGAGAGAAAGGGGTTCTTTCAGCCTTACCTCTGGCCAGCCCTGATCACCTCCGTTGCAGCTGTTATTTAAGAAGAACAAAAAATACAAACAAAAAACTACACATGTAATCTGGTTTGGCCATCTGGTTTTATTGTATCTTTACAGTAGGGGAAACAGCATCTTTACAGTAGGGGAAACAGCAGACTGTAATGCTTTGGGGCAGGGACCCTTTCAGCAGCTGAACTGGACGCTTGGTGGCAGATTCACATCTGGGAACCCAGTCATTGCCAAACAATTGAAAAGTGGTGGCAGGGAAGGGGGAACAGCAGCATTTCAAGTGGAAACAGCATGCTGGAGGAAATGGCCAACTCTTCTCATACCTTCTGCCTCCTCCTCCAGCCCTGCCTCCCCCCCCCCGCTATAAGTAATTCCATCTGGGAGGGAAAACATATGGGGTGGGGGCAGTGGTGGGATTCAAATAAATTAACAACCGGTTCTATGACATCATAGCCGGAGCCAAAAAAAACCCAAAGCCAGCCAAGGTAAGCGAGTGGGCGGGGCCCGGCCATTTAACAACCGGTTCTATAGAACCTGGGCGAACTCCCTGAATCCCACCACTGGGTGGGGGTAGCAAAGGAGAAAGCAGCGGATGGGGGAAGAGTTAAGCTTTCCCTCCCAGCCACAATTTTCCTGCCACAAATCATATCTATCCTTCATCACTTTGGAGCTGTCCCTCAACTCTCCTGTTCTCGAGCTCAGATCTGCCACCCAATATCTAGTTTGGCCTACATCTATCCAGGGTTTGGGACACAGGATTGTCCTGCCATGTCTTCCTCCAACCCGCATTCAACAGCATTCAGAAAGGGTGAAACAATGCTGAAGCAGTCTTGATGCTTTGTCTGCATCGGTCCACTCCTGCCACATTCTCACTCGGTCAAGAGGCCTTAGAAAATGTGGCCATATTGCAGCCAAACTTGCTCCTTTCATTCTCACTGATTTCCATGGGAGAGTTAAGAATGGGCTTAACTACCTCTCACTGAAATCAACGGGACTCCAAAGTGCTAAACCCTGGCTGGATTATGCCTTCTACGTTTAAGTGATGGGCCTTTGGGCAGAATCCTAACCTGGAGCCGGCACAGTTAGGCCAGCACAGTTTGGCTGGCACAAGGGACACCGTAAAGCATGTTTGGACCACTCTCAGAGTCGGGGATGGCGCGCGTCTGTTTGCTGGCCTCTCTGACTCGGAGAGTGGTTCAAACATACTTTACGCTGACCCTTGTGCCAGCCAGACTTTGCTGGCCTAACTGTGCCGGCTCCAGGTTAGGATTGCGTTAGGATTAACTAACTCCAGGTTAGGATTGCGCTCTTTGTGACATTGTTGTGTGTGTGTGTTTTTTCTCCCCTAGTGTGCAAAGCATTCCATTCTGATTTGGGGGTGGAGAAACACAACCCTTTAATCCATACAGGGCCTCATCACCCAGATGTTAACAGCAGTACTAGGCCTCTTAATTGTAATTTAAGCTATCCCTGCCTAAGGGCTCGCAATCAAGTTATTAGACTGTTGCAATGTCTGTGAATCCTGGTTGCACTTTGCAAAGGGGGGTGGGTGGTATTTTCTGCTATGATGAGACAGCCTGGCTTCTCCTGGGAAGCGAAGATACCATTATGGCCTTATTAGGTCCTTGATGAGCTCGACTCCTGATTAGCAACTAGACTTTGTGGGAGGGTGAACATGAAATAAAAATATTGTGTTTTGGCTTGGCACGACCATTGTGTGGCTCCAAAGAAGCCAGCAAAACAACAATCTAGCATGAGCCAGCAACATCTTTCTTTGGATTCAGACTCTCTTTGTTATGGGCTGGCACTAATCTCCAGTGATCCTTTCGCTCACTTCAGTTTTTGATAAGAAAAAAAAAAGAGAAGTGTATAATGTGGATGAGCAACAAAGGGTTTGCATCATGCAGCAATGTGAGTCAGTGCCACATGTTCTGGGGTCTGGGACGCACTCCCTTTTCGCTTGGGGTTGCGTATAGAACAAAGCCGGGGTCTGGCAGAAAGAGAAATACTGTCAGGTTGAAAAGTAATTATGCCAGTCATCGCTGCTTCGCATGCGTACCCACAAGAGGGCAGAATTGAGTTGGCCTGGGCAACTGCAGATCCAGCTTGTCGATGCTTTGGAGTGCCACAGAAGTGATTCTCGTGTCATTTGATGTGCACGCCCTTTCCCCCTCTTTTTCTTCTTTTAACACGGACAAAAAGATTCTGACATGGCCTGGCCTGGGCCTTCGCTACCCCCTCCTTTGGATGACTGTAAGGTATCTGGGAATGTTTGGAGCTCTTCACATATACCTTCTCTCAGTAATCGTCACAACAACCTGGTCAGATAGGTTTGTATTTTTATGCCCGTATTGCAGATCATGTGAGGGAGGCAGAGATGTCATGGTGGGTCTAAAACAATCAGTGCCTTCAGACTTTCTCCCTGGCTGCCCCTTCTGGGCCACCCAGAATGCTTGTATGAAGCCACACACACACCCTTCCTTCCTTCCTTCCTTCCTTCCTTCCTTCCTTCCTTCCTTCCT
>JAJKFI010000008.1:31527317-31591308 GCA_029204185.1 Lerista edwardsae
CCTTCCTTCCTTCCTTCCTTCCTTCCTTCCTTCCTTCCTTCCTTCCTTCCTTCCTTCCTTCCAAACCATTGTTGTGAAGATTTTGGCACCACTTCCGTGTCCCAAGACCCTTCTTTGTGCAACTAATTAATAATGTCTTAATTCTTCCTCTCTTTGTCCCTGCCTTTCCCTTCCTTTGTTGTCTCCCTTGTGTTCATTTTCTTGATTGTGAGTCCCTTGTGAGCTACCACAATCATTTGTACTGGGGTTCCAGGGGTTCACTCAGCCAGGTTGGCCCTCTGGTCAGCATGGGCCTTTGGCCAGTGCGTGACCTCCACCCCCACCCCACCCTGTGTCACCAGAAACAGCAAACAGAGTGCCTAGACCTTTAACTATTGTCTGGAAGAGGGAATTTTGGTAGGTGCAGCTCTACATGGAAGGGTTGAAAAAGCTCCATTTGCTAAAATCCCCTCTTCTATACAGTGGTTAAAGGTATAGGCCGGGGGGTGGCCAACCTTCAACTTTAGAGCTCCAGGACCTTGAACAATTGTGTAGAGGAGGTTATATCAGCAGTCTTATTCAAACTGTGCGTCGTGACCCACTAATTGTTTTTAGTTCAGTGCTTTTACTGTACATACTATTTTGTCCTAGTCTTGCTTTCAGTTAAGGATGTTTCATGGTTGTACAATTGCTGCAGTCCAAGAATGCCAATTTACATATCAGGAGTGTCATTATGTTATGTTATGCTTGATGATGTCACTTCCTGCCACACCATCACTTCCAGATTAATGACATCACTTCCGGTAGATCCCGACATGAGTGCCATTCTAAATAGTGGGTCCCAGTCTAAAAAGTTTGAATATCACTTTGTTATAATATTGGCCATTTTGTTCTCAATCCCTTTTTAAAAATGATTCATTGTGATGGGAGTTGCTAGGCAAGCATTTGAGTTTCCCAGTGCTTTCCCCAAGCTTGAGCACCACAAGCAAGAAGGCCCTGCCTTGGTTACCCACCAGCTATGCTGTAGATTGAAGAAAGACGTGGAGAGTGGAGTTGAACCCTGTCAATCACGGGGGGAAGGGAGCTTAAGTGGATAGGTGTCTGTTCAGAACTTCTTCCTGCAGGTAATTGTACTAATTGGACTAATTCGTTATAGGGGTTTTTTAAAAGAATTTCAATTAACGTCCTCTTCACTCTTTCCCTTCAAATGTTTAGTGAACTTGTGGGGATGGACGGACTGCACCTGTGGGCCAACGTTTCTGGCTACACGCAAATGGGGGCCTGATGTATGTACAGTTGGACATGTGGAGGACCCCATTCACATTCAATACCTCTTATCTTAATGGGTCCACACTTGTTTCTGTGGCCTGTGGATGCACTAATGCTAGCCATGTTAACATGGCAGTAATTGATGCACTGTCAATTTTGAAAGATGGTCCCTGCCAGCATCACCCCCACAAAGTGGTCCAGGTTGCTGCAACCCAGTAAGCTAGATACCAACTGGAGGAAGTAGGGGGTCACTGGCGCAATATGAATTTTGCCCCGTCGCCCTCTCCATACAGGCCCTGTCCCTAAAGCAGGCGATAAGTATGTAAAGAAAGGGATGGAGATGTGATGGACAGCTCTGTGAGAACATTAACTCAACAGGCAGTCAAAGTGGAAAAAGCCAAATTCCACATTAGGATTTATGAGGAAAGGGACTTGCTGATAAAATGAGCTTCCACGGTAATTGGAAGCCTTTCTGCTGTTGAATCTTGTATCTCAATCACTCAGATAGCAGTCTGTTTATGGTTAATTTCTGTGTTTTTATGTTTTGGTTCTGACCCGTGTCTTATAGAAAGAAATACTGCCATATTTTAATGGCTGGGGCTAAGGAGGCATGCTCTAATTCTCATGCCTTTGAATGTGCAGTGTTTTTATACATTAATGGGGATTTTATCTCCTTGCCTTCGTTGGATTAGTGCTGCTGGCTGCCTTGAACCTTTGGGCTGAATTAAAAATGAAAATATCATAAAACTTTGATCTTGAAGAGGTCCTCATTTATACAGCAAGAGCAGGCTCTATGCCCTGAATTAGACTGACTTCAGATGTAACACTGATGCGTGGGAGCCCAGAAGCATGGTTAGCTAATGCTTCCTCTTCTCCTGCAGTTCCGTCTAAAGGACTCTCTCTCTCTCTCTCTCTCTCCCCCTCCCTTGTGAGATGTGCAGGTTGTGCCTGCTTTGGAATGTCCCTTGGAGAGGAGTTCAGCTTCATATGGGACAGTGAAGGGAACCAAAAACCTGTTCATGCATCGGTGCTATGACTGAAAACATCTGATGGTTGTGAATTTAAGAACTGCCTTAAATGGCAGCCCAATCCTATGGTATCAGGCCCCTGTAGGAACAGCAGTGCCAAAACAGCTACTCCTGCATCCTATGGGCGCTGTGCAGATGTAGCAGGCACCTCAGAAGAAGGGGACGTTTGTTCCTCCCCCCCAGGGTAAAGGCAAGTTTGCGCCAGCTGTTTTGTTGGGCCATGTGGCCAGACACAGAGGTTAGGTTCCAGCTGTGGAGGCGCCCATGCACCCACTTCTGCCCCCTCCCCACCTCCCCCGGCCCCAGCAGTCCTTACCACTGGAGCTGCCGGAGTGCCGGCCGGCTGTATTGGCCCTTGCTGGGTTGCAGCACCGACTGGCGTGGCTCCAACACCAGGGCTCTCTCCTCACTGGGTGCCCTAAATGTACTTTGTGGCATGATGACAACACCTGAGCAGCTGCACTGGTGCTGCGAGCCCATAGGATTGGGCTCTCTGTGTGACCGCAATGGAAATAAAATGAAGCGACAATACAATTAGACATCTGTAGCCAGTTTTTTGTGCTGAGAGATGCTGAATTCTGTGACCAGTGTAAATCATGCCTGTTGAGCAAATTGGCATTACATTGTACCATGTATTTTCTGCAATGTTTATGCTAGCGTGGGTTATGTATTTTGATTTTATTATATACGAGGAGGAGTGCAAAATACCCATCCTACCTCCTACCCCCAGCCACACTGATAATCGTATTCCTGTTTCTGAGATCTTCACAGAGATTGCTACCATACACTTCCAAGAATATCCATTAGGACTAGAAACTTGTTTGTTTTCTAAAGGAAACAAAGAAAAAAGCTGAGATGCAAAAGCAGTTCAGTTCTCTGCCAACAATCACATTCTGCATTTTTCCCGTGTTCTGTCAAAACGGCATTGTACGCACAACACTAATGACAGCAAACAAACCCTTTCCCCACGGAAAACCCTGGTTCTATAGACTGTTACAGCAAGCATTTCCGCATTACAAATAGGTTGTGGACTCATCAGTCCGCTTTCACAGACCCTTGCTGTACGATGAGAAAAAAGTAAATATATCTTCTGTCACTGTCCTTTTCAAGCACATAATTTAAGTCCATTAGAAAATTGTTGGCGATTGTTACTTGAGCCATTGTTATCCTAATTAGATTGGATTATTCCAGCATTCAACCCCCTAGACCTTTTAGCTTGTAAACTGAATGATTTTTATTAAGGTAATAATAGTCAGTCTTGTAATCATGGCACTAAAATTAATACTTTAAGGGCAGTTGAATAAATTTCTTCATTTTTTTTCCTACTTCATACTGGAGAGCTCTGGATTTATTGCAGAAGATGCTCCTGGGGTCTTTTCTCTTCTTCTTTTTTTTCCCCCTAGAGTTAAAAGTGGAGAAAATAGTTTCCCTTATTATTCTTGGTTTGCCACACAACCTCATAACTTTTCTGGACATTCATCTTCTTGAGCTGAAATTGTCCAGGGTATTTTAAGAAAAATCAATATGCATTGGACTCTAATATTGCCTGCCATTGGGAGCTGCAGCAGGCCAATTATTCAATGTAAGGTGCTGGTTTAATGAAATGCTATGGTGGAATATGACCATGCTTTGGGTAGAAAGCCAAATGCTACTCCTGTCATGGTATTTATTCATATATACAAAGCTCAATTCTTGCGTCTTTTTGAAATAAAGATTGTTACTGACCTTTTCCCTCAAAATCAGTGTCGGAGTACAGCCCGGATCTCGAAAGAGTCGGACTAGGACTGGAAACTTCAATCGACAACAAGTTAAATTAATCTTCTAAAAACTTCTTTAATGAGTAAAAAGGCCGTTGCAATTAACTGCCCAACATTTCAATATTTTTTAAGTTAATTTGTAAAAGGTAGATCTTTCAAATTACGTTTTTTGCTCTGCAGTGACACCATCGCATGGCCAAACTCAGCTACGTACTGCAGACATGTCGTTCCTGATGTAACATGTCAATCACAGACTTAAGGCCTGACCCTGTTGGGTGGAGTGCAGGTGGTACGAGCGTACTGCCCACTCTGATTTTATAAAGGTACCATACGGTTCTTCCAGCGCTGGCGATAAGCCATTACCACCTGTGCTGGCCCAGTGCCAACCCTGCTGGCAGGAAGGTACCCACATGGAGCTGGTAAATGATGAGTTTTACCATCCTTGACAGTTCGCACTTTCTAGGCCGGTGGGGAGGGAGGACCTAAGCGAAGGAGGGGTGGAGTGAGTGTGGGACTGGTGATGACCTTATCCCCCCCCCTTGGGCCAGGCAGCCCAACATGAGGCTGCTTGATTCTCCGCCAGCAAAATAGCCAGCAAAGAGTCAAGGAGTCCCATTGTGGGAGGCAGAGCTTTCCCTGGGGGAAGGGGATAACTGTCCCTTGAGAAGTGGCCTGACTGCCACTGAATGCAGCCGTAGCCATTCGGTTCTTGCTGGTCCATGGTGCTCAGGCAGTTTGGGATTGGGCTGCCCAACATTAGAATCTCCTGCTTTGGATGGATGTTGGGCTCTGTCCTTTCAGTAAAAAGTAAGAGCATATTTCGTCTAGAACTCAGGCCCTATACAAAACTCTTCATGATCCCGGAATCACGCATGTGACTTATCCAGAAAGCAGTGTCCTCACTCTCAACTAATTTGGGGCCCAATCCTATCCAACTGTCCAGCACCAATACAGCTGCAATGCAGCCCCGAGGTAAGGGAACACATATTCTGTTACCTGGAACAGGGCTCTGTGACTGCTCCCCCCACCACAGGATGCACCACGTGCCCCATTGACATGGCAGCATCAGCGCTGGAAAGGTGGACAGGATTAGTCCCTGAGTTTGATGTCGTGACATAGCTAAATCCGATCGGCTACATAGCACCGTGTTGTCATTCTGTTCAGGAAGTGATCCCCATTTGGCTGAGATCACCCATATCATTAATCCAGAAAGACCAAAGAAGCAGTAATCAGAAGGACAACTCAGTGGCACTAAAGCAACAGCACTTTGCTGGGAATGGGGTTAAGCGATGGTGGAGGAAGCCTCCATCAGTCCGACCCACCTCCTGGGCTGGAGCTTCTCCCTTTCCACCCTCCTCACTCCAGATTGTGCCTTCCCCAAACCCCTGCTCTGTCCGGTGCCTTACCTGCTTGAAACAGGGGCTGGGGGCTCCAAATGCGGTGCTGGTGGGGCGGCGCAGACCGCTCCACTGGTGCTGCTTACTCACACGGTGTCACAATGTGCCTTTTGGCACACTTGCAACACCTTTGGCCAGCTCAGCAACCACTGCCCTGGCCAAAGGCACAGTCAGAACTGCGCTCATAGGACCCAAGTAACATTTTCTAGGAAAGGATATTGCTATGTCTTCCTTTTGCACTTCCCAAACCTTTACCATTGACAAGGAGAGAGAAAATGAATGGGATGGGTTTAATTCTTTTTCTCTTTGCAAGCACAGAGCAGCTCTGTGTATTGAGGACACACCATTAGCATAAATAATTATTGATTTTTCCCTTTTTCCATCTGCATATCTGATATAATTATATTCATAAAAAGAAAAGACACAAGGAGATATTATCTTAACAAGGGATTTTTTTTTCATTGTGTAAGACATATTTTCCCCCCACTGCCCTTTAAATAGCTATTTCATGTCTCCTGCCTCGCAGCAGGAAAAGTGGCATTTGCCACCCCTTGGCAAAATGAATCAGTGCGCCTCTATATGTAAAGCTAGTCTGTGTGTGAATTAGCTTTGGAGTTGTATTGTGTTTCTTCCGCTAATATAATATTGTTCTAGTGGTTGCTCCTGATTAAAGAAATACATAAATAAATAATTTATAATTTAATTAATAAGGTATAATATGCAAAGCGCTGTAATTTCAAACAGCTTGTAATGTCTCTAATGTACTTTCAATTTTTTTTTATTTTACATAAGGGCTATATTCATTATGTGGTTATGATAAACGCACTAATGAATTTTATTACAGGAACAAATTTAAACATGTAAATGAGATCAAATAGTATTAAAATGCAAACGATGGAGGGAAACTTATTGCAAACTAACCTTGCCAATGTACTCGCAGGGACGGCAGCCAGGAGGAGGAGGAAGACACAGAATGGAGTACAACTTTGTAGAAATGTGGCTGATGGATGCTTAATTCGCGCATTCAGCACTCAAGGATCTGTGAGCATCCCGAGTATCTTTTTTAGAACTGGTGAGCATTTTCACTGTTTTTACTATTTTTACTTAACTCTATTAGTGTCTCTCAGATAAGTTTTGATCCTTTTTGGATTCCCCAGTTGTTTCAGTTCTAGCACATAGTCACATAACGTCCGGGTTGCATACACTGAGAGCACAATCCTAACTTGGAGTTAGGCCGGCACAGTTAGTCCAGCAAAGTTTGGCTGGCACAAGGGACACCGTAAAGCATGTTTGAACCACTCTCGGAGTTAGGGAGGATGGAACGGTCCAAATGCCAAACTTTGCTGGCCTAACTGTGCAGGCCTAACTCCAGGTTAGGACTGTGCCCTCATTTGGTATGTCCCACTGAACTCTGCGAGCCGTACTTTTGTATAAACACCAATGTGACCTTTGTGACAGATTCTTTAGTATCTGTCTACTAGCAACGTTCAAAGCGTGTGCTACTATCTTAAGCATTCAAAATGTCTTTGTGAGGGTTTAAGAACATGCATAGTGGCCATTGGTTTCATGGGGCCCTAATACTCCTACACGATGTTCCAGCCTTGTTGAACAGTTCAGGGTTTATTTTTGAATATTGAGCCAAGTCAGGAATAACATTAAATATTCCACGCTTGTGGCTGTGTATTTTTTTTTTTAATGAATCAGCAACCTCTCATTTGATGACTGGGAAAGTAGTGCTGGAGGAGAGCTTGTTTTAAACCATTACATTTGCCAAAAATACACATTTTCCGTGGAGTTTTTGGCACAATCTCTCAGAGCCCAATACTATACTGTAATGGAATAGGCAGGCCGGGAGGCCTGTGCTGTATGCAGCACAGTGTAGGGGGTTGTTAGAGCTCTCCCCCGGGCAAGGGGACATTTGTCCCCTTACCCAGGGTAAGCCCCAGACAGACCTCTGTGCCAACATAATCAGAGTGCCCAACTGGTGTTGTTCCAGTCTTATCTGGATAAGATGGAGCTGCCTATGCTGTCTTCCTTCTTTCAATATATAGATGGTAAATCCTCCAGGGCAAGGAAGGAACTGTCCTCTAACTCTTTGTAAGGCTCCAGGTATGTGGGTGGCATTAAATAAATACATAATTTATTTATTTGTTTATTTATTTTCTGGCCTATGAGAATCAAGCACGCCTCAAATTTCGATTTACCTTAAAGGATGCCTCAGGGCCAAACATCATGTTGGGGCTGTAGACAAGGTAGACCCACCACAATGAAGGCCGACGGGAAAGGAGCATCTCCCACATTTAACGTCTGCTAACAAGGCTCTGCTACAGATTCCCTCTTATTTGGAAGCCAGATTGTCTTCCCTGAGATGCAGGGCCTTGTTGATTTCCTCCTGGAGCTTAGGACGGCCCTTCTGCAGGTGGTTCATTTTTGCCTTTCTCCTGGTGGATATTCAGGAAGCAAGTGAAGTTGTCATGTTCTGTCACTGGGAATTCAACCTTCTTTGTCATACTTTCGGCGATCGGCTGTGTTAATCATGTGCTCAACTTACCATTTTGGTGTGGATGAGATGTGGTTGTGTGTGTGTGGGTTTTTTTGTACTTTTGTGCCAAGATGTTCATACATTTTATACACTGCTTTGGGCAAGTGAGCTGAAAAATATCATGAAAAATGGTGTTATGTGTGCAAGGAAATAAATCAGGAGAGAGCACACACTCATGCCGGGTCACAGGATGAAGCCTGTGAGATGAGGATCCACAGCTCAGTGGTACAGCCCATCCTTTGCATCTTCAGTTTTGGCATCTCCAGTTCAGACTGGGAAGGACCCTTGCCAGACTGGGAAGGACCCTTACCCTCCCAGCCATTGTCGCCACTCTGAGCTGGATGGACCAATAGTCTGACTCAATGGAGGACAGCTTCATTTGTACATTGTGCTTACAGGAACCTTTAGTTCTCTCCTTGCCACAGGAGGTGGTGATGGCATCTGGCCTAGATTAAGGCCAGAAGGGGATTGGACAGATTTCGGGAGGAAAAGTCCATTATGGGCTATAGACCATGATGGGTTGTGCAACCTCCTTATCTTAGTAGTAGGCTACTTCAGAGTACCGGGTGCAAGGGAGTGGCAACAGGATGCAGGCATCTTGTTGTCTTGTGTGCTCCCTGAGGCATCTGGTGGGCCACTGTGTGATACAGGAAGCTGGACTAGATGGGCCTTTGGCATGATCCAGAAGGGCTCTTCTTACGTTCTTTTTTTATTATTTGCTTGTGTCACATTAGCAGTTCTCATACAGAATGGTAGTGCACTTGAGAACACAGCCAAAGAATGATTATACTCAACATAGGGCGCAATCCTAACAAACTTTCCAGCACTGACCTAGCTGTGCCAATGGGACATTCCGCAGTGGAGTAGTAGTCAAAGAGGCCTCCATAAGATAAGGAAATGTTTGTTCCCTTTCCTTTTAGCTTCATTGTCCTGGTGCTGAAAGGTTGGTTAGGATTGTACCCATAGAACTGCAAATACAGTATTTATTTTACTAACATATTAACCAATTTTCAAGGGCCATTTTTAGTTTTGGGGCCCCTGTCACAACTGAAAACAGCACCTGAAAATCAGCAACAATTCTGGTCCATTTGAGGAGGAGGTTGGCGCACTTATTGGTGGTGGCAGTGGCAGGTTTCTCTGTTAACATCTGAAAACCCACCACTTCTGAGAGGCTGCAGCCGTTATGAAAGCACTGCTTCCCTGCCCGCTCCCAGCTGCAGTCCTCCTGGTGTACTCCAGCCAGACACCCAGTAGAGAAGCAGTGCTCTGCTAATGTGTGTGGACATGTTGTTGTTGTTCAGTCGCTAACTCGTGTCCGACTCTTTGCGACCCCATGGACCACAGCACGCCAGGCCTCCCTGTCCCCCACTAGCTTCCAGAGTTTGCCCAATTTCATGTTCATCGCTTCGGTGACACTATCTAACCATCTCATCCTCTGCCACCCCCTTCTCCTTTGGCCTTCCATCTTCCCCAGCATGAGGGTCTTTTCTAAAAAGTCCTCTCTTCTCATGAGGTGGCCAAAGTATTTGAGCTTCAGCTTCAGGATTTGTCCTTCCAGGGAGCAATCGGGCTTGACTTCCTGTAGGATTGACCGATTGGATCTCCTTGCAGTCCAGGGGACTCTCAAGAGTCTTCTCCAACACTATTATTCAAAAGCATCTATTCTTTGGCGCTCTGCCTTTCGTATGGTCCAGCTCTCACAGCCATACATTGCTACTGTGTACATGAGGGGCCCTTTAAGCCATGTAGGAAGAAGCCAGTAGAAGCTGCACATGTTCTATGTGGTTTTTGTTTGGTTGGAGATTTTCAAGCTTTGTCTATCATGTTTGGAGTCAGTAGCACAACTAAAGGGTTGCTAACCATTTGGTGAGCCCTTGGGCTTTGCCATCACTGCCTGTAATGACTGTCAGTGAGTGGGAGGGGCCACTTCCACAGCGCCTTGCCATACCTGCAGTACTTACCGTGTCACCCCACCAATCGCTATGTCAGTATTTGGAGTTGCTGCTGAGGAATATGGCCCAAGATGGGGGGATTACTGAGGGCACAATGCTAAACCTGGAGTTAGGCCAGCACAGTTTGACTGGCACAAGGGATACCGTAAAGTACGTTTGGACCACACTTGGAGTCAGAGAGGCCAGAACACAGGAGTGCGCCATCCTCCTTGACTCCGAGAGTGATCCAAACAAGCTTTACGGTGGCCCTTGTGCTGGCCAAACTTTGCTGGCCTAACTCCAGTTAGGATTGCACTCTGAGTGACATTTCTATGTACCCTGTAGAGCTTGGCTTAGGAATGTTCAGGGGAGGTTGAAACTGAGTTCTTTAATACCTGTTGATAAGACTCTTTTTGGCAAGGAGATTTTTTGCAGACATTCCCTTATCCCTTTGTGAGGGTCACCCCCTCAAGGAAGATGGGACTGTCTTAGGAGCCTCCTCCTTGCATACACCAAGATAACAGACTAGGATTGAAAGGGCAAATATTTTGCAGGGTTCAGAAGAAACGCTGCATAAGTGGAAAGCTGGGGATTCCTTTCATCCAGATTACATTTTGTGATTCTGCTAAACATTTCTATGCAAAGCTTAATTGGAGTTCCAATGTGCCTTTTTTTTTTTTAGTTTATTCCTGTCCTGGTCCCTAGCCTGTAAGTCCTGGAAACGAAGCAGGTGCATGGTCCAAAATAGTTGGTGTTCAAGATCCAAGATAGCAATCCAGAATATGAGGCAGTTGGGCAGTGTCCTCACATCAGACACAAGTTTCTTGGATTGAGAAGCAATCCCTGAGAATAGGGCATCAGAGCCAATAGGCAAGGGCTGCCCTTTGTCCGCCAACAGAATGTTCTTGTGGGCTGGTTTTACAGCCCTAGATGATACCCCAGAGCTCTGTTGGCCAGGATTCTACATGCACTTCTGCATTCCTGCTAGCACCTCACATCCAGAGTTGTCCACCAGCCCGGTGTGCCTGCATCCACTTACTTGGGAGTGCCTCCTGATTGGAAAGAGATAAACCCAGGCCTGTGGCTTAATAATGCACATGCAGTGGAAACCTCCGGGTTACCCACAGTGGGTTACAGCTGGGATGGGGGCTGCCTAGTTGCAGCCTAACTAGCGCAAATGTGTACTTGGAGGGCAGCCTTTGCTAATCCAGCAGGCAGCACACCATGTCTTCTTCACCCAAGTGAGACATTTTTTTCAGTTAGTCCAGCAGGCGCTAATATACAGACAAGCCTCTCTGAGCATCTTGCCAGCCTCTTTCCTGTGTCCTTGTGCCCATTTCTTGTATGATCCTGTATCTTTGCCCAAACATCCATGCAGACAGTCTCACAACTGCTCCAAGTTAACTAAAATCTATGGATTGTGCATAAATTTGGGTGACAATTAAAAATCCCCTTTCTGGTTCCAGTGAACAGTAATCTGTGCATAATTACATTCAAATGAGATATTAGCATTTTTTGTGCTTATTCTTTGTTAATTGCAGAGTTCACTCACCATGGTGATGCTTTTGATAGAATCACGCAACCTTATTGACCTGATGCTGCAAGGCATGTTTGGAAATTCTGCTGTATTCTTCATTTTTTTTTTGTATTTTGGCATTTTGAGGAGTCCCACTGCTTTTATTACATTCCTGACACTTTTGTTAATAAATCATTGCAAAGTTAATGAAAATTGCATTCAGGCATATCCAAAATAATTGTGTCCTTTGTCATGCTAATAAATTGAAAGATGTTGATCCAATGGCTGAATGCATGCCCATTATGGTGAAGTTTGTGATATGCCTGCCTGTTGCTCTTGTACTTTTGGGCTTGGCAGATCACTCTATGAAGAAAAGTGTGTGTTTGGTTATTTTTTTTTAAACTTACAAGTCAATACATCTTAGTTCAAGTGTTGTACAACCGGCCCTTATTTCAGTTTGAAAGTGGCAACAGATAACAGATATAAACTGAGTTTATAGTATAAGCCAGAAAGAACCTTTTCATTAGCTATCAAAATCAGCAGTCCTTGTGATCCAAATGGATCTCCCCCCAACATGTTTCTGAACCAAAAAGTAGTCTTCAGAGTTCAAGCAGACAAATGATGAAGGAAGGGTCTTCTTAACACTTTCCTCTGTTATTGATTTTCTGCTGTCAATTGTCCTCCTCTGGGCTGCTCCTTACCTTGAGAGCGAAAAGATGCAGGACCAGTTCAGATGATGTCCTAACCAGCTCATTGCCATCACTCACAAGTGTATGATGGATGGTACCACTCACAGAGGTAGGTGCTGGCAATCTCAAACACCTTTCAACATGCAAATCACATAGAACTTTAAAGTTACATTTGATTCATGCAATTAGGGGTAGTCTGGATAAACTATCCCCACCTAATTAGAGGGCAGTGGGATGGTATGAGAGGGACATATGCACATGTCTCGCTTCTCTCCTATGAGATGGCAATAGGCTGGTCAAAGTATCATCCAAACCAATCCACGGCTAAAAATATATTTTCCCTGGCAGGGACAGAAGCGTAGAAACCCTGCTGGCTCAAGAAGAGCTCTGCTGGGTCAGATGGGCAGCCCAATCCTACTGCTGAATCCCACTGCAGTCAGGCAGCCACTGGGAGCTCCTCAGGAAAAGGGAACAATCATTCACTTCCCATGGAAAAGGCCCGCAGTGGGGCTCTTTGGCTCAGTGCTGGCTATTTTCCCAGTGGTGAATTGAGCAGCCCCACGTCGGGCTGCCTGGGCGAGGCGAGGGTGATAAGATTCAGTGGTGAAAGCCACCCCCTCACTAGTCTGCTCCTCCCCTGCCTCTGCCCAGTTCCTCCCCCTTCCCAAACGGGCTTACAGCAGTGATGTAATGCACCCACTATGCACCACTACGCGAGTACCGGTTCCTAGAAGTTGAGCTGGCCCCGCCCACTCGAAGCTGGCCTCGTCGGCTGGTTGGCTCAGCAGCTGCGCATGCATACTGCACACCTGCAGCCGTTGCCTACACTTTCTGTGAGGAGGCAGGCAGGCAGGCAGCGTGGCGGCGGCGGCGGCATCATGACATCACTTCCGGCTATGATCTCACTTCCTGCCACAACATCACTTCCGGTTTATGACGTCACTTCCAGTGGGCGGACCCTGACAAGTGCCAATCAAAAGTGAGTACCTGTTCCTAAATCATTTGGATGACACCACTGGCTTACAGGCATCCGCTGGAGCGCCATCCATCCATCTGCTCGCATTGGGGCCAGGTGCTCATTGAGCGCTGTACAAGCCCGAGTGGTAAGGTGTCACAAATGCTTTATTCATTTATTAAAAGCCACATTCATGACACTTTTAGCTTGTGGTACATCTGTACTGCCAGCGAAAATGGGTTGAGCCCCAAATATCCATCTAATCCAGCCATCTGTTTTGTACCAGCTGCCTCTGAGAAGCCCACAGAGCAGGTAAAGGAGCAAACACAACTGGACCCATTTGGGCGCTGCTGGGTTCAGAACTGAGCTACCTGGCATGTTTGCCTACTTACAAGTAAACGTGCAATTTGGCTCGGTTTCACTTTCCACAGGGCTCTCTGCATTTTTCTCCTTAGCTATCCACTTGTTACTTTCAGCTATGTGACCCGGGGCGCCAACTTGACTTTAACATTGGGGGTGCCCATAGCCACACCCCTGACATGGCCATGCCCCTGTCATCGCCCCAGCCTCGGAAGTGGCTGCTGCAAGCCGCTTCCGAAGCCAGGGCGGGCAATCGGGGGTGTAAAAGGGGGTGCTGCGGCCTGACAGCAGCCTCTTCCAAGTCTGGGGCAGATGATTGCCACAGCAATAGCTCACCCTGGCCTCGGAAGGGGGTACTGCGGCATGAAAGCAGCTTCTTCCGAGTCCGGGGCGGATGATTGCCACTGTGATCGCTTGCCCCAGCCTCAAAAGGGGGTACTGTGGCCTGATAGCGGCCTCTTCTGAGGCTGGGGCAGGTGATCGCAGTGGCCCAGCCTCGAAAGGGGGTGCTGAAAGTGGGCGCCCAACATTGGGGGTGCTGAGCACCCCCAGAAAATTATTGTGGGTGCCATCAGCATACTGGCACCCACAGAGTTGGCGCTACTGATGTGACCCATCAACAATCAGGTTGCAACCCACCAAATGGGTCGTGATCCACAGTATTGAGAAATCTGACTCTAAAAACATTTTTGTTCTGGCAAGCTTTTAATGTGTATGTTAGCTGAGTTTTATTCCTGCTGTTTTAAATGTTGTTTTTTATAGTTTTCAGTAACTGCTGTTTTGTCATTTTGATATTCTATTTTTTTGGTTTTAAATGTTTTTGTTGCCTAGGGGGATTATGCTATAATAGAGAGCAGGTTATAAGTTTCTATAACAACTAACTAACTAAATACTCCACATAAGCTACTTACTGCAGTGGCAGATACGTTTTATGGGGAGCAGGGGAAGCTGGTCAGTTTTCATCTTTATGAATTATTATGACTATTATTCACAGTGGTGTTGCAGCCCAGCAGATGCTTGGGGATGGAGGCTTTCTATGTTGTGAAAAAAGACTCATGACTTTTGACTTTCAGAGCGCAATCCTATACTGCGTTAGAATGGCAAAGCCGACGGGCCTGTGCCGTATCCAGCGCAGTATTAGGGAGGCTGGAGCCTCCCTGTGGCAAGGGCATGTTCATGCCCTTACCGTAGGAGAGGTTCCAGCCTCCCCTTTGCATTACTCAGATCTCTGCCTGCTAAGATCAGCAGGCGCAGATCTGAGGAGAGCGCACAGCCCAAATTGGGGCCACGCGGCATCCCAGATGGACTTAGGATTCCGCCTTATGGCCAGATCCTGGGCCTGCATCCCTCCCAGGCCGGCATGCCTGCTGCACCTGAGCCACCCCGCACCTTGCCACGGAAAGATTTGTGACGCATGAAAATGACTTGTGAAATTCCAGGGTAGAGTTGCCACAGGCAACCCCCTAGGACTCGTGCATGAGTCAATTCATGTGGGGGCGGAGACTCCTGAATTGACTCAACTCAAATTTTGAGACTTGTTCACATCAGTGGAGGTTTTTGGGTTCTCACTAGTTAAAATTCAAATGTTTAAGAATTGGTAAGATATTGCCATATAATATTTGATGTTTCTAGTAGTGTGGCTTGTTGCAGTTATTCAACTGTTAACTTATCTATACCTATATTGAATAGATATTTAATCAATATTAATTTATGGAATTCTTTGCCACAGGATGTGGTAGTGGCACCTGACCTAGAGGGCAGGTGATTTGACAGATTTACAGAGGAAAGGTTTATCATCAAGGGAGCAGTAACAGGATGCGGTTATCTTGTTGTCTTGTGGGCTCCCCAGTGGCATTCGTATGGGGGGGGGAACACTGTTGTAGGAGCCTGAGCCTGATTGTAACATGGCCCTCCCTTTCAACTCCAGAGTGATTCACTTGGAGAGCCGGCTCAGAGGCTTTGCTCTCCGAGCCACAAATGGCTCGGGAGGTGAGGGGGAGGGGTCACATTCACTGGAAATCAGGCTGCTGTAACATTTTGCCCCCTTTTAGGAATGCCACTGATGCATTTGGTGGGCCATTGAAGAAGCTGGACTATTTGGGCCTTTGGCCTGATCCAGAGGGGCTCTTCTTATGTTCTTATTTCTTGAAGGCCTATACTAGGGTATTGTGCCTTGTGCATCAATGACAATAGGGGCGGTTGTATTTTCTTTTCCAAAAAGTATTTCAATTTACATATCTTTGTATTTTGTTATCTTTTCTAGTTGTTGCTCCTTGATTTAGTTCTCTCCTGGAATGGCCACATCAGTGTTGTTGTTGCTGTTGTTATTGTCGTTGTTGTTGCCGTCATTGTCATCATGATCATCATCAGTGGTGTAGATGATGATGATGATGATGATGAAGATAGCAGCAGCAACAACAACAACTATCATTATCATTATTATTATATAGTGCCATCTAGACGTATGATGTTTACATAGCATGAAAGAGAAGGTCTCAGCCCTGGGGGGTTTGCAAGCTAAATACTTGCAATTGAAATCTAAACACAAGGCTCTGGACTGCAGGTGTTCCAGATATTCCAAGTAAATGCCCTTCAAATATTGTAGGAAAGATGCAGTGGAGCCACAGAGAAAACACAGGGATCTTTTTCTGTTACAGAGTGCTGGTCTTCAGTTTCTTAGCCTACTCTGTGTAGTAATATTGATGACATTTAAGCGTTGGCTTATGCTGGCTCGATGCTCATATGAACATATCATGACATTATAAGACAACTGATTGTTTTTGGAAAACCTGGCTGTAGCATAACGTATGGCCCTTAAAGTATAGTTTTGATAGAATCACACAGGAGTTTCATGTCATAAAAGCAAATGAGTACTTGTTTTTAGGAGCTTTTGTTATGCCAAGCTTTTGTTCTGCTGTAATATCTTTTAATTTTGTTTTTAAAAAAAAAAAAAAAACCCACTGCATATTTGAAAGACTAGTTGCATACTTTTTTTACATTTTCTTAGATTCGCCGGCGATTACTAATGCTAGTGTGGATATATTATGCACTCTGACATCCATGTCATGTTTGGTTTGCTTAACTGTTCTCCTAGTAGTCAAGAACTAAAAGTTTTCACCCTCCAGTTGCCTTGGAAGGGTCAAGCTGGCTTGAAGAAAACAAAGCTGTCTGTTATCAATTTAGACATCATCACCAACAATAAACATGCCAGGATCTGTAACTGCATTTTGTTATCTGACCGTTCTTGATAGTACAAAAAAGACGGCTTGATTTTCATTAGCTGGCCTGACCCTGCAGGGCTGAGAGCAAGGGAAAAAGAATGCGTTTTGACATGAAGTCAACTGAGGAAACATGACATGGAAGCCAGCAAAGAGCCCGCTATGCATCCCTCAGGTGTCATTTTTAATCAGCGGAAGGAGGCCTGCCACTTGAGGGAGTTAACTTCAAAATGAACTGCTGGGCTGTCGTTTGGAAATGTCCACGCAACCCAGCCAGCGAAGGTTATGCCCACCCTCCCTTTCATTAAAAGTCAATTAACCCAAAAAACAGAAACAGAAATTTTGTCTGTATGGTGGATCGCCATCTCTCATGGATATTGTAATTGGTAAGAGCCTGTGCTGGCAGGGGCTGGACTGCATGATCTTGTAGGTCCCCTCCAATTCTGTGATTCTATAATGTTGGCAAACACTAAGTGTTCATATCAATACTTTTAAATCTGTCAGGTTTTGATTACAAATTCCGTTTCGTGAAATGCTTTCATCAAGGCAATGTTAAGAGCACAATCCTAACCGGGAGTTAGGCTGCAAAATTTGGCTGACACAAGGGACACCGTAAAGTATGTTTGGGCCACTCTTGGAGTCAGAGAGGCCAGCACACAGATGTGCGCCATCCCCCCTGACACGAGAGTGGTCCAAACGTGCTCTATAGTGTCCCTTGTGCTGGCCAAACTTTGCTGGCTTAACTGTGCCGGCCTAACTCCAGGTTAGGATTGAGCTCTAAGTCTCTTTCAGCAATAGTGTAAGAACAGAAGAAACTCAGGAACACCCAGCCAGGCCAGAACAAAGGCTCTTCTAGCATCCTGTCCCCCATTGTGTAATTCTGTACATTCTGTAATAATGTTATGAATAATAATAATGATGATGATGATGATGATGATGCTTAATAAGAACATTAGGCATTAACATGCCTGATTAAATACTCCTTATACTTGGTTTATATCCCTATGTGTAAATCCAGCAGCAGCCATGTCTGGATGTAGCAGTTCCAATTAGGCAAACCTGCATTTGAAGTTTTACAAGTGGATGCAAGTTGGGAAAGCAGAGATGGCTCTTCGGCAAATGGGACTCAGCACCTGGTGTTGGCTGCAGTTTAGAGGAAGACGAATAAGCACCAGAGAGAAGCAGAAACACAAATGAATGGATAGCAAGGATTTGCGGTCAGGGGAGGCTGAACCTCACCTGTCCTATTCCAAGCCTTTCCAGTGATTGTGGTGCTCCATCCTCTTTCTGAGAGGTTGCTCGATCACAGGGAAGGCTGAGCTGCTGCAAGACTAGCACTGAGGCAGACAAGAGCTCCATCGATTGCCCATGTGGAAGCTCAGTGACCTGAAAGTTTGGCGGGGATGTCAAACTTCCAGGTCACCGAGTTCTATGGGAAGTGCCTCCCCAGCCTTGGACCTCACAGGCAGCGCAATCCTACAGTGCGCGCAGCACTGGCACAATGGGATTGAGCTGGCACTGTGCACCTAGCACTGATGCGGGGGCACCGATTGGGTGCACCGCGTCAGCACTAAGGTCACAGGGTCAAAGCTGGCCAGTGTAAGGGAGGTGCCATGACAGCGTGCCACTGGCGGGAGGAGGGTGGAATGTGGGCGGGACAAGGGCGGGCCTCAGATTCGGCCATAAGGCTGAATCCTAGGCCCGTCGGAGAGGCCGTGCAGCCCCGATTCAGGCCATGTGGTCTCCTCGGATCTGCGCAGGCTCTTTAGTGGGCGCAGATCCAAGGAGTGCATAGGGGAGGCTGGAGCCCCCCCCCCATGGTAAGGGAACAAACGTTCCTTTCCTGCGGGGAGGCTCCAGCCTCCCCAACCCAGCATTGGATATGGCGCTGGCCAGTGGTGGGATCTGAATGAGCTAGGAACCGGAACGATGACCGGGACTCACCGTTGATTGGCACGTGTCGGGACCGTTCAAAGCGGCCCAGCCGCACCCCGCAGCCCGTCCCTTAGGTTCCGCGGTGGATGCGCCTCACCTCTGCTGGCTCAGGCACCCCACCGCCCCTACCCGCCCCCCCCGGTGAGCAGGTGCCCCCTCTGAGGCCAGGAGCGCCTCGCAGCGCTGCATCCATCACGGAGCCGGTGGCGAATGGCGGCGAGTGGGCGGAGCCAGCCCTGATTAGGTTCAGGAATGGCCATTCCGGCGCGTTCCTCCTGGATAACATCACTGGCGCTGGCCAGCCGGCCTTGCCATTCCGGTGCTGGGTTGGATTGCACCCTGAACGTCACAGTCAGGACGTGCCCTCTTGTTCTTTAGTTGCAAAGATATGCTTTGAGGCAGGTTCAAAAGCAGCACAAAGTGGAGTTGTGAGCCCCCTTGCAGCCTACCACAATCCCAAGATGGCACAGCTGCATTTGTCCAAACAAGGATAACTTCCAGTCCACTTGCCGGTTTAAGCTCATCTGCTCATGAGCTGAACATCACATGAAGTTTGGTCCCCACCTTACATAAAAGAGGCAATTTCTGATTTATTCAACTCCAGCTGAAGTTGCAAAAGTGAATGACAGTGTGGTTTCCGTAATCCATCCATTAGATAAAAAGAACAGAAGCAGCTCCTTGAGCATTTTTGCAGGGACTTGCCAGACCTTCGGCTTTTGAATGCTGGGTTCTCGTCATGTGAACCAGAGTCAGGAATGCTTGCCAACACACACGCTGTCAAGCATGGTCTTCTTTATTTTTAATTTTACTTTCAGTGTCAGAAAGTTGAAAAAGCGTTAGAAGTTCACGATTGCTGAACCGTAATGCTAGCTCTAAAGCTACAGTCTATGAAATTTCATTTAATGGCATATTGATGATGGTCGAAGGGGCAAGAAACATCTGGTGAGCTATGAAGAGGAAAAAATAGACCCAGCTAATTATTAAAGGGAAGGGAATTGGGAGGGGGGACACACTATTAGAAAAAGAATGCTTTCATTAGAGCACTTTATAAGGTGGGATACAATTTTGGAATCCCCAGTATTGGCTAACCATCAGGTCATTTATCCCTGTTGGGAAATGTGAAACAACAGGGGTGGGGTGTGTGTGCAAGTTATGCACCAAGGGTCCCATAGAGTATCTTCTGCATATGCAAGTGCATTCAAATAATGCTACCATATACCTACTGATCCCTGGGCATTAACAGAAGCATCCTGTAATATTTTTGGAAGAAAATTACAATCACAACCCATAATAACACACACTTGGCATTGTATACCAGGAGAAAGGGCTTTAAAAAAAGGTCTTGAGAAATTCATGCAGTAAAGAGAGGAATGAACCTGTGGAGCCTCCATGTAGAGAGGCAGTATATCTGAGAATAGCAAGGGGCTGGGCACGAACAAAAGGGTGTGGCCATTGCTATCTTGCTTGTGATATTTCAATAGTGGGGCAGAATTAAGGTGTGTGTGTGTGTGTGTGTGTGTGTGTGTGTGTGTGTGTGTGTGAGAGAGAGAGAGAGAGAGAGTGTGGGTGTGTGTGTGTGTGTGTGTGTGTGTGAGAGAGAGAGAGAGAGAGAGAGAGAGAGAGAGAGAGTGCAGTGTAGAATGTACATGCTAGCATCTAAGCAAGGGTGGCACTGGCAGTCAGCTTGGTCAGATGCTTGCTTAGGTCTAGACCTGGATTAGGGCTCTACCACTAAAACTTCCATATTTCTGGTACAGACTGACTTTGAACCGATTTGACACCGGCAGCATTGTAGAGGGCTCCCACTGGAATTCAAGAGCACCTTCTGTTTGCATGCCTCATCACACGCGATCACTTAACAGTCATGCTTCATTCCCCCAAAAAACTGTTAGGTAGGACTCTTTGCTAGCCCCTGCTAACTGAGCAAGAGGCATGCTTTCAAGTGGTGTTCCTCGTACATTTAGCAGAGGGAGAGTCATTGTCCCTCTTCACCCCAACATAGTGGCTTCTTCTAATGGCCATTGATGGTGGTGGTCTGCATTTTTTTTAGATTGTGAGCCTTTTGGGGACAGGGACCATTTAACTTTATTTTTATTTGTTGCCTGAAAACCGCTTTTGTGACCTTTGTGTTAAAAAAAGTGGTCTATAAGTATGGCTGGTTGATTGGTTGGTTGGTTTGCCTGAGAGACCACAAGAACCTGAAGCCAGACTTGTCTCCAGTTCTTCATTTGTCCCCATCCATAGGGCTAGCTGGCAAATTAAACAAAGCCTTTATGTTTTCCATCTGCAGCGGAAATTACGTTTTGATGTATTGACGTTTCCCCCCAATCACATGCCATTTTTAATAACAACAACAACAATAATAATTGTACTTCCCCTCCAGCCACCTATTAACTGCTTGGCAGGGGTACCTGAGAGTTAGTTCCTGCAATTGTCTGGCATCCATGATGTGACTAAACGTAAAATTCCCGGTGCTAAGAGGTCTTATTCATGGAAAAAGCATATATTTTGGGTGTCATTTATTATTTATTCATACTGAGATCCTAAAGATGAATTTTTTTAATAATAGGCCTTTGTTTGCATTTGCATTTCCTCGCCAGTAATATTATTTAGCAGTTCCTGCAAGATGCGGTGCTTGGACCAAGTAATGGAGTAAAAGCCAAAAAAAAAAATCTTTTGTAAGTTTAATAAACTCTGGCCTGCGAGATCATAATTGCTCAATAAGGGCGCGAGTCTGTTCTGTGAAAATCAATGGGAGCGTTTCTGGTGACCGCGGGGCTGGAATTTCCTTTGCATTTAAATAGCTTCATACTGCAGCCATCTCTTAGGTTTGTACGAGCAAAACTACATTGGAAGGTAGTAGGGAGACATGCCAAAACCTCCACGGTGGAGTATCTCCAGCACCCTTGGACTCGACAGGAACATTCTCCAGAGAAGTTCTGTGTTCATGTTTCTTAAATTCTCTCCCTCAAGCCAACTTGTTCTGGCAAATTTCAAATGTATAATATTTGCAAAAGCTGATGCATGCTGGGAACACACAATGTTTACTTATTTAGAATATTTCAGTAGTGCCTTTCTGTAAAGAGCAAAAGACTCCATTTTGTCCAGATGACTCCATTTCATGGGGAAGAGCTGAAGCTGCTAAAACTGGTGGTAATCAGCTCACTTCCTGACATAATCAGGAGTGTAATTTCTGATCTGCTTTGTTTCTGCAGAAAGGTGTGAGGTCATAGCTGGGGTCAGGAAGGAAATAGCAATCAGGAAGGTTCCATCCGGCTAGTGCTAAAATCAAGAAGATTCCACACAGCTGAGACACATCACTTAGGTTGTGTACGTAACCTTTTCTGACCATTCTGTGACCTCCGAATGTTCCATCACCCCATCAGGAGATGGCCAACCTTTATCCTGATTGGATAATTGATTGTGCCAGAGAGGTATAAAGATACCCAGTTTTGGGGGTACAGATCAACACACACCATTAAGACCATCAGACCGTCAAGACACCATCAAGACCATCAGCGCTTCAAGACACCATCAGACCATCTTCAAAGAAGATCACCAGACCATCAGAACCCTTCAGATTTCCAGACCTTGAGATCGCCTTCTCCAAGCCTGTCCAAGATGCCTAGATGGATCTGCTGCCTGCATTGGACTGAGAAGAAGGTGAACGTGTGAGGCTTGCATGGACTAGGGCCTAATCTAGAGTTAGGCATATAGTTGTTTTGTTATTTTGAAGTGTATCTTAGTTAAGTCTCTGTTGGTTCTTTTAAGCCTTTCCTAGTTTTGTAACTGTTTGTTTTCATAGATCATAGTTAATAAAGCTTTGTTTGTAAGTATTTGGAACCAGACTCAGTTTTGCTGCTTTGGCATGCTTATCAGTTGTTAAGCTTTATAGCTTTGGGATAGATCCAGTAATGGCATCTAAATGATTTAGCAACAGGTACTCACTTTTGATTGGCACTTGTGTCGGGGCCCACCCACTGGAAGTGAGGTGATAGCTGGAACTCAGGAACCACCCCCATGAACCGCTGCACCTCCGCGGTAGTCTGCGCAGCGGCCCGGGAGAAGGCCCGGGGGTCCTGGGCCTTCTCTGGGGCCGCTGCGCGGGCTACTGATTCCCCCCCCCAGGAACTGCCGCACCTCCTTGGGAGGGAGCCCCAGGCAGCATACCTGCTCACGCTGCTGCTGCTGTTGGTCTCCCTCACTCCGCTGCCTGCCTGCCTGCCTGGCTCTGAGAACGTGCAGACAACTCAAACATGCAGGCAATTCAAACGTTGCAGGGGGTGGAGCGCCGACGGAGTCGATGAGTGGGCAGGCAAATGGGCGGGGCCAGCCCTAATCCTAGGAATGGGTACTCGCGTACCCCCGCGTACCCGCTACATGACATGTCTGGATAGATCCCTGTAGTTGGGGCTAGTTTAGCCTGTGGACTTTTTAAAAGTTAAGAGTCTGTTCGTCCCTCTGTTTGAGGCTGTAACTCTTAGCTGTGGTCCCAGGCTGGTAGTAGAGGCTGTGTGCCTTGTAAACGCTTAAGGACACACTCTGCTGAAAGTTCACAACTCATATGGGCCCTGGGCTGGTTATAGGGCATATGAGCCTGTGAATTACACTTTCCCCAGGCTACAAGTCAGAGTCAGGAAGGATGGTGCACATCAGTGGGCTGGTCTCTGACTCAGAGAGTGGTACAGACATACTCTTCGGTGTCCCTTGTGCTGGCCAAACTTTGCTGGCTTAGTTTATGCCAGCCTAACTCCAGGTTAGGATTGCGCCCTAAATTGCCTGATAATAGGTCTGACAATTAGTCCATCTTGCCTATCTTTGCCTACTCAGACTGACCCTGGTTTTTCTGGCTCTCAGGCACAGCTGTTTCTCAGCAGCTGCTACCTGGCCTTTCACCTGGAGATAAGGGGGACTAAACTTGGATGTTCTGCATGAAAAATCTGTGCTCTGCCATTAAGTTCTCTCCTTTCCCCCAAGGCCAGAGATATGCAGAATCCCTGCCTGCTTTCAGAATCCCTGCAGAATTCTTGCCTGACACAACATGTTTCTGGAGCTCTATCTGCAAAAGCAAAGATGTAGTTTCTGTAAGGGGAAGATTTTCCAAATGGTTATTTTGCATCTTTTTTCTTATGTTTGCATAATTGCACATGGTTCCTGGTTTAAGGACACAGAGACCACCATAATTGTGCACAATTCCCCATTCAGAAGCACAGAGCTGCCTTAATTAGTCATGTTTTTAAAGTGAGCGTGCAGGCATGTAAAGTTTCTTCTCTCTCTCTCTCTCTCAGAAATGAACATGTGGGTATACATACTTCTACCGCATCCACCCTTTTTGTATAAACTCTTTTGGAATGGATGGAGGAATGGATTAATTGCGTAGGATTCCCATAGAAAACACAGGTGTCACTATTGTATCCTTTCTCATTCTATGAAATGGGCAGAGCCGCACTCCTAGAGACAGTTACCTGGGAGTAACTCCCTTTAAACCCAATGCGATTTATTTCTGAGTAGACATGCATAGGATTGCCGTGTTCTTTTTCATGGAGATAATTCTTCAGATCCAATAACAGCCAAATTGTATGCATGATGACTCAGAAGGGAGCTCAACTGAGTCCAACAGGGCTTACTCCAAAACTGTGGGTTGCGGCTTGATGTCAGGCGGGTCATGGAAAGCTGGGAGCAGCCATCTTGGAAGCTGCAGACCTTACCCTTGCTATATTCTTTTTGTGGATGTTAATTTAAACTTTTGAATGAGGGTTTTTCATATTTTGTCTTTAGTTCAGTGCTTTTCCATAATGTTTTGTCCTAATCTTGCTTTCTGCTAGAGATGTTTCATGGTTGTGCATTCCAGGCATGTCATTTGATTATGTCACAGTGATGGCACTTCCTGCTTGATAACGTCACTTCTGGCTATGACACCACTCCCAGGTTAATGACATCACTTCCGGTGGGTCCCAACACAAGTGCCACTCTAAAAAGTGGGTCCCAGTCTAAAAAGTTTGAGAACCACTGTCTACTGCTTCTGGCCTTTCAGGGTCTCAGCCTTTGCTGGAGGCTTTCCGAGGTTTGCCACTCAAGACCCAGAGGTACCTGAGGTACAATTTAGGCCTCTCCTACCTTAAGGGTTCTGCTGTTGATACTGACATAGCTGCTTCCCACTGCCTATGGGTGGGTGGACACCACATCACAAGACAGCAATGCCAGGGATTGAACTCTGGGCCTTCCACATGCAGAGCTCCTGCAGTGAGCTGCAGCCGCTGGGTAGCAAAAGATCCGCTGTGTCATCGCTGAGTCATGTGAATGCATTTGAAGCTGTTTGCTTACCACATCACAAGCTGTATTACCCATTGTGTGCGGAGAAGTGTTTGTTTAAGCACTGGAGGTTATCCCAGTGGCAAGTTCATCCTTATTTGACAATAATGAAACATAAGTTTGATGTGTTTGCTTGAGTGAAATTGCCATCTGGTAAATAATATGTTTTGTGAGTGTTTATGACAATCATGGTTTAAAGCCAAAATTGACTTTATCATGATTGCTTCAAATAACACTTGAGTGTCCTAACTTAGTTTGATAATTTTTTTCCCTCTTTGTTGAATGGAGTAAATGTATTTTGAGAAGCTTCCTATATTTATATTCTTCTTTTGCAGAATGTAAAGCTCACATTTTCAAAAGCAATAATTACAGCTGATTACACAGTTTTTTCGACTTGGGTTGTGAAGTAGGAGGCAAAACAAGGTTGTTTATATCGTCGCCAGTGCTGATGTTGATATACAGGCTTTGCCTTTTGGCGGGTTCAAGTTTAATACTTGGGAATTGGAAAATGTAAGTTCGGATTTCTGTCCCTCGTGGAGCAACACAGACATGTGCTTTGATGTGAATGTCTCTCTTATAAATGTTGCAGTCCAGGACACCTACCTGGGGAACTGGGGCCTATAGGCCCATGGGAGGAGCTTCACTGCTCCTGGGAGGGTCTCTGCTAGTACAGAACAGGCAGTGGCTGTGAAACCAGCTGTCTTTGCTCTCTGATAGTCTTTGCTCCTCTTTGGTCCATTCAAGTCATACATTTCCCTTGAAACAGAGAACTGTTGGCTTGGCCTGAATTATACCTGTTCCTCTGCGAAGACAAACTCTGCAGAAGGATCAGAAGTTGCAGGAGGAGACAACAGAGGACATTCACCTAAATTGAGTGCTGGGAGAACAGACAAGATAAAATCTTTCTTTACCAAGTATGTAATTAATCTGTAAAAGGGACGTGGTTGTTGCTGGGCTTTCCAACCGGAAGGTTGGGAGTTCAAGACGGTGTGACGGAGTGAGCTCCCGTTGCTTGTCCCAGCTCCTGCCAACCTAGCAGTTCAAAAGCACCTAGGGACCACTTCGGTGGGAAGGGAACGGCGTTCCGTGCGCTACGGTGTACAGTCATGCCGGCCACATGACCACGGAAGCTTGTCCTTGGACAAAACGCCGGCTCTACAGGCTTTGAAACGGAGATGAGCACCACCCCCTACAGTTGGTCACGACTAGACCATTTGGTCGTGGGGAAACCTTCACCTTTTAATTAATCTGTGGAGCTCCTTGCTACAGGATGTGGTGATGGCATCTGGCTTAAATGCTTTTGAAAGGGGATTATACAGACTTCTAGAAGAAAAGTCCATCACAGGTGACAAGCTAGGTGACATGCAACTTTCCGGTCTTAGAAGTTGACTATCTCAGAAGGTCAGATGCAAGAAAGTGGCCACAGGATGAGAGTATCTTGTTGTCTTATGTGCTTCCAGAGGTGGGCCATTGTGAGATGCAGGAAGCTAGACTAGATGGGCTTTTGGCCTGTTCCAGCGGGGCTCTTTTGTTCTTAGGTGTGCCCTGTACTGATTGACTGCAACCTGTGCCATCACCAAGAAATTTCCTCTCCTCCTAATCAGACTATTTTTCTTTTTCCAACAGCAGTGTTAAAAAAGAATTAAAATATAAACAGCCCATCTGAAGCACAGGGACGGGCGTAACTAGCAGCTGAGTTAGCATTCAGATTAATCATTTATACAAGTCTTTTCTATTGAAAAGTGGGGTGTACCCTGCAGTTGAGAGACATGCTGTGAGCGTGTCTGAAAGGGGAATCCTATTATTGGCTCATATGTACCCTAAAAGACCAGGAGACCACCTTCCCTCACACCAATAGAGATTCTCACACCCATAGAGATTCTCATCATCAGAGACCCTTCTCCAGGTGCCCTTGCCTTCATGTTAGGCCAGCAAGGGAGGATTTTTCTGTGCTCCAAATTATGGACCTACCTCCAGCTCCTTCCTTGCTGCCCTTTAGGAGTCGTGAAGTCTGTCCTGTTCTATTGTGCCTTTGATGGCTTCAGATTGCCATGATGCTGTCCTACATGGCTACTTTAAAAAAACTGTCTGCTTTTATGGCTGTTTATACTGTTGGGTTGCTTGCTTGCTTGCTTGCTTGCTTGCTTGCTTGCTTGCTTCCTTCCTTCCTTCCTTCCTTCCTTCCTTCCTTTTAGCTTTATTGTAGCCCGCGGCAGGCACATCGCCACTGCATGGGTGCGACACCTCTGTATTGTAGACCACATTTAGGTCAATTGAGCCTCAATTGGTGGAACTGAAATATCTGAAAGAAATACGTGCTGGGCTAACTTAATCCCTATCATTGGTTCATCTAACAAAGGGGTGTGAAAGGCCTCCATGCTGGATATGGCCTGCAGAAGCTCTTTATCTAGCCCGCATCATAATTGTGCTCTCCAAGCACCACTGCTCTCAGCTACTGAGCTGCTTAGTGACGCACCAGCAGAAGCAGTGCTGCTGAAAGTGCGGGGTGAGGCCAATTATAACATGGGCCACCCTTTCAGTAGTGCCCTTTCTGCCAAGGCATCACTTTGCAGAGAGCCTCTCAGCTGCATGACTGAGAAGTCATGCCTTGGCCGAAGCGGCACTGCTGAAAGGGTGACCCACATGACAATTGGGCTGTTCTGCAGTTTTAATATAAGATTTGCGTATTTTCTCTTCTGGGCAGCTAATGAGTTCCTAGGTAAGAAAAAAGCCCTTATTTCTGGTCACCACCTGCTTAAAGACATCACTTATGGCCTTCAGCAGGCACCATGAATGGTATTCGTGAAACTAAGCTGTATGAAAGATTTGGACACCTCTAATCTACTAGTTGGACTAGACTCTTGTAGCAACCCAATTCAGTTTCTCCTTAGCACTACTACCCAGGATCCGTTTTGCTAGTGGAAGCAAGAACTGAATTTCAGACTTTCTGCAGTGCAAAGCCTTCTTCTCACCCAACTTTCAACAAAACAACACACCATGCAGCTCAGAAGGCCTGCTGTGCCAAAAAGAGATACAATAGGTTTTCCTGGGACTGTATTTCTCATGCACTCATAAGAACATAAGAAAAGCCCCGCTGGATCAGGCCAAAGGCCCATCTAGTTCAGCTTCCTGTATCTCACAGCGGCCCCACCAGGTGCCCCAGGGAGGCATGAGACACAAGACGCTTGCATCTTGTTGCCACTCCCTTGCACCCGGTACTCTGAAGTAGCCTACTACTAATGTAAGGAGGTTGCACAATCCATCATGGCCTATAGCCCACGATGGACTTTTCTTTCAGAAATCTGTCCAAACCCCTCTTAAAGGCATCTAGACCAGATGCCATCACCACCTCCTGTGGCAAAGAATTCCACAGACTAACCACCCGCTGGGTGAAAAAATACTTCCTTTTATCTGTTTTAACTACCCAACCCTCAGTTTTAGCGGATGCCCCCTGGTTCTGGTGTTTTGAGAGAGGGAAAAGAACATCCCTCTATCGACTCTATCCCTTCCGTGCATTATTTTGTATGCTTCAATCATGTCCCCCCTCAGGTGCCTTTTTTCTAGACTGAAGAGCCCTGCAGACTGCAGACTTTCTTCATAAGGGAGGTGCCCCAGCCCCGTAATCATTTTTGTTGCTCTCTTCTGCACCTTTTCCAGCTCCACTATGTCCTTTTTGAGGTGCGGCAACCAGAACTGCACACAATATTCCAGGTGCAGCCTTACCATCGATTTGTACAATGGCAGGATAATATCGGCTTTTTTATTCTCAACCCCTTTTTTAATTACCCCAAGCATGGAATTGGCCTTCTTAATTGCTGCCGCACACTGGGTCGATACCTTCATTGAATTGTCCACTAGCACCCCAAGATCTCTCTCTTGAGCGGTCACAGACAGCTCAGAACCCATAAGCCTATAGGTGAAGTTTTGGTTTTTTGCCCCAATGTGCATCACTTTACATTTGTCTACGTTGAAATGCATCTGCCATTTTGCCGCCCATTCCCCCAACATGGAGAGATCCTTCTGGAGCTCTTCACAATCCCTTCTGGTCTTCACCACCCAGAAAAGTTTTGTGTCATCCGCAAACTTGGCCACCTCGCTGTTTGTCCCTGTCTCCAGGTCATTTCTGAACAAGTTGAAAAGCATCGGCCCCAAGACAGATCCCTGAGGCACTCCGCTTTTCACCTCTCTCCACTGTGAAAATTGCCCATTAATCCCCACTCTCTGTTTCCTGGCCCTCAACCAATTCTGGATCCATAAGAGGACCTGCCCTCCCTCGTGGATAGTGGCTTGTGGTCCCATCTGATCATCTAGGCCAGAAAATTGCATTGGTGAACTTGGTTACTGAAAGGATTCTGATTAAAAACCACTTTCTGAAACTCCTCGCACACGCCGATTAATGTATCTGCTGTAAAAAAAAAACCCTGTAGAAAAAAATTCCTCTAGAATATAAATGCTTAATAATGTGTGTTTATTTTTCAAAGCAAAATCTCAATTGTGTCTCAGCCTGAGGAAGGGGGAGCCGCCAGGACCCTTGTTACCCCCTTCAGGATTTAATGAAGGGCTTTGAAGGGAATTCAAAAGCTAAGTTGCACTTGACATTTTGATGTTCTCTGCACTTGGCAATGGGAAAGTCTTTACATTATTTTTACGTCTCTGATTCTGAAACAGGGGTGTTAATGGGAAGCTGAGATCAGCCGAGTTGAATTACTGTTGCTCTCAATACCAGTCTAGGGACTGATCCTGGCCAAACGGAGCACTGCATCTTATAGCTTAGGTAACATTTCACCATTATCGGTTAACAACTGGTTTCTGGGACTCTTTCAAATAAGAGATGGGCAAACTCGCTTCAGATTGTCCTGGAACTGAGCTGAGTTCCTCCGAAAACATTAGAACAAATGGGATTATTCTTATGTGTCAGTTCAAGGTTTGTAAAAATTCAGTCTTCTTGTCTCTGCCAGCCTTCACTGCCCCGAGCAACCTTCTCTTGTTGGTGAGAGGAGCAACTGCAGTGGTGTACAGGTACGGTGGTGCCCTGTTGCCCTGATGCTCTGAGTAGTGACACGCTTGGGTGCTGCCAAGAGATGGGTCCTCCTGCCAAGAAGGGCAACTGCAATAGGAGCTGGCAGGGGTGGTGCCGGGATGGTGGAAGAAGAGGAAGTCTTCTCCAGCTCATATGTTGAGGCAAGCAAGATAAAAATTGGGAGCTTTAAAAGTGGTGATCTTGTCCAAGACATGGTTTTATGAGCTGAACCCCCCAGAGCAGCCATTTTCAACCAGTGTGCTGGAACACTGGTATGCTGCGAATGGTCCCCAGGTGTGTTGAGAGAATTTGGGTCATTTATTAGTTGGGCCATTGGGGGATGTGAGCCCCATATCAGCAGCACAGTTGTGCCTTGTCAATTTTTTAAAAAAATCTGATGGTGTGCCTTGACCATTTTAGTGCCTTGCCAGCGTGCCATGACATGGAAAAAAGGTTGAAAATCAATGCCCCTTAGTGATGCTCCAAAGCTGGTTTAGGAGAACATCACCACTAATTCTAATTCAAGGTGCTGAATTAGTCTTTAAATCCCAAAGACTGGAGCCCAGGCATGGAGCATCTTTAGAATGGCTGCATCCTTTTGAACCTAACCAAATGCAGAAACCAACATCAGAGGCCCTGCTCTACCTCTCACCACCATCAGAATGGTGGCAGCATTAGATGGGCAGGAGTGAAAAGTCCTTCTCAATCAGAGCACACCCTCCTGTAGGGTGGGTCCATGTGGATCTGGCTCTGTTTGCTTTGGGGCAGGTTGTGAAAATGTGGTGGTTGCCACAAGCCTGGGTTCTTACCCCTTCTGATTTCTGGTCAAGGCACATCATCAGTTTTGTTTTTTACAATTGACAAGGCACACCTCACCAATGGCTAGGGACTCATGTCCCCAGTGGCCCTACTAATAACATAGCTGGGTTAGACTGTGAAGCAATAACTAGTCAAAGACACATCCAGCATGCTGACACTTGCACTGTGTTGAATCTAACAAAGGGTGATGTTGTGTTTGATGGATGTTTTGTTGTGTTTGTTGTGTTTTGTTACGGATATTTTTAAGCAGTGATTTTTGTGTGATTTTAAGATTGTCTTTGATCATTTATGATGTGTTGTGAATAACTTGGAACATTCTCGTATAGAAAAGTGGATTATACATTCTTGCAAATAGGCCAATGTGGGCATGATTCAACTCTAACCACATGAATAGTCGTGGCCCCAGATCAGGACACCCTTCAGAAGTCACACCCAGGCAGGTCACTGTGGCTTGACTGAGCATTGACGTGGAGATGTGCAGTGTATCTAACAGGCACATGTATCATCTGCAGTGATTTCTCTTGCTAGGGACCCCTGCATAGTCTTCGACTAGTGCTTTTTCTAGTGCAGAGTGCCTTTTCCTCACCTTGGAGTCATTGCAAGCGGCCCTTTCTCATCTGTCACTAGGAAGGAAGGCTTTCGTGTGGAAGGGGTGGGGTACCTTCCAACATATCACCCATATTCTCATACCAAAGACCACTGCTAAATTCCAGTTCCACTTGTTCTTTCGTAGCTTCTATTCATTCATTCTGGAGCAGCCCAATCTCCACCAATGTAGAAATCAAGAAGGTTGCTTAAGGATATATCAGAACCACTGCCTGACAATGGACCATCACAGTTCAAAATATACCTGAGCAGCTGCAGTGTGTGACATAATAGTGTGTATGCCGGAAGTTGGACTGATGGTTGAGCTGCAGATGCTGCCTGGAGCTAAGCAAGAGAATCTGTGGTCTTGTTTTGGGATGAGAGATGGAATGTCAGGCTGTGACAAGCTGCTGTGCCCTTGTGGCACAGCGGAGTCACTGTTGAGCTGATTGGTCACTGCAAGTGAGAGTTGTGGGGGAGTGTGCTAGGAGACCAGTCGGCAAAAGAATGGAGTACAACAGCGGTGTCATGCAGCCGGAACGGTGGGTGGGAGGAATGGGTGAGCGGCAGCCCGCCCGTTGTGTACTGCTCCGTTTCGCCGTCTTCCCCCCCCCACGGGGGCGGGGAAGACGGCGAAACAGAGCGGTACGCAATGGGTGGGCTGCCGCTCACCCGTTCCTCCCGCCCAGCGTTCCGGCTGCATGACGCCGCTGGAGTACAACCTTGAGGACCTATCCAGGCTTGATTTAAGATTGCCTGCTAAAGCTCGATGGCATGCAGCCAGAGGAGAGAACCACACTGTGAAGGCTACATCTGGAACTGAGCTTTCGGTGAAACACAGAATACTGTATATTTGTGAAAACCCCATTGAAAAATGGTGGTTTCGACTAGCCATCCAATGAAAGCCGCCTTGGGCATTTGCTTCGGCATGGGAAAGGCAGTATATCAATTCATCAAATAAAGAAATGTGCTGCAAGCTGGCTTACTTTTCGTCTGTAAGCTTACAGAGGAAACAGGGCTGGCACTAGGTTTCCAGGGAACAAACTGTCCCCCACATGGATTCCCCTCCTACCTAAGGAAACGTCTTCCTCCAGGTTTGCAGTAGGGTTTACTTTGGTGGATGGGCTGGAAGAGAGGAAGTCATGGAGTGCAGCTATCTTGCCCCAAAAGGCTATTGGTACCGAGGCGATCTCGGATATCCTCCATCTGGAGGCTCTGCTCACACTGGCCATTATTGTATGCATATATTCTGGCAACAAGCATTGCCACCCCTTCTGGGAAATTCTGAGGTGAAAGCTGAGCCCTGAAGACAATTCCAGTGTCTTATGCCAACAGCAGCTGAGTACAGTACTGCCCCCTCTAGGCATAGGAAAAACTAGGAACTTCTAGTTTACCAGGAATTGGTAGCAGAAATGTAGGGACTGTCCTGGTAAGTAGAGACAGTTGGAACCTATTGTGTGGCTGCCATTCACCTTAGCCTCTGTCACGTCTCTTTTGGAAACGAAGCACTGCCCACAAGCACCTGAGAGGCTCTTTCAGGGTATCCACAATGTCCAGCAAACTTGCCTGTAGTAGACCTTCTTTGGGTCGATTGATTTTCACAGTCTCAATGTCTCGTGTTACCAGAAACAGATGCATGTAACCTCTTCCATCATGAGCTTGTCTGTGTGTCTCCATGTATGTCCCCCTAGGTTCTCCTTCTGATTAGGATCCAGGTCTCCTTTCATTTGTTACATAACGCTACAGCTCCCCTTGTGGAAAAAAAAAAGACACGTTTGCTGAAATGTGACCTCTTTAAGTTGGTTTTTATGCATCAAAGCTACTTGACATTTGCCAAAACAAATTTGAGTCCCTTTGGAGGGATTTTTTATGACAAAAACACCATTGATCTGACAGCTGGCTCTCTAGGGAAGAGATAGTGTAGCTGGCAGTAAAGACTTAATGCTTCTAAAGTCCTCTTTTACTAGTAGTCCCAAGGCATAATGTCTAGGCCCGGGCAAAAGAACGGAAGGAAGAAAAAAAATGAAGCCCAGGCTGGCACAGTGGCAGCTGGGAGTTTGACAGTGTTATGAAGAACTGCAACTGTTGATCAGTGAATTGTTACACTGTTGATGACAGCCCTGCAAATTAATTCTGAAATTAACTGAGGGGACTCAAAGAGGTCCCACTGTTTATCTGAAGGAAGGAGGGCCATGTAAAAATTACCAATGAAGCAGAAATGGAAATGGTTCTGTAGCTGACGCAGTGGAGCAGCTGGCCAAGTGCTGGGGATGCGGGTGCCTCTGGAAGCTGGCATTCGCAAAAGGAAAAAGGATGGCTGCAAAGGAGAAAGGCAACAGCAGGCGGGCGAGGAAAGGAAATGGCTGCGTCGGTGCTGTCGACTGAAAAGGGCTTTAATGGTTATTTCCTCGTCACCCTAGGACTGACGAGAAAAAGTAAAGACCCGGTAACAGGGAATTCTTGGTACCTTCACCAAACTAGAATTCCACACATACTCTGTGGGCAGTCTTGAGGCTTTTATATTATCTGAAACATAGCAATACATGCGTTGGCAGTGTGAAAAGAGCACACTTGGTGTGTTGGAGCATGGAACTTCTGTTGGCCAGGAGTTCTTGGTGGAGAACTTAGCAAGATGGAGAGCCTGTCATCCATCAGGCTAGGAGTCTACCCAGCCTATTATTGTTGCCTCTAAGAACATAAGAAGAGCCCTGCTAGATCAGGCTTAAGTCCCATCTAGTCCAGCTTCCTGTATCTCACAGTGGCCCATCAGATGCCTCAGGGAGCACACGAGACAACAAGATGCCTGCATCCTGTTGCCACTCCCTTGCACTGGCATTCTGAAGTTGCCATTCTGGCAACTGAAGTTGTGGGGCATTCTGAAGTCTGACTAGGAGCAGCACTTCTGAATCTCAGGCAGCAGCTTTCCCAGCCAAAACCCTTTCCTTGAGATTCTGGGGACTGAACCTGTGGCCTTCTGCATGCAAAACACATGTCCCTCTTACAAACTTTACTGCAACCCAGATGGAGGTTGCCCAGAGGAGCAGCAGCTACTGCTGCATCCTGTGGGTGCTGCAGTAGTTGTGGGAGTCTCCTCAGGGGGAGGGGATATTTGTGTCCATACCCTCAGAAAAGCCCCAGCCCATGCAATGGGGCTACTTGAGTCTGTGCCGGTTTTTGCTGGCACAGATTTGTGAAGCCCCATCTCCTGAAGCAGAGCATAGGATTCAGTGGAGGAGGCCTTGGCTTGATCCTCCCCTCCCCTGCTCTCCCCAATCCAAAAACCTGCACCGCTGGCCAGTGGTCTTACCCAGCTCCAATGGCAGTGCCTCGAACCTCCATGCGGCACTGAGGCCCAGTGCTGAGTAATGCAGGTCCAGCACTGATGCTGCTTATACTCCAGGGACCGCAAACCTGCTTTATGGCATGTTCGCGACACCAAAAGCTGGCATTGAACAGCTGCCGTGAGCCTATAGGATTCGGCTCCAAGAAAACAGGACTAGCCTTTCAGCACATTTTCAAGACTGTTCGCATCAGCATCTCGAAACTTACAAGCAGGGCGTGAGGGTTCCCAGGTATTTGTGTCCTGGATGACTGAGCCCTGTCAAACGTGTCCTGGTCATTGGCGTCCCAGCAAGTTGCATGCCACTTTAATTGGGCAACAGACTATAACTGGGCAACAAACCCCATGATATATACCTTAAACCTCTTATCCCAGTCCTAGCCCTAACCCAACCTTTGTTTTTTAAATATAAAAAGTACATCTAATATAAATATACATATATTGGGACACAAATGTCCAGGAAGCAAAAAGAATGAATGCAAATGTCTAATATCAGAACATGTATCACCGGGGCATAGTTGTCCAGTATGCAGTTGTCCTGTCACTAGGCATGAGGCATGGCTTTCCCCTGTTGTTCTTTCCTAGCACAAAGGAAAATATCGCCTCTAAACATGCAGGGTCCATACAAGTGTGGCAGATGGTTTTTGCAGAGCGTAGTAAGCATAGAAAAGGGCCTTGCTGGGCTAGAGCAAAAGTCCACCTGTCCAGCAGCCTGGTTCCCACAGCAGCCAACCAGGTGCTTCCAAGAAGTCATGCACAGGGCACAACAGCAGCATCGTGACTGAGTCACTGCACTGTGATTCCCTTGGTTTGTATTTCACCTGCTGGCTAATGGCTGTGCACTTGGCAATAACCCTGCGAGACAGGTGTATACGGATCAAAGGAATCACTTTATTGTCGTCAGATACAAAGCTGAGACCAGCAGCAGTTATAGTAAATGCAGAGACAGGTGCAAGAGGGGCAACTTGCTGAATGGGCATCGGACCACAGTCTGTGGTGAAACACTGACTCCAGAACCACACCTCTAGCAAGAGATGTGACCCCTTGTGGTCAACCTCTGCAGGGGCGGAGGCAGCAAAACTATAGGCCCACTCCAGCTGGTGAACATCAGAGGCAGGCCAAGCATCCAGACCGGGGACTCTCTTGCGGACCTCTTGCACCAGGGCGGGGAGGGGGAACCAAGGAGTGGGTCACACCCTGCCTTAGCTGACCTCCAGATGTTCACTAAAAGCCCAACTTCCAGCCTTCGTGCCTACACCAATTTGCAAGAAAAAGTGACCAAGTTAGTATAAAGAAAGGGAAAAAAACCCAATCACAGTCTGAGGTAGGTGAAAAAACAACAACCAAGGGGAGTGAAAAATTCCTACCTGGCCCCAAATGGCAATCAGCAAAACTTAGACAGTAGAAAATGGGAGAACAGTTCCTTCGGGGTCAGGAGCCAGCTACAAAATGGCGTCCAGAAGAAGAGTGCTGTGTACTATGGCTGTGTAAGGTAAGCCGCAAGCACCGCCCCCTCCCAGAGCCACCAATTAAAAGACGGTTGTCTCTTCCGGTAGCAGAGACCAGCCAAACTTTGAACCCCATGCTAAGGGCGGGGTTTGGGATTCTCTGCCCAGCTATTCGCTGTCTGCCTGATTTGCGACGTGGGGACAACAATATTTGTTTCCTTTCAGGGTTGAAACCAACAGGTGGCCCTTCTTGTTATCTGAATGCGAACAAAGTGAAGCTAGTGGGCGGGGTTAGCGGTGACGTAAATACACCCAAAACAATGCTGATTCCAAGCATTTCAAATGGGTTTTCGCATGATGTTTAGGACTTATTTGTTTACTCCTGAAGTAAAAACTTACCAAAATAACAACGTGTGATCATGGAGAAACATCATTGGTAACCTAATTATGATTCAATATGCAATTCCAAGGTTTAATTCCGCAGAATTATATTACTGAACACACCGGACGAAATGCCGCTTGCTGTCTATTTAAACTCGGATTGCACTGCTTTGACAGACTTATTTTTTGCAATCTACACAACCAAAAATAAAGTGTGAACGGGAAGGAAAGAAAAAAAGGGGGAGGGTGGGCAAAAATCAGATAAATATGTAGGAAAATCACATTAAAATCTCTCAATGTATAACACAAGTAGTTGTCAATAGGAGAGTAGTTCTTTTTCACTTCTAGGCTATTAAGTGTATTTTTTTAAACTTCTACACTCACCCCCCTCCCATAAAACAAATTCTGTTAATGTTCAGAATTAACATACAATATTACAGTAGAAAATGGAAGGCGGGGAAAAAAATGTGTAAACGGGAAGGGGGGAAAAAGGAGGGGGGAATTTTTTTTATTTTTATTTTATTTTTTCATATCTACTTCAGTTTGTGAAGGGCTGCATACTTTATGAAGTGATATTTTTCTGTAGCAACGAATCACAATGATTTTAAGTACCTGTGGAAAGTAATCCCATTTTTCGTACAGCGATTCCTGCACCCGTATGCAGAACACGCAGGCATGCTTAAAGACGTTGAGATTAACTTTACCAAACAGGCAGGGAGATTTTGATTCATGACGCCGCCGCGGCAATCCTCCTTCGCGGCAATGATCTGAGCTTACACCCATGGCTTCAAGTCTGTGACGTCATGGCTCCTCCAGTGAAATATAATACCTCTATGGTTGAAACAATATCACTCACATGAAGTGCTTTGCACACTCAGAAAGTCCCAAGTATCAGCAGCCCTTGACCGGCATTGTCATCCAACAACTGGAATTGTGGCCGACTGCCTGGACCTGGAGACCCTGGAACCAAGTGTTCTTTCCTCTTTGAAGAAATTGTATCTTTTCCCTTGAACTTGAGAAAAAAAAACAACCCACCACTTCTTCTCCGTGTGTTGAATGCGGTGTACAGAAAAGGTGTAGCACACAATGCTTCTGTAGTAGCCATTAGCATACGCTTTTCCCAGGGTCTGTGTACTTATTCTAAGCATGTGCTTTTTTACAATGCAGAACACAAGAGACTTGTTTTGTAAGATTAATGAAGGTCACCAATATTCTCCAAAGGATTCTGATAATTAAGGCTTTGTTTATCAAAAACAAGTTATATTAAGAGCAAAAAAGATTCATGGTAATTATTCATAATCTTAACAATTCAAGTGTAGCCACCTCATTTGTGCATTTAATTCTTCTTGTTAATGTTTTGCATAAATCTGCATAATTACTTGAGTTGCCTGTTGTAATTTTGACAGCTACTCCGTTCATGTGCACTAAAGTATATCAAAAGCTTGAGGTGCTGAATATTTATAATTTTACGTATGTTCTTGGAATAATATTTTTTCAACAATTTTTTTTAATATAAAATTGACATGGTATACATGAAGCGATTGCCAAACACAGATTTCCACCATTGAGAGCTCTTGATGAGAAAACAAGTCGGGCTTGCCAAGATACAGTCCCAGCTTTTTCAGTTGTTTGAAAAATGCAAAAATTAAGCACATGATATCTTTGTTTGGGCTCCGTTAGGTGTATCCCTTTAGCCTTGATAAACTTACCTTGAGTGTGTATGTATATGTTTACTTACATTTGTTTGGAACGTAGATCAGCCAATCATCACTCCTCATCATGTCGAATATACAATGAAAAACCAACATGCTCAGGCATGACTATCCCTGAGCAGACTGCAGATCTGCTATATGAAATGCCCGTTTTCAGAGACAGTGCGTCATAGAATACCTGCAATAGGAAAGGAGACTATGGTTTACATGCCCTGTTGTGGGCTTCCAGAGGCATCTGGTTCACCACTGTGGACTACTGGACTTAATGGCGGTTCTGGCCCTGGCCCATCACAGATTGCTGCCCCGACTGCCATCACCACCCAACACACCTAGAGCCTTGCATGATGTTCACACACTCTGCAGGCCCTCCAAAGGTTTACTACAGCCTTCAGATGGCTTTTAACTGTTAATTCTGATTCTTGCCGCAGCCTTGGGAAGGCTGTTAAGTGTTACTTAACGTTTCCCAAGGGTGCGGTAAGACTTTGGAGGGCCTGCGGACACTGCGCGTGGCCTGCTTGGCCTTCAGGAGGGCTCTGGAGGGTGTGCAAGTGGCGACGGTGCCCAGGACCATGTGACCCCCCGGGAACCCCCATTAGGTCTGCCCCTGCAAGATGGGTCTTTGGGCTAATTTTCCAGATGCTAATTTTTCAAATAACTTAAGGCGCAATCCTAACCAACTTTCCAGCATCGGGGTAAGAGCAATGCAGCTCTGAGATAAGGGAACAAACATTCCCTTACCTTTCGGAAGCTTCCGTGACTGCCCCTCCCCTCCGCCAGATGAAGCACGTGCCCCATTAACACAGCTATGCCAGTGCTGGAAAGTTGATTAGGATTGTGCCTTCAGTTAACTTAGTAAAATTTGTATTCCTCAGTGTTCAACTGGCTTTGTGTGTACCCCTTTTGATTTTTCATTGTGAAATATGTGCTGATTTTCCTCTGATCTATGATTGCTATTTGTGAGGCATTGGTCCAACGTGTGTAACAGTAGCCTCGTTGTAAACATTATAAAGCTTTGTTGTAAACATAAGAAGAGCCTTGCTGAATAGTATAATGGGTCCACCCTGATTTCTGTGGAAGGGAGAGCAAGATAAATATGTGATGGTAAAAAAATTGCATTAAGGCCAGAGTCTGGTCTGACCTTTGGGTATAGGGCTTCCACAGCCCCAAGCCGGGGGGTGGGGTGTGAAACCTAGATTTTTTTTCCCACCAGATACTATCCTAAAGTATAACATAAATGAAGGCTGAAAGTAGGCTATTGCAATGCAAAATATATTAGGAGTTTATTTAACAGTAAAAGGGTTTTGAAAAGGCACCAATATCTTTCACTCTAATGAGCACTCAAACGTAAGTGAGGGGAAAAAGTAAAAGGTTGCTAGAAGAAAGGGAGGGCTGTACACACAGTGTGTGTTTTGCAACATGGCAGGGGGTGAGGGGGAAGTGAATTTAAATAAAAAATCAAGGCAAAAGGCATCAACTCTGCAGTTATATGCATTAATTAAAAGAAGTTTATTAAACTAAATTTGAAAAAAACTTCTCTAATTGTGTTTACCCAAAAGCCTTTTCTTCCTAATTTAAATAGCATAAACATCTGGACTAAAGCAATATTAGAATCATGGCAGTAGTCAAGCAAATCTTGTGGAAAATAATGAAATTAGATCCCTGGTGTTGTGACAAAGACGGGGCAGGATACATCAGTTCGATGTTAATAAAATTTCCATGAATGACTGAATACAATTAAGAAATTGTCAGTTGCGGCAATGAACTTTTGTAGCTTGTAGATGTTTGCATCATTTGATTATGCTGGCAATTTAAAATTGTTTGTTAGTGTCTGTGTTGGGATATTAATTATGACCTTTATTACAGCCCACAATTAAACCAGTCATACAGCAATGAGCTGCCTGCCGTGGTGATGGCAAAAAGAGTTGAACTGTTTTGAACAGAGGGGTCTCGCCAGGCGCTGACCGAGCCTGATCTGCCAAACAGGAAATGATTTGAAATGATGCAGGATGTTAAATAAGTAAAGAAAGCCATGAATAAACAGGCCCAACCAGGCTGAGGCAACCCTCCGAATGTAAAAGTAGTTTTGATTGGTTTAAAAAGCAACAGTAGGCTTTAGTGGCTAGAAAACCAGAAGGGTAAGTATTCCGGAACCACCACGTGTAAGCACAATGCCTATTAAAGCTGCCTCTCCCACCCAGTTGCGGCTCTACAGGGAGGGCAGAGCTCTAAGTTTTGCAAGGAGCCTTACCCTGTCATGTAAATCCCTTTTCTCCCTTGCTGCTGTAGCCAGTAAGCAACGCCAAGATGTTGCTTTTCCCTGTGAGGATTGGCTAAAACGGTGCAGGAAAGGAGTGATTTCCACTGCAAGGTAAGGCTTCTTGCAAAACTTAGAGCTCTGCCCTCCCTGTAGAGACGCCACTGCTCCCACCTGAAGGTAAGATCAGAAATTCCCTACCCACTCAGATCACCCCACAATGGCAGCTGCCAGGATAAAGTACCAGTATATAAAGTTGGAGAGGAAGCATATATTGGAGGAAAATTATAAATAGGCTGTTTTCCTTTCCGATTTAACTTTGCTATTGGAAAATGGCTGAGAAAGAACCCAACTTATTGCTGCATTCTCAGGAAAGCAGCAGGCTCTGGTGTCACAGTGGCGGCACTTCTGGCCATGACATCACTTCCTGTGAGTCCTGGACAGATTGTCATTCTCAAAAGTCGGTCCCAGTGCAAAACATTTGAGAACGACTGTGTTAAGATGTTCAATCTAGTATCTTCTTGGATCAGTACGTTTGCACTTTATTGCAGATAGGAAGCCGAGGCTGAGAACTCATATGAGGCTATCTCAGGTGGAACTCTTGGGCAGCTCCTGAGGACCCACTGTAGATGCCCACCCTGGCTCCCCAGAGGAATTGAGCCTTCCTAGCAGGTGAAACCTCCACCCATTTGCTTGGCATCAAAGTGGGGGTGAGGCCAACAGTGACGTCAACAGGCTGCAGAGCTGTTTGAGCTGTCTGTTTACAGTTCGGTCTCTGAGACATTTTCCTTCGCCAACGCTTTGACTGTATACGCATCAACCAGACATTAAAGCATCAACTACCTTTAACAGCAAGAAGCCCTGAGCTGTCTCATTTGGTAGCCATCAGTCGGAACAGCTGCAAATTAATGGCACCTAAAAGAGAAATTACAAAACAAAATGAAACTGTAAAAGATGTTAACGCATTAAGGCGATTTGCGCTTAACAGCAGCAAAACAATGGGGCAGGATGGAGGTTGGTTTGAGGCAGACTCAAAGCGGAAATCATGATGTTTGTAGTCTAGCTCAGACTTCTACCTCAGAATCCCTAAGCTTCTCTAATCTGTTGCTTTTTTTCTTCTTTGCTGTATTTGTATATTGTGAACTCTTGTTTAGAGCTTTTGGTAAAAGAACTCCCCTCTCTCCCCATGCAAAAATTGTTACAAAAACCCATCCACACAAGAACATAACCCCATAAACAACTCTTTTAAGTGCACATTGTAAGATCAGTAGCAATAGCAGATGCATACTGTAGGCGTATATGGCAGCTCACACAAAAAGAAATGCATACGACTCCAGCAGCAGCAGCAGCAGCCTTGGGTACATCCAAGGTGGGCCCATGTATCTACGCATATGGGTCTGGGCCAGCAGGCAGAAGATGCAGTCTGACTTCCTTCTCACATAGCCACTAAGCATGAGGGAGTGAAACTTGTAAAACAGGCGAGGACAGGTTATGGGCAGAAGGTAGTTTGGGATCTGCTGGAAGATCTCTGGGCTTTTTGTAGTCAGTTTGGCTTCCAATTCCCAACTATTTTTAGCAATAACGTAAAGTGTTTCCCCTCACAAATTAGGGTGATGGAACCAACTCTCCGAGTCATGAATGGTTCTAGAGGTGAGGGAGAGGGGATGAGTTACGTAGGAGTTCAGGCTCCTGCAAAACTGGAACCAATAAAACATGACGAGTTAAAAGGAGTGAATTGATGTGAGCAAGGATCATGAACACAATTCTGGGACTGAAAATAAATTCTTGAACAGGTGCTCAGGCACTCTGTCCTTTTCTACTGCTTGCCCCCCATTTTGGCTATGGTAATGATGTAGATCCCAAAAGTTCTGAAGCCTGCCTACCTCTTACCTTGTTACAGTGATTCCTGGCTATTGCCAGCCAAATTACCTCAGGCAAACTTCCTTCCCAGTCTGTATTTTGAAAGTGCTGTTCTCTGAGCACAGCTGTGGATCCTAGAATTATTTCTCATACGTTTATGCTTACTTAAATCTATTTTTTCCTTGCTCCCCAGTATCCATTTGGCATCCTTGGACTGGAGGTGCTAGATAAGTCCCTAGTTCACATTTCCCTGGTTCAAATCTTGCTTTGGCTGAGTAATAAGTGAGTGGCCTTACAGAAGCCACCATCTTTGTGCTTTCGCCCACTATGTACAATACAGAGATAATACCACTGACCTACTTTCTTGGGTGGTTGTGATGATTACTGGTGCCAATGCTCTGGAATGCCCTCCCTAAGGAGGCCCATCGAGGCCCATCCCTACCTTACATGTCTTTTGGCACAAGGTGAAGACCAGGCTCTTTGGAGAAGCTGATCGAAATTTTTCACTTTTGATGTGCTGGACCTTCTTGATTAGTGTTGTCTACTCCGATGGCTGATGTCTTAGTATAGTATTTTGTGGTGCAGTTTTGCATAGGATTGTGAAGCAATTTTTACACTCTAAGTATTTCAGAAATCCTGGGCATTACTACTACTACTACTACTACTACTACTACTACTACTACTACTACTTTTTAAAAAATTATTGTCATCCAAGTAGGGATGAACAGGCTGTTGTTTCAGAGATGCCATAGGTAACTGCCTGGACCCACTAGAAACTCATCAGCTTCTTCAAGGGGAATGTCACCTTCTTCACATTTGGCAGAACTGTGTGGGGTACAGCAAAAATAAAAAAGCACTTTTAAGCACTTTGGACAATCTAAAGCAGGGGTGTCAAATGTAAAGCCCAGGAAGCGGATGCGGTCCACAGAAACTCTTTATCTGGTCCTCGGGCTCTCCTGTCACTACCACCAGCGGCTCAGTTGCTGATCTGTGCTGAGGTATCACCACTGCAAGGGCAACCTGTGTGATAATTGGGCTCTCCCATATCTTGAAAATATGATCAAGATTCGGGTATTTTCTCTGCCATTTGCAGCTAATGAGGTCCCAAGTAAGAAAAAACTGCTTATTGCTGCTCGTGAGCTGCTCAATGACATCACTTCCTGCTTAATGACATCACTTCTGGCCCTCAGCAGGCATCATAAATGCTACTTATGAAATGAATTTGACCTCCTGTTCTAAAGCATTGCACATGTTTGTTATTATTGTTATTTATTATCATTGAGCTACAGAGTGACGAAATGCAAAGGAAAACAGGTTTCTTTTAACAGGTGTATTGGAGGAATGTTCTAGTATAGAGAGGTGCAGCTTGTCAAGAGTGAGTGACAAAGCGGCACCTGCTAGAATTCCCTCTTTTTCACAATGATGGAAAGGATATGATCCTCTTTTTTTGATCTATGACTGCTTTGTTCAAAGGACAACGGGGAGGGAGGTTGTGTGTTGGTGTCCTCCAATCAGCTTGCTGTTACTCTTTTATTTTTACAAATACTTCTGTTTCATTTTCTAAACACATTCTACTGCTTCTCTGTAATCCGTTCATATTGGTGAGGAGACTTGAAAAACCCACATCAGGGCCACAACCTCTCTCTTGGAAGACGGGAGCCAGCCAATTGTTAAGGAATTCAGTGGGAAGAAAGCAGAAGACCAGTGACACGTGCCGATTGCCACCACAGAGCCACAAGAGGGAGTCTCAGTCCACGGGGTGGCATTTTGCAACAGTTGGGGTGGCAGATGGCCTGGCAAAACTCAGCTGTGGGGGTGGAGGACAGCACGGTTCACTCCTCCGTCTTCTGAAGGAACTGTTAAGATAACGTGTAATTTGGTGAATTTTCAAATTTCAGTTGTTTTTGTTTTCCCTCAGACTGGTCCCTCACTTCCCCCACACAGCACTCCCCCACGAAATGCAACTGTGTCCTAATGCTCAGATGAACAGCAACTGTTGCTAGGCCCCTAGCTCAGGAGCACTTGCCTGTTAAGTCCCCTCAGACAGGGACAGGCCTGTCACCCACACCGGCTCCTGACCTGGCAGTGGCTTCCACCACCGGATCTTATCTCCGGCAGAGGCCTGGGCAGCCTGACATGACACAAATGTCCCCTCCTCCCTGGAAGACTCCAGCACCAGCCTTGCTGCCTCTGGAGGCAGCAGTAGCCTTTTGGCCAGGCTGTTACTGGGGAGTAAGGCCCGTTGACTATCGTTGTTAAGAGCATATACATAGTAACCTGTTTATATTTCAGAGCCATAGCATTTCCTCAAATGCAGTCACTTGAGGTCATCAAGTCTGATATATTAAAAATACAATACACATTGAAATGAATGGGGATCCACCTGAAATTGGCTCACAACCCATCTAGTGGGTCCCAGCCCACAGTTTGAGAAACAGTGCACTAGAAGATTGGTGTGCATGCATAGATCCCTATGGTGCGTATGCTCAATAATGCATGACTCTTATTCCGTCAGCCTTCGGAAGGTGAAGGCAGCTATACACACAGATGTATGGCTATGCAGGTACCTGTTCACGTAGAGGTAATGACACTGATCCTTATATAATTTTTGTTGAATAATTATTGAGATACAAAATACCAACAAATAATCTGTTTATTGCTCTACCATTGTAAATACATATGCCTTGATTAAATCATTTTAATTAACCGCAGCCGGATTTTATTTCAGTGTGACGCCTTCACATTGTTTGCATAGGTACAGTGACATTCGGGTTGCCTGATAAGTGGTAAATAAAACTGTAGGTCAAACCGTACTTGTATGTCTTTCCAACTATTATCACTTCAGCTTTTGAATAACATTTATTCTGTAATTAATGGTTGTCAGCCTGTAATTTTCCTCTCCCCCAGTCATGACTTGGAACACTTCACATTTTTCATTAATTTTCACAGTGTTTACAACATATACATGTAGTTACAGTGTACAGGTTTTGTTTTATTTTTTTTTATGAAAAACCACCCAACCACACACAATTTGTATTGAGTTTGCTCAATATTCCATTCCTAAGGGGGAGGACGAGAGGAATGTTCCCTTCAGGGTTATGCCACATTCTTATCTCTTTCCTTGAACGTGTCCTCTGCACATAGTTTTCTGTTCTTCCCAAGAGCAGGAGCTGTGAATGAAGTGCCCCATTTCACATGTCAAATGGGTCATGAATCTAGGACCAAACCAGACAAGACATTGAAGGCAGCAGGGTTGCGTTTGGGGTTTAGCTGAGCACCCACGAAATAAGCACTGCGGACAGGGGCTTAGGAGAATGGGCCACTTTATTAAACTAATATACATGTGTAACCTAACTCCACCCCCAGTGTGTGGGCATCTACTCAGGGTGGGGGTCAGTAACTGCCTGCCTCCCCCAGGTCAGAGTGGGCATCGCATTCTGACTCTAAGCTGCACTCAGTCATGAACCGAGTGAGCTGACCCTATGGAGTTGAGGCAGCTGGACAGGGCAGATTCCCACAGGCCAGGCCTTTTAGGACTCTGTCCTTCCAGCTAGGGAGCTTGCCAGCCAGCTTCACCAACCCAGGCAAGTGTGCGGGGTCCTGGCTCACCTCCTGACCTTGCTTATCTATATACTAGTCTATCTATATACTAGTCATTCCTATCTATATACTAGTCATTCAACCCTACCTACCCAGCCCACACACCACCTCCCCACTAGCAGTCTGGGGTTGTCGTCCCCCCCCCCAAAAAAGCCCATAAAGAGCCAATCAGACTGACAGCAAAAAAATTCTGTCTGGCTCCCAACAGGGCAGCCAGCTATTCTCAGACTGGATACAGGGCAGGAGGGAGGGGCTTGGCATCCTGAATTGACTGAGAGCAGCCAGGGGAAATGCCCATCTGGCTGCTCGGATGCCACGCCCAGCCCAAAGCCCCACCAATCAGGTGAGGGTATTTTGTGCCTCTGGCTAGCAGTCTCCCACAGGGCCAGGCAAAGGCAGTGGCTCTGCTGTGGTGCGGCACCAAAAATATTTTAAATTAAAAATAGTGACTCTGCAGAAGCTCGATCTGAACTGGGACCTTAGTGCAGAAGGAGGACATGTTCATTTCTGTGATTTTCTCCTTGAACCCCTGCCCCGCAGTTGCAATGAGCTGCCAAATCATTGTTTGTTTCAATAGTACCTTCAGGAGCCCATAGCAGCTTCAGAGGGAGGGAAATTTTCAGCAAGTAGCAACCCTTGCAGCAATAAAAGTATCAAATCAGGGAGATGTGCTTGCCTAGTTCACTCTCTGCAATGTTGGTTTTCTATTTGCATGGTGAATTTAATACAATGGAATGTAAAAAAAAATCCTGCCAAGTGGTAACACTCCATTCTACCATCTCCCTCCTACATCATTCTGCTGCCCATGTAGACCCAGCTCATCTGCGTTCACCCTAAAAACAGGGCTGGCATGAAATGATGTGGAGAACCTTGCGTCCTGATGTACACCCCCACCCATGTACAATGTACTCCCCCCCCGACATACATTTTATGACAATGAGTGTGATTTATAAGACGTATGTCTGAAGTTTACTGGTGAGACAACACAAACTCCAGCTTTATTAATGCTCTTTTATGAATGAAAAGGTTGCTGCTACCTGATTGTAAATTGATTAGCACCGGAGATATAACCTCATGCTTCTTTGTTAACTAATAAGCTAAACAAATTAAATTAAGTGGGGGTTGTCCCTTTCTCTTTCATTACAAGAAAAGCCCTGGAAGGTTCAACCAAGTGTGTTCCTTATGTGAGCATGCTGGAATGACAGAAATAATTTTGTACAACAGTCAGACAGACAAATTTGTGCTGATTGTCTGTATTTTTTTAAAGAAGAACAGTGAAATAAATAAAAGAAAGAGCCTGGCCTAGAGACTAGAGTAAATCACAAAAGTGATCTCAAGTGAACAGAGATAGATTTCTGGAATACGGTGTGCAATGAAACCACTGACCTCTCTTACGAGGGTTCATGTCTTTCTCTACAGAAACAGATGGGTAATAGCATAATGCCAAAATCATGCGCTACATAATATGGACCCCGTGATTGCAGACCTGATTGCTTGCCATATGGTAACTGAAGGGTTGAAAAAGAAAATGGGATGATATGCAAACCTTTTAAAAAGCAACATTTTTATGGAATGGCCATTACATTAAAACCCAAACTCGGCAAATGGAAGGGAAGAGAAACTGCAGTGAATAATGATGAAATAACAAAGCAATAAAGGGGAGGAAGAAGGAGCTGAACCGTACAGATTTTCCCTCTCCTTGTTTTCAATATGCAAAATAATGCTGCCCTTAGAGTTGTTGGGAGGTTTGTTTTATTTTGTTGCTCAGCACGGTGCGATGGGTGTTCAGTGTAAGTTGCGGGGACATGAATGCCTTCAGGGCAGAGATCTACTGTAGGCAAGAGAGCAATGCAGAATTCCAAGTGGCCCAGACAGAAACAACCACATTAAAATGGGGGACGCTCCTTCTGCTTGGCCCACCCATCTCATCTATACTAGCACTTTGCAGATGGAAATACGAATGTGCTTGCATAGCTAGCGCATAGCTAGCGACAAGGCCCTTGTTCTTATGGTGAAGAATGAGTTGAAGAATATGAAGAAAACAGCAACCCCTTGTTGATGTTCATGTACTTGATATTCTGCCTTTCTTCCATGATAGAATTCAAGGTGGGAATGGTGGAATGTCATGACCTTCTTTCTCTATCTCCAACCTTCCCCTCCTTCCTTCTCAGCACCTGGATAGAGATGATGAAATCCTCCTCACGTCCCCTCCAGTTGACCTTTAAATGCTCACCATCAGGCTCTTCCTGACCTGTCCTTTGCTTCACAAAACATCCACCACCACCACATGGCCAAGAAATGTTCTCCCGGCATCTTCCCAGCCGCTTCTCCACTGGCTGGCGTTATCGTCCATGGCCTGGCAACTGCTCTGTTCTGGAGCTGCTTGATCAGAGGTGGCTTGTCTTTGTTGGGTGTCTGTAGCTCTGCCCAGATTGCAAAAAGCTGAGGATAGCGGGCAGGGGTGGGGTGTCTGACTGCTGAACCCAGAGAGGAGCATGTCCAGGCAACCTCCCCTCCCATGATGCCATTCTGTTTTGGGTCCCTTTCCCATTTGAGTGGCGGCCAGTGATATGGCGAATGGAGAAATGGGAACTGTACATCATGGCACATGCTTCTTCTACTACATATGTCTTTGTTTTTTTGTTGAGAGAGAGGGGGGGAGAGAGAGACCCCACCTTTCTCTTTCCGAACTCTGGGTTTCTTATACTATATAAAAAACAATAAGGTAAAACTAATTAATAGCAGCAATATAATACAAAAACAAGATAGAGAGAGATAAAAAACCAAATAATCCCACAGAAGGTGCCAGAAGAGGTCTCGGCAGGCCTTCAGCAGGTCTTGGAAGCCAGAAGGAGGCCTAACACCCGTCGCATGGCAGGATGTGCCATATGAGGTAGGACATGACAGGGAATGGCCTCCTAGAGTCTCCACAAATTGCACCTCAGAACGTGGCGGGACAGGTTTCCGCGAGGGAGAGGCTCCCTAAGACACTTTGATCCTTTTATGGTAACAACCAGCACCTTGAATTGCACCTGGATACATTTTGGAAACAGCAGAAGAGGTGTTCTGTGGTCATGCAACTGTCAGTTGGGACCTGTCAGTCCAAGCAGCTATTTGCTATTTGTACCAGCCAAAATTTTTGGAGGGCCTTTGTAGCCAGCCCAATACAGAGCATGTTACAGTAATCCAAATGCAAGGTAACTGAGGCCTGGCTGTCCATGGCCAGACCTATCAGAGACAGAAATGGGTGCAGCAAAGGCACTCCTGACCACAGCCACCACCTCTGCATGCAGGAGCAATGCTGGATCCAATCTGCACACATGATCCCACAGGGAAGTTGAAGACCATCAAGAGCAGGTTGGCACACTGTCACCATCCCAAGTATCTAAAGAGGAGAACCTCTGCATTTTGTGGTCCTTATATCACCAGAAGAAGTAAGAGGCCTCAATTGAGCTATTAATCTGCAATACTTCATCCTGGATAGCTTTGTGAATTGGGTGATGCTGATGGTTGTATCCCTTATAGAATCCCTCAACTCAAAGGGCAGTTCAAACCAGAAGATCCACTGGCACAGTGGTAAGCAGCGCCAGTGGGGATGCCTGCGCTGCCCCATTAATGCTACACCCAGGCCTTCCACCCAACAGAACAACTGTGGTCATGCTGGGTGGTGGAGGGGCAGCAGGAGGGTGGTTTGGAGGTGATGAGGGATGTTTCAGGACAGGAGGGAATAGGGAGTAGATCAGGCTGGAGAGGAGGCAGGTTTAGGGGAAAACAGGCTTCCGCCATATCCTAACCCCTTCCCTGGACCTGCTGGCATTACACGGGGCCACTCAGACTTGCACCTAGAATTTAGCAGCTGCAAATTCTAGTAGCCCAGCAGGGCAGGCTGGGGCATTATTTGGCATAAGAGCAAAAATATCCCCTTACCCCAAGGAGCCCTCTAGCCTCCAAAGCTACATTGAATACAGTGGAGCCCATCCCAGTGCAGTTTAGGATTGGGCTGGTCAGCACATTCAGGATCATTAATGATCTGAACAGGGGATTCTGGAGGGGTAGGATGGAAGCAGTGCAATTTTTTTTTTTAAATGTGTCTCCAACAGACTAATAGTTTGTGTGTTCATTAGCTTTCTCCCACTCCTGAGGCTGCAATCCCGCACACACTTTCATGAGGGTAAATCCCATAGAATTAGTGGAATGTACTTGCAAGTAGACATGCGTAGGATTGTACTGTGACTGGCTTTCTGATCTTGCCACATTTTTCTTATCCAGCTGCATCTGTTGCCATCACGTTCCTGGGTGTGATTCAAGGTTCCTGTGATTACCCTTTAAGCCCTAAATGAATAAGCCCAAGATAACCAAAAGACCACCTTCCCATGCATGAATCTGCCCGTCCTATCAGATCCTTCAAAGGGGCCCTCTTGTGGGGTTTGCCTTCTTCTGAAGTTCAAATAACAAGCTTGAGGGAGGGCCTTTGCAGTGGCTCCTTTCTGCTCTGTGGTGTGCGCCATTGTTGAAAAATGTCAAGAGGCCAGCAGACACCCAAATGGGTCACATTGAAAAAGGCAAAAGGAAGCATTTCTCATTATATTTCTGCAATTATTCTGAAATACGGAAGCCTTCCTGTCCCAAGTAGTTCGGGGTAAGGGATACTCAACCTGTATTTGTAGGGTATAATTAAAGTAAATACATAGATCCTGACTAGCAAAAAAAGTAGGACCAACCTAACTTATTTTACGCAGAGCAGACAATCCTGAGCTAGGTGAACTAATAGTATGCCATCATATGGGGCAGTCTCATATGCCTTCGTAGCATAAATTGCTCACAAAAGTGTGCAGGGTGACATTTGGAAGGCATATTTTTCTTAAAACAGATTTTTGTTTGAAACACTCAGCAGATGTGCCAAAACCCATGCTTTTTTTTTTTCTCAGTAAATCAAAGCTGTATCTAAGATGCTGGGGAGTTGTGGGGATTTTGAGCAGATTTCAGATTTCCACAATACAGCACAACATCATTATATATTATTCCTGTGATATCGACATTAACTGATTTATTTTGCTACGTATACTGCTTTTTGAACTCCTTTTTGTGGAAAAGCTAAATAATAATAATAATAATAATAATAATAAATAAATAATAATAATAAAAAATTTTCATGTTAAAATGCGTGCAGTTTCATTGAAACCCATGGAAAGATGATCAAATGTTTCCTGATTCGGTGCAAATGTGTGCGAAACATGCATGTAGGAGAACATCTTTTCAGCCTTCAGACTATGAAGTGCTTGATGCAATTCCTAAGCAAAACATGCGTAAAAATATACCTGGGGTGTGGTCAAAGAGGGGCATGTGTGGGCAGATGGCAAAACGGGCTAGTGGTATCTGGTAGCTGTCCTGCTGCTGCTTTCTATCAACTAGGCCGTATTTGGGGAAAGGTGTAGGTCTCCACTGCCCACAATAGCGAGGGCTGAGCAGTGTGGGAAAGCATGATAACCCACAGCTTAAGGAAATGAGAGCAAGCATGGCAGGCAATAAAAAGGGGTGTATTTAGGGCATAACCTGGAGTTGGGCTGGCACAAGCCTAACTCCAGGTAGGAATTGTGCCCTTAAGAGGCTGGATGAACAAGGAAAATTAAAAGGAAAGGGATACAGATAATTTTTTTAAGATGAAAAGACGTGGGACAATCCGAAAACATCAAAGTTGGCACAGAGTTTAATGCTCCAATCCTAGTTGAACGTTGACATTGCACAGATGCTAGCGCAATGCCCATCTTACCCTAAGCCCATCCTGGCAACGCCAAACCAGTGGCACACTGACAACAGTGGTACAAGGGCCAAATGCTAAGCATGCCCTGGTCCTTCCTAGTAAACCTAGGAAGACCCTGTGTTGGTGTGTCCAAACATCCTGGCAACAGTGTATCATTGCTGTGACATTGGCATGTCATCTGTATTATATAGGAGAGTGAACCTTTTGCTAATTTGTGGACATAACACATTGGTGATAAACTAGAGGTAACAACCAAAAGCCGCTCTGTGTGTGTTCCATTAAAAACACACAGACATACACACACTGTTGTTGTTGTTTTTTTTTTGATGTTACATTGTTAGGAGTAGTAGTAGTCAAGTTCACCTCAGGCCTGTCATACAGTCCCTTTACTGAGCTAGGTGGGCTCAGTCAGTGGGCACATGCGAACTGCAGCAAGAGGTTTGACCAGGATCTAGGCACGAAGACAGTGAATCCACATAGCACTTGCCCTGTGTGGTCCCTCTATAATTCAAAAACTACAGTTGTATCGAAAAAAAGAAAAAAGCTCCATGATATTGTTGGCAGATGCTCCCGTCATTTTTCGGAGGCTGACAGCCCAATCCTAACCTGCACTGGAGCAGGCAGGCTGGCTGGTCTGCTGTGTATCCAATTTAGGTTAGGCAGGGGCTGGAGCTCACCTCATGATAACGGTGCAGCCAAATTGCTGGCGCAAATCCAAGCAGTTGGATCAGGACCGCCTGGCCTGCGGACTGGGGATAGGATCTGGCCTTACAGCTGGTTTCACACTCCACCCACTTCCCAGGCCTGCCTGCTTATGGGCCCACCCGCTCTCTGCCAAGCCCTCGGATTGGCCAAACTCAGCCAGTGTGGGAGTGGCTTACCAGCTCTCCATGTCACCGTTCTTGGCCCGGTGCTGCTGTCCACATTGGCCCAGCGCCTCTGTCTGCAGCACAGATATATGTTAACGGCAAGTTCCTTGTTGTTGTTGTTGTTCAGAATATTGATATGCCACTTTTCAACAAAAAGCAGCTTACGTAGCAAAGTAAATGAACAATAATGTAATGATTTCTGCACATTCCTGTTTGAAAACGGCTTCCTCCATTCTGATGGTAACAGAAGACACCATCTTCTGTTATTTGAGCCATACTCACGCATCTGACACCTGTCTCGCTGCCTCTCCCTCACTCCTGTTTTCAGGATTGTCAGAGATCCAGTGAAATACAGTCCATTCCTCTGTCCAGAGACAGGAAGTACAATACCTGGAAATTCCACCTGATATATCTCTGTAGATTTTCGTTCAAATTCTCCAATGGCTCCCATTATAAACTGCCATTATAATTAGTATTCCTGAACCTGTCACAGTGTTTTTGGTGTTTCAAGATTCCCTCCTTTGGACTACATAAGGCTTTTTATTAGTTGCCTAATTATATCAAATTCTGCAGCCTAACGACAGATGACAAGTGGTGTGTCAAAGCGCTTAGCCATTTTGAGTATTTCCATTTCTCTTGACGAGGCATGTTCATCTCTCCAAGGATCTCTCCAAGATGGGGGAATGGGCACCCAAATGGCAGATGCGTTTCAACATAGACAAATGTAAAGTGATGCACATTGGGGCAAAAACCCAAAACTTCACCTGTAGGCTAATGGGTTCTGAGCTGTCTGTGACAGCTCAGGAGAGAGATCTTGGGGTGCTGGTGGACAATTCAATGAAGGTGTCGACCCAGTGTGCGGCAGCAATTAAGAAGGCCAATTCCATGCTTGGGGTCATTAAAAAAGGGGTTGAGAATAAAACAGCCAATATTATCATGCCATTGTACAAATCGATGGTAAGGCCACACCTGGAATATTGTGTCCAGTTCTGGTCGCCGCATCTCAAAAAGGACATAGTGGAGCTGGAAAAGGTGCAGAAGAGAGCGACAAAAATGATTACAGGGCTGGGGCACCTCCCTTATGAAGAAAGACTGCAGCGTTTGGGGCTCTTCACTCTAGAAAAAAGGCACCTGAGGGGGGACATGATTGAGACATACAAAATTATGCATGGAAAGGATAGAGTTGACAGAGGGATGTTCTTTTCCCTCTCTCAAAACACCAGAACCAGGGGGCATCTGCTAAAACTGAGGGTTGGGAGAGTTAAAACAGATAAAAGGAAGTACTTTTTTACCCAGCAGGTAGTTAATCTGTGGAACTCTTTGTCAGAGGAGGTGGTGATGGCATCTGGTCTTGATGCCTTTAAGAGGGGATTGGATGGATTTCTGGAGGAAAGGTCCATCGTGGGCTATAGGCAATGATGGATTGTGCAACCTCCTTACAAAGGTGGTGGGCTACTGGTACCGGGTGCAAGGGAGTGGCAACAGGATGCAAGCATCTTGTTGTCTCATGCCTCCCTGGGGCACCTGGTGGGCCGCTGTGAGATTCAGGAAGCTGGACTAGATGGGCCTTTGGCCTGATCCAGCAGGGCTCTTCTTATGTTCTTATGTTCTTATGCTGCTTAGATACGTATGCATCCCCTGAGACATTTCACTCGTGCTATCCGAACTCATTGGGCCGCTCTTGAAATTCCACAGAAGTCTTCCCAAGTAGGACCCTCTGAATTTACCTCCATTTTTGATGAAATTTGAAGATAACCCATATTCTATCAGCCTCAGGGTGCAATCCTAGCTTGGAGTTAGGCTGGCAGTTAGGCCAGCCAAATTTGGCTGGCACAAGGGCCACAGTAAAGCACATTTGGATCACTCTCTGAGTCAGGGAGGGTGGCTCACGTTTGTGTGTTGGCCTGTCTGACTCAGACATACGTTATGGTGTCCCTTGTGCTGGCCTAACTGTGCTGGTCTACCTCCAGGTTAGGATTGGGCCCTCAGTGGCATTGCTAAGCTGGGGCCAGGGGATCCATTTTCCCCCATGGTGCAGTGGTGGTTTTCCGCCATCTCACCGGGAGTGGTGACAGTTCCTCCCTTTGGGGATGTGGACATGGGCCCTCCTGCTTGTGAAGGGGATGCCTGTGACGGCGTAAGGGTGATGTGGTAACGCCGGGGTGTCATTGCAGCACCCAGTCCCAGGTTCCCACCCCCAGCTATGCTATTGACTGGCCCTTGGGTGGAAGGTTTCTTCACTAACTTTATTTTACTGGTATACTGATTAGTTTCCTAATCTACACTCACTTCTTTTTGTTGCCCATTTGTTTCTGGAACAGTGGGGACTGAGTAGCTGGGGGAGGTAAACATTCTTACTTCCCAGTAGGCTGCCTGGTTACCAATGAGTCTCCTCAAACATGTGCTAGCTGTTTTGCTGGTGTAAATCCAAGGAGAACAGGGGATGTCAGTCTAGAAAATCAAGGATAGCATCCTGGCGCATGCTTGCTACCACTGGGATCCAGCCCTTCACTGTCCCTGCCCTTTCCACTGCTCTCAACCCGCCCATGACCCATCCCTTCTGGCACCTTACCTGTTCCAGCATTGACTGGGGCCATGTGTGTTGGGCATATGGGACCTCTGGCCATTTCCCTGAGTGGCTCACACACACACACACACACACACACACACACACACACAGCGGCAGCACACCTGCTGCGCCACTGTTTGAGGATTTACAGCAGTGGATTGGGAGGCCTGTGGGCATAGGCTCTTTATAGGATTGGGCCATGCCATTTTGTCACATGTCCGTCCTGCAAGATGGTAGAGCCGATCCAAAGGAATCATCGTACGATCCAAAAGGTGCTCTATTGTGACAGTCACTTCCATGTAGCTGCGCTTGGTTCTGAATTACTTTTTAAGAGCCCATTCTGACCTACTTAAGAAGCAAGCAAAGCCTGCATAATGTATTTAGGTCAAGCATTGTGCCTGAGCTGCTCATTGCTCTTGTCATAGCTTGGCTTACTGTGGAAACCACGTATATGACTGATGTAAACACTTCTTTAGTCAAAGACTGTTATTGTCATCTGCAAGTAAAACAAAAACTCTTATTGTATTCTCACTGCATTGCTAGAGTTATAAAGACATTGTCTGCCTTTGATCACTTTGGTCCACATGCATTGTTCAAACTTTGGTGTTTTCTGAGGGTCAGAGCTGACAGGCAAGCTGGCATTATCAGAGACTTTACTAGCCTAGACTGAAGAGCCAGGCCAGAGACAGCCGTCCTATAAGGCCAGGTGAGAGCTTATTGGCTTCTTAGGTCTTGTGAACGCTACTGACGTCAATGGTGCAGTATAACTTCTGGTCAGCTGTTGTGTTTCCTGTGGCTCCCACTCCTTGGAAACTATTGTTTTGGTTCAGGGAGCAAGGAGTTTGGGCCTTGAGCTGGTCCTGCAAACTGGACATGATGTGAAAGCTTGGCATTTGGAGCTCCTAATGTAGTTTTCTTTCTTCAAAAGTAGTCACGGGGAGCAAACTCGATCAAGGCTACAAGTTTTAAGGGGACGGAATTGGCATAGAAAAAATGGTTAAGCCCCCCTCGTAAGTGTTTTTGGAGAAAGAAAAATATTCCAGAGGTTCCATGCATGGAGCCCCCTCTTCAGTCTTCATTTAGTCCTAAAGGTGTGTTGGCTGAGCAGTGCCTGGTCCATATCTCATGTCTATTATGAATAACTAGGTGCTCTTAGCAGATGTGCTTCAGGCCAATGTGCTTCAGCTTCCCACATGTGTTATATGTGGATTCCTAATCTATTGGTCTGCCATGCAGGGTGCTTTTAAGGGAATCTGGAGATCCCATTGATTAGGGAGATCTGTGAAGACATAGCTGCGAAATGTTATTCACTTTTAATAATTAAAAAAATGCTGTCTAAATGCTGAGTTGCATTATGATGATAGCACCAGGAAAAAAAGATAATATTGCATATTAGTTTTCCATCCTTTTGAGATCAGGTGAGGAAGTGCCTCAAGCTGATTACCCTGTACAACTAGGCTAGAATTGTGCTGTCCAATTTACATGACAGGGTAAGGCTTCTTGCAAAACCTACAGATTTGTCCCCCCTTAGATCCGCCTCTGAGCTCAACCCCTTCAGCTCTCTTGCAGGGGTTTAACCCCTGGCTATCCTCCTGCGTACATGACACCAGGTAAAGACCCAGCCACCCCTATGAAGCATCTCAATCCTTGACTGCTGTTTAGCTGGTGCAAATCCAGGAACCCGGTATCATGCAGGACAGGCTGGGGTGTGTGTTAGGATATGGGGAGAGCTGCTCTGTTGATCCCATCTGCTCCAGGGCCCAATCCACCCCCAGTTCCATCCTCCTCTGCCCAGAAATGCCTCCTCCCCACCACCCTCCCCACGCCCCTGTGCCGCTCAGCGTCTCTTGTGCCAGGCGGTGCTGCTCCTGGATGCAGCACTGTCAGGCTGGCAGAGGCCACTGGACAGCCACTCCCAGGTCATGAGTTGTCACAGCCATGCCTTACAGCACATTTGAGTCACTCTGAGCCAGCACAGGGACAGTTGCGCCAGCTCAAGCAGCAGTTAAGATGGTGCTATCCATATCTATCTTAGCAGGACCTATCTTCTTAAAGTACCTATTACTGTATTAAGAATTGCTGCAGAGCTACCAGTTTCCCCCTTTACTGGGGAAACCTGGGAAACTTTTCCCAGTTGCCAAATCATCAGTCTTGAGCCTCCTTCCTATCTGAGCATCCATTATAGCCACCGGATTGCCTACTATAGTGTCGGAACGCCGAGGCTCCATCTTCAAAGGTATACAGATTAATTTCTTTTTATTACAGCAACAGAATTGGCACGGGGGAGTTGAAAATCAAATGCATTCAAATGCATTTTTTTTTTAAAGCTGTGATTAAAAAAAAAAAGAAGAAGCTGAGAGAATTACATAAAAGAGGCCGGCAAAACTTCAAACGTACATCAGATAGGATTGGAATAAATAGCTTTTAGCATTTGCTTACTGTAAAGCCCACTAATGTAGCAAGCTGTGTTATGGGTTTGTATTTTAGCTACAGGAGAACATTGTTCTGAAAGCAAAGTGTGTGAAGTAGCAGTAGCGACTGTCCTATCAATTCCATTTGTTTCTTTTTCACATACACACCCTCCCTTTCCCGCAAGCTCACAGTGGTACTGGTATCAGTGCGTATCGAGATATCCAGTGGATTTCCATCACGGAAGGCCTCTGCTAGTGGATTCACAACACCAGGAAGGGGAGAGGTTATGCCTCAGTGGATGATCACGCCCTTTGCATGCCAAAGGTCCCAGGCTCCACGTCTGACATTACCAGGTAGAGCTGGAGAAAGATCTGAGTTGCAAACCCTGGAGAGCCACGCCAGCCTGCCAAGCAGTGCACACAATGCTGAGCAAAATGGGCCAGTGGCATGGAGGGTCCCAGGGCAAATTTATTTCGTCACAAAGCCATGGTGTGTCAAGACCCTGGTAAGCTTTCATCCAGAGCACCGTAGATGAAGAGGTAGTATCAGATCAATGTGAAGTGTGTAAAACACACACACACACACACCACATTGATATCATACATGCAACACTGAACAGCACATGCTCATGAATACATCTCAGAACCTGATACCATCCGAGACATTTCTGGACTGCCAACTCCTCCTTTTAAGAGTGAAGGACTTTGCAGCCTCAGAAGAGGGAGTCCCAGCATATGAAATAAACTTCCAACTTCAAATCCAAAACAGCCTTCCAAAAGTACCCACATAAGTCATGTGTTAGCGACTCTCATTTCATAGCATTGACATTTTTAAAGCACCAGAAGTTGCCTCATGTAAACCAAGCTTGTAAGTTTAGATACAAAAATGGATATTGCAAATATCCAAATTATCTAATAATACACATTAAAGTCATATTGTTATACAGTGACAATCTAGTCAGAGGGAAAGAAATATAATAGACTTTTACTGATGTGGATGCAGCTCTGCTGCTTCCAAAATTGCCCCTCTCTCAGCCAGGGAACATATAAGGGACGTTTTCAGACCCACAGGGTTCTTCCTGATACTGTATTCACACACCAAGAGGCGCCAACCCCATGGGAGGGGAATACATCTCTAAACATGGCACCATTGTCTTCATTGTGAGTTCCCATAAAATGCTGACCCTTGCTGTTTTCTTCGAAAGGGCAATTCCTGGTTCCCCTGAAAAGCCCCTCAAGACTGTGAGCCTGTCCAGAGTGGTGACCCTTAAGATGCAAGGCAAGGGACGGCCACCTGAGGGAAATGTGAGCTCCTCCCCATCTGCATGCCTGATGTGTGTGTATGTGTGGGCGCAATCCTAGAGCCCAAGCCTATGCATGCCTACTCAGAAGTAAGTTCCACTATAGTCAATTAGGCTTACTCCCAAGTAAGTGTAGATAGGATTGCAGCTCTAACCTGGAGTTAGGCCGGCACAGTTAGGCCAGCAAGGTTTGGCAGGGACAAGGGCCTCCGTAAAGCACGTTAGGATTACTCTTGGAGTCAGGGAGGGTGGCAAACATCTGGCCCTGTAACATACTTAACGGTGTCCCTTGTGCCAGACTCCAGGTTAGGATTGTGCCCTCTGTGTGTGTGTGTGTGTGTGTGTGTGTGTGTGTTGGATACGATTTTGCATTTCTGTACAGCGTTAATGAACGCAGTCACCAAATGATAGATTATAAGCCTCGTGGGAAGAACTTTTTATATGTACCAGGATCCATCCGAGAGCCATAGTAGCAGTTTGTGGGTAGAGCTCATACGGGCAAATTGATCAGGTGTTTGTGAGAGGCAGTAGGGGGCTGCTACACAGGTGTGTGGCTGGATCAGGCCATATACTCTGTAGGAGAATGTTATAACAACCATCATTTTCTCTGAATTCTTTTGAGACATAGGCCATTTAGCAGTGATCACTTATTCTTTTTTTTCCTTTTAACGCTCTCACTCTTTGTGCATACCAGTTTTGTTTTCCAGAGAATTAGCAACGTGATTTACATGAGCTTGAAAAAATAATCACTGCATGGTGATAAATATCCTTGGCAAAATGACAGTGCAAGACGATGGCACTCAGAAACTGTTTGGGAATATATATTTCTCTATTTAGTTCTTTTAAAAAAAATATATTGCGTATTATTTATGGCTGGTGAGGAAAATAAATAAACAAATATACCCCGACTGACACAAAGAACAACATTAGAATCTAGGAACAGAATCGGTTTGTCACACCAGATTTTAGCTTTGTTATTGACATCTTTGAGTTGTGTTTTGATGCCTGTAATTAAATTGCTAATTATGTGTCTCTGTTGCAATGGTCATGGTTTTATTACTTAATTGCAGCAAGTTTTGCTCCCGCTACCAAAGGTATTTGTTTAACCTTCACAAATGCTGCTCTAGCGTCAGGTCCCATATGCAAAAGGCTGCAAGGCTGCGCAATTGACAGCTGCGATTTAACTAGAATAGAAACAGTTCAGAGTTCTTTGCTGTAAATTTAATTTTTGTTTTGTGCTAAGGAAATCCGGAATTCTCTGTCTGTCTGTCTGTCTGTCTGTCTGTCTGTCTGTGTGTATGAGAGACAGCGTATGACTGAATGACATGGAAAAAGAGCAGTCTTTAAACAATACATGTATAAGCAGAACATACACACATAAGTGCAGTACAAGACAAAATAAAGTCCCGGTTGATTGAATATAAATGTAGTCATCTTTTGCATTGATTCTTCCTGCTAATATATTTTGAAAACATTTGATAAGGTGAGGTACTATTCAGTAACCCTTTTTTGCTTTAATCCTTATTTTTTACTTTTGAATTTAGAGTTTTTTTTCTCTTTGTCAGACCATTTCAATGCATTCATTAATTTTTCCCCTCATTGGTGTTATTTTATGCAAACGGCAAGATATGGTTTTTTTCCCCTTCTTCTCTCGCTGAAGATTGCCTCTTTATTTTATTTTGAAATATTTGTATATTTATTTCATTAAACGAGATAATGCTTTTTCTTATTAACATAATTTCCAGTACATTAAACATATTTCTCCACAGACAGAAGAGAGGAATCAAATTAAACGACAGTTAAATCACTTGCAGCCATTTCAACTGTTATAAGAAATAAAAACCGCTTCTGTTTGTTGGATGTTTTTTTCCTCTCTCTCTCTCTTTGTGATCACGAGATGGGTGCTGTAAAGGGAAATGAAATACTAAAGCGAAAGGAGGGGAAACATAAAGAAATAATGACTGACTTACTGCAGTAATACCACTGAGAGGAAGAAAAAATTGCTACAAATGAAAGGAAAAAAATAATATAGCTGTTTTGAAAGTTATCAAAATTCATTTTTTATTGATGAGATCCGTGCAAGTCTAATACTAAGTAAATGGCAGGGAAAAAAATCAATGCCATAAATACTGGATGCTGAAAGGAGAAATAAATACATTGTGTTTGGAGGGCCATTATTCTAAATAGCTTTAATTTTTAAATAATTTATACTTCAACATATGTAACTGGAAGAACAGAATATTAAAAAGATGTCCAACGTTGTTAAAAAATGAAGAAAAAAGAGCAGTGACCAGTCACATAAAATAATGTGGCTTCAGGCACCTTCGCCCTGATATTTTCAGGAGCATTTCTTCTCATGCGAGTCCAGGGCTGAGTGTAGCTGTGTTAAAGCCTTTCTTGAAACCCAAAGTAAGGAAGAAGGCAACTATTGAACTGGTAAAGAATATACCCAAAGAGAAAGCAGAAAGGGGCTGAACAGTATTTGATGGTGCACTGTCACAATTTGATGGAGCCCAGCGCTTCATCTCTCCATACTGTCACACACAAGCATTAGTTGTGTATAGTACTCCAGAGAGAGCCAATGATAGCCAATAGCTATTCTTACAAATCTGCTTTTGAAATACCTCAGTTCTCTGTGGCGGCCTGTAGCCATTTTCGAAAGATGGATGACAACCTGTGCGCTGCCACACTTTTTCCTGTGACATATCTCGGTTCTCTGACATTAGTACACCTTCCCTTTCTGGTTCTTTCTGAATTGATCTCCCCCTTGCCTTTTCTTCCTTGTTTTAATGGGAGACACCCAAATGGATAGGAGTGAGCTGCACTATTAATATTTGTTTTCTCTTACAAGCCTCAAAACAATGACTTTTTGGGGGGGGGGTGTCACTTGATTGCAGGTGTCAGTCACCCTAGTGAAGTAACACCTGAACACAAATGAGCTCTGAACTGTTCCGATTCCAGTTAAATTGCGGCTGATGCTGAAGTAGCACAAAGTATAGCCTTTCCAGAGGTTCTGAAGGACTGAGTTTTGGGTACAGCCATTGCTTCCGTTCTTTGCACCACTTTTTCATATACAAATGCGCTCAGAGCAGTTACAGCAAATTAAATGACATAAATAACATTAATACACAACACAATAAAAACAAGTAATCCCTAAAGATAATGTGCACAGCTGCAAATGGGTATTATGGCCTTCACAGATCAGGGTGTTATCACTTTATGGATCCCAGGAAGAGGGTTTACATTTTTATTTTTACACATCTAGTTGTTGAAAGGAGTACCAAATTTCTATTAATATGTTCAAGATTATGACTCTGGAACAGTGACCATCAACATTTCCAGACCCAGATTCTATTTTTTAATCCAGCTTTAAATTGTGTAACTTACCGTATGCATCGTACTTACAGCAATACCTTGACTTTCAGCCACTCGACTTTCATTGCTTTGCTCTTTCAGCCATTTTCAATTATAACCACAGTTCAGATTTCATCCATATGCTTTCCTCTTCTATCCAATTTTACAACCTTCCACAACCTTCATCAACATTCTAATGTTTATTTAGGTTTTGCAGGAATCTGATGTGTTTAACTATATGCCTATATTATTTAATGTTTTTCACTGGCCAAAATAAATTTGCAAGCTAAATAAAGCTATGCTTTGACATTCATCCATTTTTTACTTTCATCCCTGCTCTGGGCCTTAGCCAAATGGAAGTGCAAGGTATTGCTGTACTCCGTGTCATCGCCCCTTCTTTCCCTTTACTTATGAAGAATACAGTGTGCAGTGTGCAGCAGTGCTATGGCTATGGGGGAGGGACGGTGGTGAGGTACTGCAGGTGCTGCAATGTGCACCTGCAATGTGCTGTGTAAATGACCTCTTCCACCATTGGGGCCATTCTGGGCAGCAATGGCAACTCCTGTGCATTGCTGTCACTGTCCAGAATGGCTCCAATGGCGAGTGGGAGGGACTGATTAAACGGAACATTGGAGCACCTGTAATACTTACTGCGCCACCCCCTGTAGCGTAAATGGGCAGCATCCCTGCCATGTACCACTTCTATCTGAAATGAACGAGAGCAGTGCATCCTGGGAACCTATCATACACTGTTCCTGTTTGTTGCAAACAGAAGTGCAAAGCAGGGAGACTGACTACATGCTACTATCCTGGAAAACAAAGGGAAGGGGGTAGGCTACAAATTGCCTCTCCCTGACTGTCTGTTGCTTCATAAGTACCAAGCTGGTTGGAGAAGCAATCTGTAGCCATGTCAGCTTCTCCCCCCTTCTCCCAGTAGTGCTAGTGAGAGGCCTGCCGCTGCTATGATCCTCTTCTGATGCGCTCCCAGTGCAGGCCGGAGTCTTGCCCGTTCGCTGCCCTTTCAACGGGCAGTGCCGCTCCATGCTACCATTTCAAGTCACTTCATGGCAAGACTGGCATTGCTTGCACAGAAGATTCGCCCATTAAATATTAAGTGTGGAGAGGAGTCCTATCCATGATCCTCCTGGAATGTCATTTCAAGCAGCAGAGAAGCATGTAAATGTAAGAACGTTTAGGTGGCAGTAAGAACAGGGCAAGATGGTGGAGATGGAATTCCATTACACTAGTGAGAGGCATCTTGGCCTCGGATCCAAGCCACTTGGAAAGGCCAAAGAGACAACACTAAGTAAGTGATATTGCTCACTATCCTGTAATGTACATCATCCCAAAAGTCAGAAAAGATGGGACAACTTCGTGCTGCAGCATCAAATTATGACTTGCATGCATGCTGAGAACATCGAAAATCAACCGACAGAATTTTTATTTCTCCATGTACAACCTTGACATAATGCTTTTAATGGAGTTGGTAGTTCACACATTCAGCTACATGTCTTGTAGCAACCAAGTGTGGAGTACCCAGACATGAGGTCCAACATTGTCCAACATTGTCCTTTTAATACACATTATGGTTTGCTCCAAGTCTCGGAAAATCTATAAGTGGTCATTTAATGGCCAAGAGATCGAACAGGTTAGAACCTTTAAATACCTGGGTCTGTTATTTTCCTCCAATTGCTCTTGGTCCAGTCATCGCCAAATGGTACAATCTAGTGCAAAAATTTCATCTTTGGCAATACTTAGATTTTTCTTCAACAAAGGGGGTCGCTTAATACCAGCTGCCCTTAAAGTATTTAAAGCCAAA